>JAJSOF020000039.1:12423589-12546089 GCA_025594305.2 Periplaneta americana | reverse complement strand
TGATCCCCAATAATTTAATCTACGTACGGAGTTAATCTTCTCAAAAGAATATTGGACAAAATTTTGTACGACGTCAGCAAAAGTGATATTCCTTGAAAGTTACTACAGTTAGTCTTGTCCCCCTTCTTAAAAATAGGTATATTATGGACTCCTTCCATTGTTCTGGTACAATTTCCTTTTCTCAGATTGCAAGTACGTTTATAAATATCAATAATAACTAGTGGCTTGTACAGCAAATGCTGCAAACTACTGTAAGTTCATTAGACGTTCAAGAAACATTTTTCAGATTTATTTTCAATGAAGAATACCAGACATTTTGAAAGTTATTTGCTTCCGTAATAATGAAACCAACTCCCTCTGAATGGTTTTTATTAATGCCAAATACTTTTTCTTGAATCTATCCACCTTCAGTTTTTGAGTTTCAACGCGAAAACGCAAGTAACAATGTCAGGGCTATCAGTGGGTTTTTCATGTGGAAGTAAAGCAACAGCTATTTCAGGTCATTGTGGATTGTAGGTGAAAGTTAAAAAAAAGTCAGGTTTGCTATGCTTTCGAACAATAGACATAGAATCTTGGTACAGCTGCTGCATGTAGAGCTTGAAACGTAGAGGGTAAAATCATTTTATCTTGCTAAGAGATCTTGCTGAAATGATCGGGAGCGTACAAAATCTTGTAGGCCTCTTATTTTATCAGTAAGTAATACCTTTTGGTCTCTCTTTAGGAACTGTAATTTTTGCGCTCTCTCGAGCCAATACTGAAGAGAATGACGCATATAAATATCTACACCACACCGCCATTAAATATATGAAAAAGACGCAAACCCACTTGATCAATAACTATAAAAATATTTTATTTTTAATAACAATATTATCTTACGTAAGTTTTGTAGTTTATATATAGCCGCCACTCGGTAAATTATAGAAATGAAGATCTAATTTAAGATATTCTCTACATCTACTTGTATAACCTCAAAACGTTTCACTTTCATATCATCAATATAGCATTAATATGTATAATTAATGAAAAATAGTCACATCATGACATTAAAAACAATAATATTTCATTTCTAATGGTAATAACGTCATCAAACCACCTCAAGTTTTGTGGTTTTTAATATCCAATAGGCTACACAGCTGTCCTCAGAAAATTACACACCACAGAATCGAACCTGTAAATTATTTTTAGTAAGTTAAGTTTTTAATAACCAATTTAATTTGAGCACTAAATATGTCAGCATTCTTGAAGATCATGGCCTTCGTGTAATATTGTTTACTGTAGTGTGTGTTTTGTTTTATTCTGAAATGCAATTAGCTAGTTCTCAAAACTGACGACAGATGGATTTTGGAAAATAGGAAAATTATGTTGAAAAATTGACATTTCACTGAAAACTACTATTTTCCTTAAAAACATTGATTTCCAAGCTTCAAAATGAGGGGTCATTTATTAAAATCCGTTCAGCCGTTTTCCCGTAATTTCCATTACCAGTTCAAATTATATATAGATGATAATAATAATAATAATAATAATAATAATAATAATAATAATAATAATAATAATAATAATAATTTTCAATAATGTTAAATACGAGTAATACATCTTTTTAACGAAGTAATTTGTTGGTTTCATTCTAATTGGCAAGAGAGGCTAAAAATTTTCAACAAAACTCTATCAGCACTCTAGTAATATCTCACGGCACAACACGTTATTTCACAACGCTATTTCTCACTACTACGTCAGTATAAAGCAATCACAATTTAAGTACGTTAAGAAAATACCAGCCCGGAGCTTAATATTGCTTTTCATCTGGGAGTGATTATGTGGAATAGGGAAGTCCTTGTGATATATGGGCCCGCGTTATTTTTTGGGATCAGAGTTATACAAATTAAAAAGTCTGTAAATAAACACGAGTCGTTAACTGTGTGCGCTCGGCGCAGGCAGGGGCTTTGACATTTATATCCAGGCAGCGCGTCCTAATCGAGGGGGACAGTAAATTTCAGGAAACATGTCGCTTGGCAACATGTTTTATAAAACTAATCCATATATCAGGAGAGAGTTCTTCTTAGGTAGTGCGGTGAGCGACATGGCTGGCTCAGAGTGCGGTTCTCAACTTGTGGCACACGTTCCGAAAACAACTCTTTGTATGAAGATCCTCTCAGACTACAGAGATGGCTCAGATCCGACGAGGGGATGATGCTATGTTGCAGTGACAACTTTAGAAGATGTGAATTGCTTTGTGAAAGCCTGTCCCATAGCTGCACCCAATTGTTGGCCGACAACTGTGACTGTTTCGTTTATATGACGTCATTCCATTTTCGGCCAATGGAGTGTAAAGAAATTTTGAATTCCGACCAATCACAGTCATACATCGTGATAATTTCTGCAGTTCGATTTATCACTATCAATTTATCGCATGGTCGTTCTTTTGTTTAGTCAGTGTCGCCAACTATTTCCTCGTAAATCGATGATAATGAATGCACTGTACTAAATAAAGTGCGAAATCCTACTTCTATATCTTCACCTTCTAATTCCATATCCATTGTATCTAAAGAAAATGACACTTGTTCATAACAATTGCTCATTTAATTGATGTATTATGAGGTTATTTGTAATTATACTATAAAATGTTTAAATTAAATTATGATTTCAGCAGATAATGAAAAAGTATTTCTGTTATAAGAGAAAAGCACAGTACATGTAGTCTAACATTTTTAAACCTGTATTTCGATTTTCGCAATTGGCATTACTGAATACCACTCGATTTCTTTATTGCTGTAAACGTTATTCATCTATTTCGACTTCAAAATGTCTGAATAGGTTATGTATTCATTAATATACAATTATTAACATTTTGTGACCGAATTTTAGGGACATATTATTTACACTTTTATTTTATTCACGAAATAGTCCTAATAAATGTCACTCGAGGTCTGGGATTCGGAAAATCTCAGACCTCTTGTGACATTACTATAGATAAATCGTAGGAAGTCACGTAAAAATGAAAATATTCAACAATGAAATAACCCGAAACATGAAAAAGAAATGATAATTTGATTAATCACTTGATTGATTTTGTTTATTTACTTATTGAACGATTAACTGTTAACTGATTGACAGATCGGCTGATTTACTGAATGATACACTGGTTGATGGATTATTTTATTAGTCTGACAGATTGGTTGACTGATTCTGTGATTGACTGATTAATTAATTTTGTTTATTTATTTATTCAACTATTAATGACTAGCCGTACCCGTGCGTTCCGCTGCACCCGTTAGAAATAAATATAAAGTAATTACATAATTAAAATAGGACATTTGATCCAGGGAACATTCGTGTTTGATAGAAGGATAAATCGTTTAATATGTTACTTAATTTAAATTGTATTTAAATAATTACAATGCCATCATTTTGGTTCAAAGAGCACTCATTTGGTGCAATGACAATTCCTTTAACATGTTTCTTAACTGTTATTACATGCAACCATAGTTTAATGAAGATTGACATATCATTTAGTTTTAATGTGTAAACTTTATATTACTTGCTATATGTTTCCATTGAATTATGAAATAATAACTTAATTTTAACCCTTGTTTTCTACGTCTTCAGTAAATGGCGCTTGACTCACTATGGTTCTGAATCCTTCAAATAACTTAGTAATACAGCATATATAGTGATATGTAATTATATTTCTTTCTTTGAAAATGTAAGATAAATCTCCTATGTCATTGCCAAAAATGGAATATTCAATAAATGTGTTTTCTTCCTAAACTGAAAAATTTTATATTTTGATCAATCACTAGATTGATTTTGTTTATTTACTTATTGAACGATTAATTGTTAACTGATTGAAAATGTATTATATTATTTTAAAAGTCTTGATATATCCTTTTATATTAGTTCATACAAACACAGAAACATTATCTGTATTGCTATTTTAATAGTTTATTTATTTATTCAAGGCCCCTTATATGACAGGTCATTTGTTTTTTCCATTACAGCCCTTAAAATAAAATAATAATAATAATAATTAAAATAATACATTTGATAAAATTCGATTTATTTAACCTGGAAGAGTTAAGGCCATACGGCCTTCTTTAACACTCAAAGGAATAAAGACTGCGTTATTTTGGTTCAAAAAGCACTCAAATTAACAAATTACACTTTAAATTTTCTTAAAAACTGAATAAGATAATAATAATTTAATAAAAATAAACAACAAATAAGAAGAAATCAGACATAATATATAACATACAGAAAGAAAGAAAAAGCATAATAATTTGAACCCTTGTCAAAATAAATTCTACGCATACAAAAAAAAAAAAAGACAATTATTCATAATAATAATAATAATAAAATAATAATAATAATAAAGAAGAATAGTAATAATAATAATAATATTTCTTTCTTTAAAATAAAAGTTCAGATGCAGTACAAAGCCATGGAAGTGAATACAATATTTCTTCTTCACACAATAAAAATTTTTATATTTTGCTCAACTTATCACATTAGAGATATAATCTATTATCGGTGAAAATATGAAAACAAAAATATAAAAGTCTTGAATATCATTAGAACATAAAAAATGTGAATACAAACATGCAATACAATCACTTGTCATAATAGTTTCGAGTTAGTTTGGTCAACTCGTCATAAGATAATTTTCTTTGGATTTGAAAGAATTCAATGTTAGATGGCGTTGTTATATAAATTTTAAAACTCATTTATCTCATTAAATATCAGTCCTATCAAAATTTTGCATAGAATAAAACTTATCGGAAATAATTTGAAAAAACTTTAGTTATGTAACATTTTTCACGAAAATTAATAATAAGGGAGATATTTCGATTTATTTAATTCAAGCCTCCTTATAACACCCCTTTTAAATAAAGAATTTTGAATGCCATATAGCCTAAAATCTAAGTTACAACGAACTTAATTTATATTCCAGTTTTCATATAAATCAGTTCAGCCATTATCGCGTGAAAAGGTAACAAACATCCAGACAGACATACAAAAAAAAAAAAACGTCAAAAAAGCGATTTTCGGTTTCAGGATGGTTAATTATACATGTTAACACCAATTATTTTTGGAAAATCGAAAATTACCAGAAAATTTTTAGCTACAGATTTATTATTAGTATAGATTAACAAACTGACAGACCTCTACACCTATTGTTTGTAGACTTAGAAAAGGCGTATGATAGTGTGCCATGGAATAAATTATGGGAATCGTTAAAACAATACAAAATAAACAATAACATTATCCAGGGGATAAAAAAACTTACATGACTTTTCGTTTATATGACATCATTCCATTTTCGACCAATGAAGTGTAATGAAATTTTGAATTGCAACCAATCACAGTCACACATCGCGATAATTTCTACAGCTAGATTTATCGCTATCAATTTAGCGCATGGTCGTTCTTTTTTTTAGTCGGTGTCGCCAACTGTTTCCCCCTAAATTGATGATCATGAATACATTGAGATGCAACTACACGGTTAAACTTTTCTTTCAACTTTAAAGCAATGAATGCAAGATTGATATTTAATATAAATTAATATATTTACGCAGTGAAGACGACATTCAAAACGGCGCACCATATAGACACAAAATCTTCATGCATCTTAATTGAACGTACCTTTTAAACTTGATTCTTTCAATATTCTTCCCAGATTGCACGCATACGCGATTGGAATATTGAACTGTGTAGATGCAGCTTTAGTTCCGTTACACACTACAGCGAGAATGCGTTTGTCGATCTATGGAAAATGCTTTCCTGTAGTACGGAGTAACGGTCGAAATAAGGCACAGCTGACACATGGTCCCGCGCCCACAGGTAACTAACCTAATTGTAACCTATAAAATCTGTATTACGTGAATGAAATTAAACAATTAATAGAAAGTCAGATGTTCAAATTTATGTAACATCAGCGCATATCAAACCCAAAGACCTTGTATGTTATATACAAGGTCTTTGATCAAACTGCCTTCCTATGGCGTAATAAAATACGTGTTTTAATAATCTACACAGAGATGGCTTCACTGTTTAGCAACGTATGTCTCGCTGTAGTGTGAATACATAAGCATTGCTATATAGCTGTTTCCAAACAATATTACATAGTACTTAGTTCTCGGTTTAGTGTGTAATGTAACGACGAAGTACTAAATAAAGTGTGAAATTCTACTCCCACATCTTCATCTTCTAATTCCACATCCATTGTACGCTATCTGAAAAAATTACACTCCTTCATTCAGATTTGATAACTGCGTTTTCAACAATTCTTCATTTAATTAATGTATTAATCAGGTTATTTGTTTATTATAAAATGTTTAAATTATATTATGATTTCAGCAGATAATGAAAACATATTTCTGTTATAATAATAAGAGAAAAGTCCACTACATGTAATTAACATTGTTAAACCTGTATTTCACTTTTCGCAACTGGCATTACTGAATAACATCTAATTTCTTTATTGCAGTAATCGATATTCAATCTATTTCGACTTCACAATGTCTGAATAGGTTAAGTATTCGTAAATATACAATTATTAACAATTTGTAAGCGAATTTTAAGGATAGGCCTATATTACTTATATTTTTATTTTATTCACGAAATAGTCCTAATAAATGTCACTCGAGGTCTGACATTACTACAGATGAATCATACAAAAATTAATATGCATAACAAGATTTCAACTGGATTTCATATCATAAAAGGCCTAAGACAAAGATGTCCCTTATCACCAGTTTTATTCAATATATATATATATATATATATATAAAATATTTATTTTCATATATAATATATATATATAAACATATAATGGATATATAACCTAGTTCTTTAACAGTCTGGAAAAAGAAATGCTCACGAATGGGATTATTACTAACAGAGGATAAAATTTATTCACTATTATTTGCAGATGATCAGTTATTAGTTGCAGAAGATATGAAGATCTAGAATACATGACACGGAATATTGATAGAGGAATATGGAAAATGGGGTTTAAACATTAATCTGAAGAAAACAAATTGCATGGCAATTGAGGCAGATTAAGAAGACTCAATATTAGAAGATGGCAAAGGAACCATAAACTACTATGAAGAATATACATACTTGGGAGTGAAAATCACGAAAAATGGCAACCATGAAGAGGACATAAATGGAAGAATAAACAAAGGAAGGATAGCAATATCAAGACTAAACAGCATTTATGGGACCGAGATATTACAATAAAACAAAAACAGTTATAATTCAATTGTAAAAAGCACAATCACATATGGATCAGAGACATGGCATCTGAAATCAAGAAAGATACATAAATTTCATTCGACTGAAATGGATTTCTGGCGACGATCTGCAAGGATTTCGAGGAGAGAAAAAATCAGAAACAATGTGATAAGGGAAAAAATGAAGCTGAAAGGATTCCTTGTAGAAGATATTAAAACATCACAGGTAAGATTGTTTGACCATATAAAAAGGATGACGGAAGACAGATAGCCGAAAAAGATTTATGAATGGATTCCGACGGGAAGAAGAAAGAGAGGAAGACCGATCTTAACCTGGACAGAGGGAATAGTTGGAAGATTGCGTGAGAGAGGTTTAGAGGAGGAGAGTTGGAAGAATAGAGATGAGTAGCGAGTGGCTATAAATTCTTGAAATGGATACAGGAAGATGTCAAAGACATTGGAAACCTGTGAACTAAATAAATAGAATTATTAAAGATTAATTAACTGACAGATTGGCTTATTTACTGACTGAGCTAACTGACCGACAGATTGACTCTTTGATTGACTGATTTAGTGAACTGATTTTCTTCGTTTATTTATTGAACGACTGATTAACTAAATGACATTTAGGCTGCTTTTCTGACTGATATAGACATAATGGTTGCTTTTACTGAATGACAGGTTGACTGATTAACTAATTGACTTAATGGTAATGAACTCACTGATTGATATGTCATATTAAACATTGAACATTGTTGTCGTCAGATTAGACAAGATACAAGCCCTCCCAAATAGGAATTACATCCTGAACAGACTGTCGACGTACTTCGCTTCATTCTTATTCAAAACGGTTGAGCACAAATGAATGACTGATGGAACGCATAATCCAGCAATGCCTGCAGAATATCATCGAACAGACAATGAAGAGTTGATGATCGCATGCATTCATTGTACACCACCACAGCCTCAGGACAGAGACTGTCGAGTGGGGCCCTTATTCAAAACGCCAAATGAATGACTGGGCAGGCACAGGGCAGAGTCCGGGCGCCCTAGCCCTCAACGCTGTGTTGGATTGGTCTGCATTAACCTACGGCAGGCATGTCAATTGATACCCACAGGAGCAAGCGTGCGCTTTAGAGCTCAGGAGAGCCTGAGCGCTTTACAGCGGAAAGGAAACAGACAGACGAAAGAGGTCGTTTATGCCACTTGGTCGAGCTATATTCAGGGATGGCCAGCACTGATTCAATAGATAAAGGAAAGAGAACTTATTAAAACTGTATCCATGTTAATTTTTAGATTTGCCTGAGAAGTATAAGTGCACTATAAGAATGTAAGTTTTAATTTTAATGCTCATTTTTCACAAGTTTGATTTTTTATTCAAAAGAAATATTTTCTCAACTTTTCATATAGAAAAGTGAAATTTTCAGGTATAGGCCTATTTATTTAGTAGCCTTACAGAATGTTTTCGTAAATCTAATATACTCTATATACGTATTACTGAAGATAGTGTATTGAAAATTTTGAAAATATTCGCATGGAAATTGCTTGTAAGGAAATGAATTAACAAAGCAACTACTGTTACATCATAAGCAAAAGATACGTGCTCATGTGTTGTAAAAATGTCAGCTCTATAGCTTCAGCATATTTCGAGAAAATAATTTAATATTTTGATGATACGAAGTTGCTCACAAATATCACCTTAAAAGCATAATGCGATAAGAGTTTTGTTATGTAATATTAGTTACACTTAAAACAGATACAGTACCTAGGTAATTGTGCATTGTACTGTAATATTGTTTTGATTAGTTTATTGATTACTTTTTATAAGGCTAAAGATACCATCAATATAAATTCCAACTTATCATGTCATAATCAATCTCTTTCTTTGGAATATCACTTTCTTTATGAATGATGTGTTTCATCCATCTAGTACAGTATAATTGTACTAGTATGGAATTAATGTGAATATTCCTTCTGAACTGTTTATTATGTTATTAACGTTTAAAACACAACTGCAATATTAAGAAATTGGTGTTAGTACTTTTGTTTTATACAAAATATAGATAATATTAAACAGAAAGAAGCCATATAAAAATAACGACATAAAATTTCACGTTCCGTTTACGTTTGTGCACCACTGTTTTCTTAATCCAACACGCTGCTTATTTCTACTTCCATACTTAGCGCTTGATGCCCGCGCACGACGTCAAGGTCAGAAAAATGCGCTTGCTTTGACATCACTGCTATACAGAATGTTTAAAAAATACGGGGCATAATTTCAGGTATGTATTTCCCACATGTAGACAATCAAAATAGTTCATTACAACATGTGTCCGGAAATGCTTTATTTCCGAGTTATGGCCTTCACAACATTGAAATTCACCGGGAACGTTTTTCTTTCCGCAGGTCGTTGCCGTCAAAGGAGACATTAAGAGGGCACTCTGACAGTTCATTCCGAGGCGAAGATTACATTCAGTGTTGTGTAGGCGTTAGACTGTGCGACATGTATTCAAATCAAGAGCTGGCAGAGATACACTTCATGTACGGTAAGGCGGACGGCAATGCTGCGCTGGCTCGTCGTTTGTACCAGGAGAGGTACCCACAGCGACAATGTCCCGATCGGAAGACATTTGTACATCTCCATTACCGTCTGTGCGAGTATGGAAAATTTAACTCTCCTGGTTTGGGAAGGCGACGACCAAGATCTACAACTCCAGAAGTACAGGAGGAGATTTACGGGGCAGGCGTACACATACTTCCTGGAAAACACCATACCTCATGTTTTAGAAGACACTCCACTGATCAATCGTCAACACATTCACTTCTTGCATGATGGCGCTCCTGCACACTTCAGTCGTACTGCTCGCAGGTACTTGGATCGAAGGTTTCCTGATCGATGGAAAGATAGAGGTGGTCCAATTGCTTGGCCTCCACGCTCACCTGATCTGAACCCTCTCGATATCTACTTGTGGGGCCATTTAAAATCATTGGTTTATTCGTCTCCGGTGCCTGATTTGGAATCCCTTCGGAATCGAATTGTGGCATGTTCTGAGGACATACGCAATACTCCTGGAGTTTGGGATCGTGTTCGCAGGTCAATGAGACATCGATGTGAGGTCTGTATTCAAGCAGGAGGTGGACATTTTGAACATCTTCTGTAATGACAACGACCTGCGGAAAGAACAACGTTCCGATGAATTTTAATGTTGTGAAGGCCATAACTCGGAAATGAAGCATTTCCGGACACATGTTGTAATGAACTATTTTGATTATCTACATGTGGGAAATACATACCTGAAATTATGCCCCGTATTTTTTAAACAACCTGTATATGATGCTTGATGACAGCGCTTAATGCTGTATCCCCGTTTCCAATGTCCGTATTTAGCCAGTGTTCCATTAATCTACGGAGCTGTGCATATTGCAACTAGAGTTGGGCAACACGATTCTTTTTCACAAGTCGGTTCCAACGATTCAATCACACATTACGAATCGATTCTAACGATTCGTTCACGATTCTTCCCAGTCTGCGATTCCAACTATTCTTTTGAATCGTCAACGAGTTCACGATTCTTCTCAGTCTGCGATTCCAACTATTCTTTTGAATCGTCGCAAGACACTTTCCTTTGCAAACCACGCGTAGAACAAAAACGTTCTACATCTCTCTCATAGATGGCATAAGAGGCGAGACATTGGATTGTCTCTTTCTCATTGGCTGGAACCATTCAGTATGAACTCCATTAGTCTACAAAATTACCCAAGATAATGTCTCTAAATTATAATTTATCAACTGAACCTTATTATGCATCTCTATTTAACTATGCAAATTTCAGGTTTGTGTTCATTATTTTCCATACTTAACAAATGCAGTACATATTTTGATTTCACTCTCGCTCGGGAGCATTCGACACGGTTCGGAAATGTCCGTTGACAATCAAACAACGAATAGAATCGTGGGTTACGATACCATGCCGATTCCTTCATATTCTTTTGAATGACGATTCGTTACGATTCTTTTGAACGACGATTCGTTGATACCACGAATCGATTCTTACGATTCTTTATTGTTAGTCGTTCGAATGAACGATTCGTTCACGAATCGACCCAACTCTAATTGCAACGCTGCGGCGGACAAAAAACTACAGTTACGGCGCGTCACTCCTGCAGTAAAAAACTACTGGATAAAAAATTAAGACGGATGGATGAATGAATGAATGAATGGATCGATTGGATTGATGGATAGATCAATGGACAGATTAGACAGATAAAACAGAATTAGACAAGATAAGATTAGATAGCAATGCAGGCAGGCAGGTCATTATACTTCTGTTAGACGCTATCAAGGACTACTGGCTTCCGAATTCTCGTAACCTGCTTCAGTATATTTATCCTACACAAAATTTCCACACATTTTATTCTGTATGTGGTGACAGATTTGTCCTAATATATAACTGGGGTACGTCGCAGATCCATGGGAATGGCCGATTGCCCGGAAGTTTATGATAAACACACCCAATAAAACGCGAGAGGTTTTTATATAGAGAGATTCATGTTGTTAATTTTTTTAGAGATGAAGCGAAAGCCGCATAAAGTACTGGGCGGAACTCGATAGCATATATCACACTAAGGTAAACAGAGTGAAATGTGAAGAGAGAGAGGGAAGGCTGTGAGTGTGTCAACGGACAGGAATGTCCTATTCCATCCACTTTCCTGCTACAGTGTGTTCTTAAATAATGGTATAATATAAACAAGCGTAAGTCTTTGTCAACTGTTTAGTACACATCATGTAAAAAACAGTATAACACAACTATACATACATCCTTTCTCTTTTGCTGTTGCTAAAGTGATACGTTAGTTTCAAATTTCCAGGAACCGGGTTTCATTTCCTACAAGGAATTTGGTATTTATCTCTTTTTGCTTAGGAACTAAGAGTACTGTTTTGCGTTTGGCTTGTATTGCCTTAACACAAGGGCTTGCTGCAAAGTTAACACATTACTGGAGAGTCCGGTTTCTTCTGAACTTAGGTGATCTTTTAAAATCCGAAAATCCTCACAAAACTGAAAACATAATGGTCCAGAGTATTTCTTGCAGATAAACGGTGGTAATAATAATAATAATAATAATAATAATAATAATAATAATAATAATAATAACTTACAAATTGCTTTTAAGAAACCCGGAGGTTCATTACCGCCCTCACATAAGCCCGCCATCTGTCCCTATCCTGAGCAAGATTAATCCAGTTTCTATCATCATATCCCACCTCCCTCAAATCCATTTTAATAGTACTCTCCCATCTACGTCATGGCCTTCTCAAAGGTCTTTTACCCTCAAGTCTTTCAACTAACACTCTATATATTTCTGGATTCGCCCATACGTGCTACATGCCCTGACCATCTCAAACGTCTGGATTTAATATTCCTAATTATGTTAGGTGAATAATGCAATGCGTGCAGCTCTGCGTTGGACTCTCACTTTGAGAGAGGAATAGAGGTTAAGGGTGTCCGAGAGTAAGGTGCTTAGGAAAATATTTAGAGCTAAAAGGAATGAAATTACAGGAGAATGGAGAAAGTTGCATTTTAAAATTCCTTCGAAAGACGAAATGTTTCATTTGTTCGGATCAAATTTCTGCGCATTTTAAGGACAAAACTAAAATTCTTTCAATCATTTATTATCATAATACACTGCTCCCTTAAACTGTCTGAGCATATTGGGAATTAAATCAATGACTCTAGGAAATGTTTCATATAAAACATTTTTTATCTCGAAAAGGAAGCAAAGACGAGCAAAATTATATTAAACTTTTTGATTTGAAATATCTCAAGGAATAACTCTCTAATTAATGACATTATTTAGGCCTATAGCTCCAGGAGCTGTCTTCTTTTTGCAACGAAACGATTGTGAGCTCAGCTCGAATCCCACTGTAACTTACTACCAACTGCTCGGAATCACACCGTTCTTGCACTAAAAGATCGGGCATATTTTTTATGTATGAAACAAGCAAACCATTAATTTGACCAAAAAGTGGACCCACTCCCTTTTTGCAGGGAGCCTTTGAATTACTTCAGACATACCGCGCGTCATAGAGAGATGTGGATAAAGAATAATTTTAATCATCGCAACGTTTATTATAATTTATAACATTTCTTTTTTTAAACATCTTAAATGATAGGCTATGATATATTTATTGTCAAACAAACCTTATATTTTAGTCATGACAGACCTTCACTTTTCTGTTTTTTTATTCCATCATTATATTACATCATCTGAAGTCAGACTAGTGTAACATTTTTTTAGCTAATCGTGATTGAAAGTATTTAAACTTTTATAAATTTCGTGCCAATTTTTGTTTACCTATTTTAATGTTGCCTCGTTAAAAGATATATCCCTTTGCTGGTAAAATTTTAGATGATTAACTTGTCCTGTCTTCTAACAGTTATAAAAAATCAACATTACAATATGAATTTTCTCCTCCCATTATATTATATTATATTATATTATATTATATTATTTATATTATATTATATTATATTATATTATATTACATTAAATTACATTACATTATTTATATTATAATATTATATTATATTAATTACATTAAATTAATTAATTATATTAAAATATTATATTTATTATATTATATTATATTATATTATATTGGATATTCATTGCTGCCCGAAAATAAATATATTATATTATTTATTTATATTATATTTTCTTCAAATAGTTCTACCCTTAGTCTACCTTTACCCTCCATCAAATCCCTACCTTAAAGTCATGTCTTTCTCCAATGACGACTCAGGTACATTCTTCAGCCAATGACAGGTCAGCTTTCTACCGTTATAAAACCGCAAGTATCGATTATTCTCGGATATACAAAAAAAAAAAGCAATCGAAAGTTAAATATTAGCGAAAAGTCACGGAGGCTGGAAATCCAATACTGTCGCAAAGGTTATGTTCCGTTACTATAATAATTAGCGTTAATTGTAAATAATATTCAAATAAATACAATTTGTCATCTCGTTTTTCAATGTCTAATTTAATTTCAATGTTATCTCTGTAGGTTCTTATGAAGCAAAATGTGGACAACTGTTCCTCGGAAAAAAATACTTTCGCGTCTGCGCACATCTCACAACAAAGGACATTGCTCCAGATTTTGATAAATAATAATATCAAGTTAAAAAATGGTCGAGCATTAAAAGTCGTATGAAACTCGTTGAATAAATGGTTTAAGAAGCTCGTATGAAATTTGATAAACTCGCTTGCGCTCGTTTTTTATCACACTTTAGTTCTTAATTACATCTTCAATATATTTAACCTGGCTCGTTGCTAAAAAGTACTAATATTGTACTGTTGTGTTATTACTATATTCTGAAGTCTGATTGTGTAATATGCAGCTAATCGGCGATGTATGCAATGGAAGGAAAAGAAACTGGTCACCTTTCTCCTTTACCTCCTGGCTAGTCGCCTCGTAAGTGGTGTCTTGCTAGTATCACTTGTGAGGTTCAGACTTGTCTTCGTACAGTTGTCTAAAATAAATAACATTACTATATAAATTTGTCTTCTTCCAGTTTCTTGTTTCTCCTTTTTATTTCACATCTTTTCATACTTATTTACCCTTACTTTACTATTCTACAATCCGCCCATCCCTAATTACTGTACAGTCTAAATAGCTCAAAAATATTAAAATAATTAATATTACAAATTATAGCATTAATAAATAACTCACTCGAATTATGAAACCCGGATATTCATTGCTGCCCGAAAATAAATAAGCACGTCAAGTTACCCTTTCCTGAGCTGCTTTGTTCAAATAGTTCTCCCCTTAGTCTACTGCCCTCAAATCCCTACCTATAGTATGCTATTCTCGCATCTAATTCTTGATCTGTCAATAAAATATTCTATCTATTAATTAATATGTAGAATACATTTATTGATTTCCTAGTAGATACAACACCACATTCAATCAAAGAAAATGACACCATAGATATAAAAAAAAACAAATAAACTTGAAATATGTTATATGTTACAGTCAGAACGCGAAATCCGTCACAATCCGAAGTTTCTAGGAAATTCTAGTTCTGACAAAGCTCATTAGGAAATTATAGTTTTGACTAATATAATTAAGTTAGATCTACTGGGTGTTCACTTCAAAGTGTGTCATGACGTCACTGTTGTTGGGTCACCGATTTGAAGCAGTTTCAGTTTATAAATGTTAGAGAACCTATTATTTAAGGCGTTCTTAAATTTGAACTTTCAGAACGTGTACGGTATAACTTGAACGTCGTAGCAACAGATGGCGGTCTGTACGTCTGTGTGCTACCATAACCTCTTTCGAACTTGTTTTGCGCCGGCAAGTCGTACGCAGAGTATTTGTTATCATCCTTGCGTACAACATTCCACAACACAAATCAAATGCTCCGTGTCCATGTTGACCGTCGAAGTTAATGTCAACAAATACGTAAGTAATCGTCTTAACCCTCTCCCCATATCCCGACAGTACGTGTTTCCAAGTTTCCAAACAGTTCACATTCCTGCCACTACCGGCGTTACCGTACAAAATTCTAATCGGCACGTACTCTTCAGAATGAACGCCGAATTTGCTAGAACTTCTCTGCCTTGAGATTATACACCTGAGCTGCGGAAGTTAGGAAGATTGAATTCTCTATTCATCAGCTAACATGACTTTGTCCAAGACACATTTTGAACTAAACACCCAGTAGAAATAACTGATTTTTAACAGTAAACTGTAACGATTTCAGAAATAAATAAATAAAACCTGAAGAAATTCTAATACGTAATTCAATTACATCTAGAAATAACCTATTACTTAGAGGAAATCGGTACTTGCACATGAACATTATTATTACTATTGTCGTTATCACTGAAATTGATTACTAACGTTCAGTCACGCCAAAGCAGAGAGAATTCCGTGCAGATGGACGGGGTGGCATTCAATCACCGGGATTAGTAAATATTTGTGGCGAGAGTTTACTCTGTGGATTCAGTCAAGCCAATCAGAGTATTCTTGAGAGAAAAGTTTTTCTATGTTTCAGTCACGTCACCCAATAATCGAAGCGCTGGATGTAATAACAGCTTAATTCTACTAAAGTCGTTACTCCGGTGATGGCATTTTCATAATCTTCCATGTCTTCTCTATCGACTGTAAAAGTTGTATTTCATTTCGTTGACTGTAAATGACAGGAGAGTATGTATGTAAGTAAGCTTGTAAGCATAGATGCATAACGTTAACGATGTAAAGAAGTCTATTTATAATCCATGTATTCCTCACTTCAGTGAGAGATGCAAAATGAATATTAATACATGGGAAGTGAAAGGACTTCTTTTTGGCGCTAGGGGAGCTTCATTAAAATTCATCAAAATTCATCAAAATCATCATCTAATGAGGACATTAACAAATTTGTATACTGGTATTGAGAGATTCATTATCCAATTTACACAATCACTTGTATAATACTACGTAATAATTTTTTTACTTCATTTCATTACTCTTCATTGTACTTTCATATCATGTTTCTCCGAAATCAAATTGTACTTTATTTTTAAATTTATCGTTGTTCCGTATTCTCTCCACAAATCATATTGGGTCGTAGTCATAGACTTTTTCAGAGCCCTCCTTGGTGGATAATCATCGAAAATAACGTTTTTAGTATTCATAAACCAGTTTACGATATCCAATATGAACTCATATGATATGAAATATGTAAGATAAATATGATATGATATGATATGATATGATATGATATGATATACTAATCTCGTATTTCAAGTAACAGTCGATAGCCGGGGCTAGTTTAGCACGCTCGTAGCGCGGGCTAGCAAAATTTCCATGAATAGAACTTAAGTATTTTATTTTTAAGTTAACCTCTGCTTTGTATTCTGGATCCTAGTGGTCAACCGTAGATGTCGGTCAGATGTTCCAAATTGTGGAATTATTAGAACATATATTACAGAAATAGACTTGTCTGAAACTAATTATATTACTTTAAAAGAAACAATATTTAATAGACAAAACATTTAGAAAGTTATTTAATACAAACCAAACCTTCATATGAGTAAAACCCGTTACCAAGAAACGACGATAATATTATACCTAGAATTAAAAAAATGAAGTATTCTATTTAGTAAGAATTTAATATTAGTCAGAAGTCAAAATGAAAGTTTTGTAGGCTAACTTCATAACAAAATAGAGAAACTAAGAATCAAATGAAGTAAAAAATAAATACTGATATTGTATGTATGTATTTATTTACACTGCAAGTGGGCAAGCACCCGGTGGCAGTGGTATATACAATATTAACAATACACAGTTAAAATGATAAGCAATACACAATACAAATGAATAAGACACTTGTTTAAAATCAAAAATTGTTTTTAGACTTTAAGGTTCTTAAAATAAGACAAATTTATTATATTGTATTAATAAGATTCATACATAAAAATCGAAATAACATTGAACTGTATTCTCATAGTTATGAAACAAAACATATGAATTCTTTAAGACTGTTTGAACCAAAATGCAACAATGCTATAATATTTAACCATAGTAGTAATTTAGGCCCAAGAATATATAACAAATTTTTATTTAAATAACCTAATCTTTTGAAGCCCAATAGTTTTAGTATTAAACTTAGAAAGTTTTTATTTTATTAGGTTATTTTACGACGCTTTATCGACATCTTAGGTTATTTAGCGTCTGAATAATGAAGATAATTGGTGAAATGAGTCCGGGGTCCAGCAAAATAACCTAGCATTTGCTCATAAAAAATAAAAAAACCTCAACCATGTAACTCCCCCGAAATCAAACCCGCACATCTGGTTTCGCGGCCAGGCGCGCTAATAGTTACTTGTTTTAAACTTAGAAAGTTATGTATTGATTTTATAAATAATGAAAAATTAGAAATTTAAAGTTATATATTCTTATTGTGTAGCAGACATAAGACAAATTGTATTATATACTTATTAATTTAAATTCAGGAATTGAGCATTTCTACTCTTTCAGAGGTGAGCTAAAATTTTATCTGTGTATACTAATTCGTTTATGTTACAAATATTAGCAAAATAAAATAAAAATATAATACTATATTAACACTAATTTAAATTATATGTTTTAATATCCCCTATTTCTAATTTAGATTTATACTGTATCATTTTAAATATAGGTAACAGCATCATTTAATTACACAATTCAGTCCATAATTAAGACTGTGTTTTTTTAGCAATTGTAACGCATTTTCCATTTCAAATAAAATTACTTATTTCTACTGTAAGTTCTTTTTAGGCCTATAGAAAAAATTTAATAATATATATTTAAAATTTTATTCCAGTTGAATTTCGTTCTCGACATCGCAAAGACTTTACGTAGTCCTAACTGTCCCAGCTTCAGTGCTAGTACGTACGAAACCTTCAACCAGACCGGAAAAAGTAAACAAGTCCTAGACTGTTCCCCCACCCCAGTTCAACACTTTATAGCATCAATGTTAACCTGTATCTTCTCCATCGGGACCTGAACTTCGAAGTCTAGTGATAACTTCTGCTTATAGAAGAAGAAGAAGAAGAAGAAGAAGAAGAAGAAGAAGAAGAAAAAATAAAGTTGTGGCTCTAAATACAAATCCTGCTTTTCCTTTATTCTGAAGTTTTTTTACTATGATAATAATAATAATTAATAATTTTTATTTA
This sequence comes from Periplaneta americana, assembly GCA_025594305.2. Taxonomy (NCBI): domain Eukaryota; kingdom Metazoa; phylum Arthropoda; class Insecta; order Blattodea; family Blattidae; genus Periplaneta; species Periplaneta americana. Next base: position 12,527,154 of record JAJSOF020000039.1, on the reverse strand, counting down.
TTTAATCTTTTCTCGAACTAAAACCAGTCAGGCCTTCTCTTCCGCTCCAGCCAGACTCTAATTCTAATTGAATACAATTGTTACATATTATTACCAGGAAAGGATTTATATGTAAATTATTTACTTATAAAGCTAATATAATTTATATTTTGCATTATCTTTATGTTTCACAATGTGTAGGGTTGAAAAATCCTACTTTTATTTTCCATATTTTTCCATATTTTAGAGTTTAGTACATATTTTCGTTAATTTCCATATATTTTCCATATTTCATATAAAACAGTCCATATTATATTAATTTAACAATAAAACAAAACAAAATTCCATTAACTTTTAAAAATACATTTCAACAATAGACAAACACATGTTCAGAAAGCAACATCAGAGTTATTTGAAAATAGCAAACCCTATCAAAATGGGAAAGTAAGTTACAAAACTGTAAATTTAATTTAAAATTTTTAACAGACTATAGTTGTGCATCAACAAAAACTGCCAGTCAGAGTATTCTATTTCAGTTTTGAAATTTAATATTAGTAAAGAAGTCAAAATGAAAGTTTTCAGTCAATTTAAAATCAAAACTAACAAGTTACATTTCAAAATTTAAAGAAGATGGTTTATCAAATGAAGTATAAAATATTATTTTGTAATTTGTTTAAAATCAGTGTGCATATCATCTACACAAAAGTTCCTGGTGCAACAAATTTATTATTACAACTAGTAAACATCAGGCCAACAAACAACTAAATTCCAAGCAGAGACAATTGTTTTTAACACAACCAACAACATCGAATGTAAGATCTGAGTTTAACATCGAATTTTTTCTCATCTCTGCTGATATTCCTTTAAAACTAAAAATGAATAAGGTCTTCAGTATTTAATCATATAGTAACATACAATCCCGGATGAGTCAATATATAACAAGATTTATCCATCTTAAATATCCTAATCTAAGAGATGAATTAAAGATAGTTCAATTTGGGTTTCCATTAAACTTACAAAGAAAGACTTATTGTATTGATTTTATTAATGAACAATATTCTGAAAATTCTTTTACATTATATGTTCTTATTGTGTAACAAACATAAGACAAACTTTCAACGAATTATATATCCTTGGCCAAATATTATGTACGATAATGTGTTATTCTTTATTACTTTCGATGCTGCCCCTTATATGGTCAAAGCTGGACAAGCATTATCTGTTGTATATCCTAAATTGACTCATTTTACTTGTGTTTATTTCATCGTGTGGCAGAAGTGGTCAGAGACAATTTCCAAATCAGTGAAAAAGTATTTCTAAAGCTCCCAAAGAGTTAACGTAAAATAAAACCAAAGCCAATTTTAACTAGATTAACACTAATTTAAATTTATGTTCTAAATATCTCTATTAACAATTTCTAATTTAGCATTTATACTGAAGATGCAGTTCAAATTGATACTGCGAAAACAGTTACCTTCAGTGACATAATTAAGACTGACTTTTTTTACATTCAGCATACATTTTCCATTTCAAAAAAACGCTTCTCCAAAATAGGTTCCTTTCACTATCTGAAAAAAATTTTGAAATTATAAATATTCCAGTAATTTCGTTCTCGACATCTGTGGAACAACTGAATCGTGGTAGAGGTAAAGTTGCAGATGCAGTAAGAGCTAAGGTGGACACTGTACTTTCAAAAACCCTGGATATGAAGAACTACAAAAGGTTGTTGCTGTGATGAAATCAACAGACCGAAGATTAAGTCTTGGACTTATCCCCAGCAGACATTTCAACACTCCGCTATGTTAACCTGTTACTTCTCCATCGTGACGTCGAACTCTTTTAGTCAGTATAAATCTATCCTCAGAAGACAAAGATGAGAAGAAGATTCAAGCACTTGAAAGAAATGTTTGTAACCTATTGTTATGGTAAAGTTGTTGACAAATAAAAATTGTGTTTTGTTGAAACTACATTGGAAGATAAGGTACGTTTATATTTTTTGTTTAGTTTGATAAAATGTAAATATTTAACGTAATAATTTTTTTATTTTTAAGTCCATATTTAATTCCATATTTTGAAAAATCCATATTTAATTCCATATTTTGTAAAATAACTTCCGCCCAGCCATATATATTTACATATTTCTAATTTTAGTCCATATAAATTGTTCCATAGTTATTACATTAATATCTAGACCATAAAACAACATGAAAGTAAATAATGAAAGTTGGATAAGTAATGTTAGTGTGACAATAAAAACATTGGTAAGAAATAGTTATAATAATAATAATAATAATAATAATAATAATAATGAATAATTTAAATAATTATTCTGAGATAATATAGATAATCATTAAACATTAAACATTGAGAAACCTGAAAGAGCTATTATTGTTAACAAGAATTGTTAGAAAAATATTTCGTTAGTCTATTCTTAAATTGGTTTGATGTCTGACAGTCCCTGACATTACGCGGTAGGGAATTCCAAAGCCGAGGAACAGCCACAGTGAAAGAAGATGAATATGAGGATGTTCGGTGGGAGGGAATGGATAATATTGAGGAGTGTTGTGATCGTGTGTCTAGGTTATGACGGGTGGATAAATTTTGAAAACGAGACGTAAGATAGACAGGAGTGGAGAAATGCAATATGTGAAAGAGCAGGGAAAGACAGTGGATTTTCCTACGATCTTCTAGACGGAGCCAGGACAACATTTCGAGGGATGGTGTTACGTGATCAGCCCGGCGAATATTGCAGACGAAACGGACGCACATATTATGAACACGTTGTAGTCTCTGCGCCGAAGTAACGCTTAGGTCAGTAAGCAGAATATCACAGTAATCGAAGTGGGGCATCACGAGTGTTTGCACTAACATTTTTTCCACAGAAAAGGGTAGAAAATTCTTCAATCGTCTAAACGAGTGGATTAATGAGAATACTTTTTTGTAGGTTTCTGCAACTTGAATGTTCCAATTTAAACTTTTATCCATATAAGATACCTAGATTCTTTACTGATTCACTGAACGGAATTTCGGTGCCGTATATTTTAATCGGGGACAAATTTGGTATGGTAATAGTGCTTAACAAACGTGAATGGACCAGTCTTCTCCAAAATCTTTGAAAAAGTAATGTATAAAAGATAATATCATCATCTAGAAAGATATAACATTTTAGTCCCAGAACAATTAGGATTTAGGAAAAATAAAGGCACAGAAAATGCAACATTTAGTTTAACTGACAAAATTCTGGAGGCAGTTAATAAAAAATGACAAGTTGGAGGGATTTTCTGTGATTTATCCAAAGCATTTGACTGTATAAATCATAAAATGCTGCTAGATAAATTAGATTATTATGGAATTAAAGGTGTTGCACACCAATGGTTTCACTCATATCTCATAGATAGGAAACAGAAAGTTGAAATCAATACAACTATGAAATCTGCATCGACATGGGGAACTATTAATAATGGAATTCCTCAAGGATCAATATTAGGTCCCCTGCTTTTTCCAGTGTTTATAAATAATCTTTCCCTCCCCCTAATAAAAGATGTTGGTCATCCCATATTATTTGCAGATGATACATGTATTGTAATTACAGCCAATAACTCCAACACATTCCAATTTCAACAGAGGAAATTCTCTTCAAAATATGTGACCGATTCTCAAACAATAAATTGGTATTAAATTCTAACAAAACTAACACAATTCAATTTAAATCCTGTCCAAATTCAACGTCGCAAATTTCTAGCGCAATAATTAATAGATCCCTATTAGAAACAACAACGATCAAATTTCTTGGCTTAAAATCGATAATGTGTTAAATTGGAAAATCATATTATAGAAATTACCCCCAAACTAAATTCAGCTTGTTTTGCTATTAGATCTATGCAAAAGATAGTAAATATCAATACCACAAAAACAATATACTTTGCATACTTCCACTCGGTAATGAGTTTTGGAATAATATTCTGGGGAAATTCCACAGATAGTAACAATATATTTCTATTACAAAAAAGAGTAATTAGAATAATAGTAGGTGCCAAATCTAGGGAATCGTGTAGGACTATTTTCAAAAAACTACAAATAATGCCCATGGCATGTCAGTGTATCTTTTCATTAATAATCTTCCTCGTATGTAATCGTGAAAACTTTGTAACTAATTCAACAGTTCATAGGAAAAAATACACGTCAAAAAATGACTTTCGTACTCCATCGGCAAGTCTATCGTGCTATCAAAAAGGAGTGCGTTATATGGCAGTAAAAATTTTTAATAGCCTCCCTATCGATATAAAAAATGAAACTCAAAACATAAAATTATTTAGGGCCAAATTAAAGAAGTACCTAATTTCTCACGCCTTCTATTCTGTAGGTTCTATTCAATAACACTTCATGAAATTGATACTAAAACTTTGTGTTGTACTAGTAGACTATATATATTGTAAACATCGTCTGTATATATTTCATCTAGACTGTGACTATAGATTAAGACTTTATAATAATATTAAGTTTTATTGACTTGTTCCATATTCCAGCTGTAAGCAATGTATTAATACCATGGAATGTTAATAAATACAATACAATACAATACAATACAACGAAAGTTTCAAATAGGATGGAAGGACGCATTTTTTTTTTTTTTTTTTTTGCTGTCAATATGATGAGAATATTAAATGTATGATTTGTTCACGAGTTTTATGAGGAAAACGGTTGTATAACATAAAACGGCATTATACTACATGTTATTGATGAAACAAAAGTTTAAGTATTATTATTATTATTATTATTATTATTATTATTATTATCATTATCATCATCATCATCATCATCTCTGTACGTTGACCCTTTTTCAGCAGATGTACGAATAATGCGGTTAGCTCTTCAATTTGAACTCACTGATTTACTATGTGATGTCAAATGAAAGCTAGATGTAAGGACTTGACAAATGTTGAACTTTCAAATCTTTGCCAAAAAATAAATATCCGAAGCTTCTTTCTTTCGCTTGCTCTGTTGAAGCCATGCTCACTACAACTTATGTTTGTGAAAAATTATTTTCAACAATTAAAATAGTAAAAACCAAATTTAGATCACGACTGACAGACAAATACCTTCGTGATCAACTACGATTGGCAGTAAGTGACATAATTCCTAATTTTGAAACTTTGTCGCAGAGACATTCTGAAGACAGTTAATTTTAGGTTGTGATAATGTGTCCTATGTTTTCTTGTTCATTTCTTTCTTCGTTACACGTCCTAAACATTAACTTCCCCTTCGGTTGTCCGCCTCCCTCCATAGGTGCTGTGCACGTTGCAGCTTACACAGTGGCTCGGCGCACCATGGCCTTTTCGCCACGGCTGCTCTAAATACAAATTCTGCTTTTTCTGTATTCTGAAGTCGGATGTAAGTGAAAGTGAAGTTGAAGTGAATTTCCAGATACGGTTCAAAATGTCTTTCTGTCAAAGGTTGCGAGTGCCAACATTTGGAATCTCCGAGAACTGTATTTGCAAGCAGCTCAAATCGCCTTCTCTCGGTGTATACGTTTCGGAGCAGAGTGTAGTCGCGGTTTACTCCACATGCCTCGGCGCGCTGACAGACAAGCGGGCTGCAGCCAGCCTGATTATTATGCTGCTGGCTTATGTATTATATTATAAGAGTTTAGGTCTGGCCACATCAAACAGATTTTTCCTCTTTGTGGGGAAAAAGATAGCCTAAGATTTTAAAGTGTTGAAAAGGTAAGAGCGGCGAACTTCTTTAAAGCTTTGTTCAACACCTGGCGCAACCCGGTCTTGTTTTCACACAACAAATGCAGACGCGGAGTATTTATTTCCCCCAGACGTTGCTCCATTTCTACAACCTTCGCTGCAGTTAATGTCGCAATTTCAGTCTATCTATACAGAGATGGCTTCACTGTGTAGCAACATGTCTCGCTGTGAATACATAAGCATTGGTATATAGCTGTCCCCACTGTTACTATTATATTAAATTATGATTTTAGCAGATAATGAAATAGTACATTATGCAACGAGCCTATAATGGTAGTAATTAAGACGCGAGTATGTTTATGAAACGAGCTCAAGCGAGTTGACATTGACCTTGATATAATCTAGAGAGTAAAATAAACATTAATCTTGATATAACCTTGAAATTGAATTAGACATTGAAAAATGAGATGACAAATTGAATTTATTTGAATATTATTTACAATTAATGCTAATTATTAATCTAATCTCGCGCTAGTTGTCTTTCGATTGCATATCCGAGAATATTCGATACTTGCGCTTTCATATTGCTACAATGGTATTTTCTGATTGGTGGAACACCTGAACTTTAATGAATAGGAGTACTTTAATGAGGTCCATTACAGGGCTGCTACCAGGTGTATAATTACTACATTTCGGCATAGTCGAGCATAATAGTACATTATGCAACGAGCCTATAATGAAGGTAATTAAGAAGCGAGTATGGATATTTATGAAACGAGCGCAAGCGAGTTTCATAATTTTCATACGAGCTTCTTAATTACCATTATAGGCGAGTTTCATACGACTTTTATGCTCGACCATATTTCTAACTTGATATTATTAATTTTGTTTGTATCTGACCTTGACCAAAGTCAATAAAGTGTTGAAAAGGTAAGAGCGGCGAACTTCTTTAAAGCTTTGTTCAACACCTGGCGCAACCCGGTCTTGTTTTCACACAACAAATGCAGACGCGGAGTATTTATTTCCCCCAGACGTTGCTCCATTTCTACAACCTTCGCTGCAGTTAATGTCGCAATTTCAGGTGGCACTTATTTCAGGTGTTCCCTCAACATGGATTTACAAGTATTAGCTCTTCTCATAAGTAAAGTGTTTTTTGTTTTAAGACTTTAATGATTCCCTTCACTTAGGAATACAATATTATATGGTGATTTTAAACATACAAAGAAATAATTTATTACAGTTGTATGAACACTTTTTGATAATAAAATTAAAATTAATATAATCAGTTAAAAACCAGACATGTTTCGGAGGAATGCTCCTCCATCTTCAGTGGCAATACCACGACTGCAAAAAGAAAATGAGTATATGAAAAGATCGTACATAATACTAAGAATTACAAAAATACTATGATTAAATGTCAAAAATGAAATGACATGAGTGTATTCAGTATGATAAGTATAATTAAAAATTAAATGAATAAAACATATTTAAAAGTTGTCGAAAATGTACTCTCTAATAATAAAGAACATAAGTAGAAGAATGAATTGAACAGAATATGTAAGAATCGTAAGTAGTACTAAAAGTTACAAAAAGTGTTTAAATGTCAAAAATAGTTAAAATAATAATAAAGATAAAATGACGTAAATGTTATTCATTTCTAAAATATTTGATAAGTGAAATGAAAATTGAAATGAATAAACAGGTGTTTAAAAGTTGTCTTAAAATAGGCCTACTATCACATGATAAAAACTTGTATAAATATTAATAAGTCCACTGAAGATGGAGGAGCATTCCTCCGAAACATGTCTGGTTTCTAACTGATTATATTAATTTTAATTTTATTATCAAAAAGTGTTGATACAACTGTAATAAATTATTTCTTTGTATGTTTAATATCTCATTTATGAACACTGTTGAATTTGACCTTACCTGTGTAAATTCAATATATGGTGATTACTTACTTACTTAATTACTTACTTACTTACTTACTGGTTTTAAGGACCCCGGAGGTTCATCATTGCCGCCCTCACATAAGCCCGCCATTGGTCCCTATCCTGAGCAAGATTAACCCATTCTCTATCATATCCCACCTCCCTCAAATCCATTTGAATATTATCTTCCCATCTACGTCTCTGCCTCCCCAAAGGTCTTTTTCCCTCCGGCCTCCCAACTAACACTCTATATGTATTTCTGGATTCCCCATACGTACTACATGCCCTGCCCATCTCAAACGTCTGGATTTAATGTTTCTAATTGTGTAATGTGAAGAATACAATGCGTGCAGTTCTGCGTTGTGTAACTTTCTCCATTCTCCTGTAACTTCATCCCTTTTAGCCCCAAATATTTTCCTAAGCACCTTATTCTCAAACACCCTTAACCTATTACGTTCCTCTCTCAAAGTGAGAGTCCAAGTTTCATAACCATACAGAACAAACGGTAATATAATTGTTTTATAAATTCTAACTTTCAGATTTTTTGACAGCAGACTGGGCGATAAAAGCTTCTCAGCTGAATAATAACAGGCATTTCTCATATTTATTCTGGGTTTAATTTCCTGCCGAGTGTCATTTATATTTGTTACTGTTGCTCCCAGGTATTTGAATTTTTCCACCTCTTCTTATTTTAGTCTACTTTACTTACTTTTACTTACAAATGGCTTTTAAGGAAACCGAAGGTTCATTGCCGCCCTCACATAAGCCCGCCATCGGTCCCTATCCTCTGCAAGATTAATCCAGTCTCTATCATCATATCCGACCTCCCTCAAATCCATTTTAATATTATCCTCCTATCTACGTCTCGGCCTCCCTAAAGGTCTTTTTCCCTTCGGTCTCCCAACTAACACTCTATATGCATTTCTGGATTCGCCCATACGTGCTACATGTCCTGCCTATCTCAAACGTCTGGATTTAATGTTCCTAATTATATCAGGTGAAGGATACAATGCGTGCAGTTCTGCGTTCAGTAACTTTCTCCATTCTCCTGTAACTTCATACCGCTTAGCCCCAAATATTTTCCTAAGAACCTTATTCTCAAACACCCTTAACCTATGTTCCTCTCTCAGAGTGAGAGTCCAAGTTTCACAACCATACAGAACAACCGGTAATATAACTGTTTTATAAATTCTAACTTTCAGACTTTTTGACAGAAGACTAGATGACAAAAGCTTCTCAACCGAATAATAACAGGCATTTCCCATATTTAGTCTGCGTTTAATTTCCTCCCGAGTGTCATTTATATTTGTTACTGTTGCTCCAAGATATTTGAATTTTTCCACCTCTTCGAAGGATAAATCTCCAATTTTTATATTTCCATTTCGTACAATATTCTGGTCACGAGACATAATCATATACTTTGTCTTTTCGGGATTTACTTCCAAACCGATCGCTTTACTTGCTTCAAGTAAAATTTCCGTGTTTTCCTAATCGTTTGTGTATTTTCTCCTAACATATTCACGTCATCTGCTAATTTTAAAATCGTGTCCATAGACAAGAAGCTGATGTAACCCGTTCAATTCCAAACCCTGCCTGTTATCCTGAACTTTCCTAATGGCATATTCTAGAACGAAGTTAAAAAGTAAAGGTGAAAGTGCATGTCCCTGCTTTAGCCCGCAGTGAATTGGAAAAGCATCAGATAGAAACTGACCTATACGGACTGTGCTGTATGTTTCACTGAGACACATTTTAATTAATCGAACTAGTTTCTTGGGAATACCAAATTCAATAAGAAAATCATATAATACTGCCCTCTTAACCGAGCCATATGCCTTTTTGAAGTCTATGAATAACTGATGTACTGTACCCTTATACTCCATTATCTGTCGAATACAAAAATCTGATCAATAGTCGATCTATTACGCCGAAAACCGCACTGATGATCCCCAATAATTTCATCTACGTACGGAGTTAATCTTCTCAAAAGGATATTGGACAAAATTTTGTACGACGTCAACAAAAGTGATATTCCTCGAAAGTTACCACAGTGGTTTTGTCCCCCTTTTAAAAATAGTCTACATTTAGAAAAAGTTTTACCTTTGTAGCTTCTATTAAACAGAAATAGGAGGATCTTAAAAACCACCCGTTTTATATTAATCGCTCTGTATAATTACATGTAATGCAAAATTTAGAATTAGTAGTGTTGCGTTTATGACAAAATTTAGAGCTGATTTGCTTCGATTTTTAGAAAATATTCAATGTATGTTATTAGTGTCGGACCAACCAGAGAACGTTCAACACTGGGAGGTTGGATAGGACCTTCAAATTTTGTACAGTGAAAGGTCGCATTTATAACAAATTTTCTACGAAAAAAAATTTCAAAATCGACGTATAAGACTGTGTTAAATAGCCTACTATTTGGAATATTAGTAGTAGCTTGGAAGCCCTGATGCTGTCGCTCGGAAGAAGACAAGCTCTGTGTAGTGCCTGTGACGTGAGGCATAAACCAGTAAGTACGCAGTTTGACATCGAACATAACAGTGTACTGTAGCTATAGAGTTACAGGTTTAATTTGAGAGAAACTGAATGTCATACTAGTCTAATTATTGTTCAAGTTTGCAGAGGGAAGCAACAAGAAGTCAACAGAGAGTCGACGTTAGCTACATAAACGGAGGGAAGGAGCAAGAATGGTGGAAGAAAATCATCCCAACTTCAAGGACGGAACAAGTGATTGTCGCAGATCAACACATGGTAACAGGAGTGAATAGTAAAGAGTTCAGGAACCCACATACTGACGTACGAGGAAATGTAAAGATGATGGCGCAGCAAGGAGAAGAAAACAGTAACGTTATCATGCAGCGTAAGCGGATTCCTAGTCTACATACGATGGCGGTAAGGTTAGCGCACTCCAGAAGGAATGCTGACAATAACGGAACAAGTGACACGGGTGCTAGAAAAAAGGCGAGTGGCGATAAAAAGAGAACCCAAGAGTCAGGAAGTGACAGGGAAGAAAGTAGTGAAAAGATTAAGGGTGCGAGTGTAAGTGCAAATCTAGGATGTGAAAGTGAAAGTGTGTGGGGGAAAATAAAAGAGGAATAGAAGAAGAAATAAATAGAAAGAAAGACAAAGACAGAAATAAGACAGAGACGAACAGTAAAGAAAGGTCAGAACCTGCGACAGCTGAGAATATAGCAGAGGTATTAGATGTTATTAAAAAATGTGGGGATGTGTTCAAAAAGTGCAAGTGAAGTGAAACTGGAAAAGTTCGAGAAGTATAGGGGAGAGAGGAAGTGTTTAAGCAGATGTGTAGAGATAAAATATAAGTATTTATAGGAAGTAAGAATAGTGAGAAAGGATTAGGTGTAAATGGAATAGTGAGAAAGTGAAAGTGAGCGCAAATAGGAATGTGTGAAAATAGTGAAAAAGGGTTAAGAGAAGAGAACAAGTGACAGCATAAAATTAGAGTAACATTTGAACGTTGGAACAGTAAATGAATACAAGAGAAAGATAGGAGAAAAGGTCAAAGAACAAATAGGACAAATAATTCAATATGATAATTAATAGAGAAAATGTGAAATTGAGATTTTAGTTAATAGTAGTTAGAGGAAAAAGGGGGTTTGAAAGTAGTATATAATATTAGATATATGCGGATTAATGAACAAATAGAGAATAGCAAATTAAATGTAGGAGAAATACTGAAGGGGAAATTAGACCAAGTAACTAAAAGGTAAATGTGAGTATTTATGTAGACGTGTACTGAAAATAATGTGTTATTGTAATAATATGTTAATGGTGGCACCGGATACAGAGAAATGTGAGGTACACCATTACATGTAAAGAAGTGCTGTGACGAAAATATATCATATCATATCATATCATATCATATCATATCATATCATATCATATCATATCATATCATATCATATCATATCATATCATATCATATCATATCATATCATATCATATCATATATCATAGCATATCATATCATATCATATCATATATCATATCATATCATATCATATCATATCATATCATATCATATCATATCATATATCATATCATATCATATCATATCATAATATATCATATCAATTGTTTACGTGATGGCATCTTTCACCATATTCTCATATACAGTAGCAATTAGTAACTTGAATTAAATTATGTTAATCAATTTAAAAAATCTCAAGTTACTATTGAAAATATTAGGCCTACTTATTAGTTACAAAGAGAGAGGGTTACATCGATGCACAATTCCTAAAATAAAGACAAGTTATCAATTTGCCTAGCTAGTAATTGAATACAAAATTATTTTACGTTGTACTGTACAATAAAATAATTTCGATGTTTGAAGGTAAATTCACAAAGCTACGAATGTATTGAAAATTACATTAGCGTTTTTAAAGAAAGTATTTATTTTATTTATATAATTATTAAATTTATTTTACTTTGAGCACAAGACACATAATATGAAAATATAACACACAGTAATTGTTGAGTCATAGGATAATTCATTACTACAAATTTATCACCTAACATAATTTCTCCTGAACTTCGTACCATCCTGGCGTATGTTCTTATGAGCAATAGTTTAAACATGAAAAGTGAGTCCATTAACCATATTACGGATTAAAAATATACCATGTAGGATGAAGCAACAACAGTTTTATTTGCTGTGCGTGGTGCAATAAGAATTTGTGCTTTCATCACTGCATGAATAGTTCACAGTTTTGTAGACAACCAGAAGATGTAGACGCAGATGTGCTCAAAATTGTAAAAGCGCCGATTACACGGATGATGCTGCACTGCATAACACTCACAGTGTACGGACTGGGCTCCGCAACTACATTGCAGCACCGCCCGTGGCATAGTTCTCACACTCTTACAAATACGGATAATAAACTGAATTTGAAAAAGGAAAGAATATACACTGTAATATTCAGTTATTACATTATTTATTATATTTAACATAGTTATGATGTTATTATATCATAGATAATGTTATTTTCATATTGCACCATACATTGCGGTCTATTCAACGTGTGCATTATTTTCTGCAAGTAATCGGAAATCTATTTCCAACGAATTTACTGCAATGCAGAGCTGACCCAAAAGATGCTCATCTGTTAATTGGGATCTATGTTTGGATTTAGCAACCTTCATTCTGGAAAATAATTGTTCGCATCATGTTGAGGCGAAGGTATGTAACATAGTGGCAACGAATAAGCTCATCTTGGGATGTTTCGTTTTGTTCATTTTTAAAATAATTCTATGCTTGTCAAGTCATATTCTCTGCATTTAGTTCTGAATTCTACGTTACTTTGTAAATCAATTAACTCGTCCTGGAACTGCACTCTCACGGATTGTACTAAATTACCTATGAAAGGATTAACAAAAATATTAATATCACTTTCCATACATCTAAAAATCACTAAATCTTGTTCTGTGAATTCACATTTGAGCTGTTCCAGTAGGCTACAGAGATATAATTAACTATATTTTGTTCAGGCACCACACATCTCTTTACAAGTTCACCATCCGTGAAGGGTTTTAGTGCCTTAGATAATTCCCCAACATACTACATAACTTGCTCCTAAACATAGACTCTGAATTTTTCGACTCTCTTCAATTTTTGGCCTTTCATGAAGTGCTTTCAATTTTTGATGCTGTAGTGAACGTTGCACCCCTGAAAAATTATTTTATCAAAACGTATTTTTGCTGGAATAAAATCAGCAAAAAAATAATAAAATAATAAAAATAATAATAATAATAATAATAATAATAATGTTGGTATATGAATATATATTACAGAAAACAGCTTCCCTGTCACTTCGGCATGTTCTGGGTAGCAGAGCCTATAATGTAGTTTTATGTTGCTCAGTAGTATTCCTGACAGTACCTTACAATATAGTAAACATTTTACGTTTTCACCGAACGTACAACAAAAATAGTCTTCCTCCCACACTGTTCGGAATGATCGTTTGCTTTACAGAAAGTTTTAACTGTCATTGTCCCTCAATGTTCGTACGTTTACTAAGTACTTGAACTGCCTTCCGCAGTCATCCATCGAGCTTCGAACGAGGAACAGCACGCTCTACATTGGAAGGTTGTGATTACAGAACATAATCGGGAGTCAGAGAATGAGCATGTCTGATGTAGAGGGACAGAATAGGAGAAATAAAGAAGGGATAGGGACAGTTACTAAGAAAGACGAACGTGTGTCGTTGGACTTCATATTGTATTTGTGTACTTATTGTAAAATATACTGTTACAGGTTTAATTTGTGAGACCGTTAAACATACCTTACCAATTTAATACACTGTGAGTTTGTTTAATCCCATGAGATCAGTTCATATTTTGTTCGTAATGATGGACCCTATTTAACTCTGAGTTTACAGACGTTTCCAGCTCGTCTCTGCCACACGCTACACTCAAAGTCTCACAGCGATATTCCGAACATCGCTTTAATATCGTGCATATTATTTTCGCAACTTTTTTGGCATATCTTACACTAATAAGACGTATTAGTGTGCAAAATTTGAAGGTTCTGCGCAACCTTCCAGTGTTGAACGTTTCCTTGTAAGAGCCGATACGTTTTACTATAATGTATTTTATTATTTCAAGTGCATCACTCCCACATAATTTTCTTATATCTAAATAATGGACGTGAACGAAATCCGCCAAATAGTTTAGAAGAAATAGATAGATTAGGCAGATGGCATCCCCATAACCCTGTTGATGGTATGAGGAATGGTCACATTTATATATGTACTCCATGAAAATATAGGAATCCTCCAGACGTAAGTGCAAGTTTGAACCAATAAATTATTGAGATTTGCGATAAAATAATGAGTCTAGGAAATTGTATTTTTAGTATGTAGAACTACATTTGTTTATAGATCTTTTGTTATATTATTAAGCTTTGTACTTGTGAACTATATCAATAAATCAAATCAAATCAAATATAGGAATCCACTTCAAAATCACAGTATTTTCTTCTTACATTTCGTATAACGGAAAAGTGAATGAAACACAGTCCGTAGAACTACGGTTGAGAAAAATCTCCATTCACTTGGTTTGGAGCTGAAACCTGCACTGATGAATTTGTAGTCGGATATATATTACCACGTGAACCACTATGGAGGACTGAAAAGAGATCGTTATAGAAAGAATTATAAAGAAACCAAACCCACTATCTTCAAGAGTTGTGCTTTAAACGTTGCAGACACCACGGTTAACTACACAAAAACTACGATAGTAGATCATTACAACTGCAATAAATTGCTGTATTTGAAAGAAGAAGATTATCAGGCCAATTATAATAATCGCTCGTGTCAACAAGCATTGATAACGTCTGGCCACGGCAGAGATGCATGTAGTACTTGTATATTAACTAACATGTGTTTCTCGCATTAACTGCAGTCATCAACGCAAAGCATTTTTACTGTACTCATACCACTTTCAGAACTAAAATCGGGAGTTGTTAGGCATCTGGTTTGTCTTTGTGTCGCCTTGTAAACTACCACTCTTCTTATCGCTTGTAGGTTATAACCTCTGGGCCCTCGCGTCAGACAAAAAGTTCACCTATCATAAATATTAGACATTCTGTGTCTGCAGTTGAAACGTTCACTGTAGGCTATGCAAACCAGGAAGTTTCGTTCGCGTTGACTCAAGAAGCCAATTTTTCTTCGCTTGTTTTATAATGAAAAAGAAAGAAAGAAAGAAAGAAAGAAAGAAAGAAAGAAAGAAAGAAAATGAAAAAATAAGCAAAGAAGAAATGAAATAAAAAAAAAAGAAACTGAAAAGAAAGAAAGAGTAAAAGAAGACAGGAAGGAAAGAAAGAAAAGAATGAATGAAATAACACAAGAAAGGAAGAAAGAAGATCAAAAAGGAACAAAGGAGACACGAAAGAAAGAAAGATAGAAAAAAGAAAGAAGACAAAAGGAAAGAAGGAAAGAAGACACGAAAGAAGAGACAAGATAGCAAAACAGAGAAAGGCAAGAATGACAGAAATAAAACAATTAAAAAGGGAAATAAAGAAGACAAGAAAGAAGGAAAGAAAGACAAGAAAAAAAGAAAAGATAGCAAAAAGAAAAAGGAAAAGAAGACAAAAAGAAAGAATGTAAATGAAAAGAAAGAAAGACAAGAATGAAGGAAAGAAGACAAGAATGAAGGAAAGAAGACAAGAATAAGAAAGAAGGAAAGAGGACAAGAAAGAAAAAAACAAGATAGCAAAAAAGAAGACAAAAATAAAAGAAAAAAGACAAGAATGAAGGAAAGAAGACAAGAATGAAGGAAAGAAGAAAGAAAAAAAATGGCAATATAGAAAAAAGAAGATAAAAATGAAAGAAAGAAGACAAGAATGAGAAAGAAAACAAGAATGAGAAAGAAAAGAATGAAGGAAAAGAAAGAAGGAAAGAAGACAAGAAAGAAAAAAGGATAAGATAGCAAAAAAGAAGATAAAAATGAAAGAAAGAAGACAAGAATGAAGGAAAGAAGACAAGAATGAAGGAAAGAAGACAAGAAAAAAGAAAGAAGACAAGAAAAAAGAAAGAAGACAAGAAAAAAGAAAGAAGACAAGAAAGAAAGAAAAATGAAAGAAAGAAGACAAGAATGGGAAGAAGACAAGAAAAAAAAAAGACAATAATGAAAAAGACAAGAATAAAAAAGAGAAAAATAAAAGAAATAAGACAAGAATGAAGGAAAAAAGACAAGAATAAGCAAAAAGACAAGAAAAAAAAGAAAAGAAAGAAAACAAGAATGAAGGAATGAAGACAAGAAAAAAAAAAGACAAGATAGCAAAAAAGAAGACAAAAATAAAAGAAAGAAGACAAGAATGAAGGAAAGAAGACAAGAAAGAAAAAAGACAAGATAGCAAAAAAGAAGACAAAAATAAAAGAAAGAAGACAAGAATGAAGGAAAGAAGAAAGAGCACAAGAAAGAAAAAGAAGACAAGAAAGAAAGAAAGACAAGAAAAAAAGAAGACAAAAAAATAAAAAAAAGAAAGAAGACAAGAATGAAGGAAAGAAGACAAGAAAAAGAAAGGAGACAAGAAAGAAAAATGAAAGAGGACAAGAAAGGAAAGAAGGAAAGAAGACAAGAAAGAAAAAAGACAAGACAGCAAAAAAGAAGACAAAAATAAAAGAAAGAAGACAAGAATGAAGGAAAGAAGACATGAAAAAAGAAAGGAGACAAGAAAGAAAGAAAGAGGACAAGAAAGGAGGAAAGAAGACAAGAAAAGAAGACAAGAAAGATAAAAAGACAAGATAGCAAAAAGAAGACAAAAATAAAAGAAAGAAACAAGAATGAAGAAAAGAAGACAAGAAAAAAGAAAGAAGACAAGATACAAAGAAAGAAAGAAAGAAAGAAAGAGGACAAGAAAGAAGGAAAGAAGACAAGAAAGAAGGAAAGGAGAAAGAAAGAAACAAGGAAAGAAGGCAAAAGAGACAGAAAGCACACAAGAAAGAAGGAAAGAAGACAAGAAAAGGAAAGAAGACAAGAAGGAAAGAGGACAAGAAAGAAGGAAAGAGGACAGGAAAGAAGGAAAGAGGACAAGAAAGAAGGAAAGAAGACAAGATAGAAAAACAGAAAGACAAGAAAGAAGGAAAGAAGACAAGAAAAAAAGAAACAAAAAGAAAGAAGCCAAGAAAAAGGAAAGACAAGAATGAAGGAAAAGAAGGAAAGAAGGAAAGAAGACAAGAAAAAGGAAAGAAGACAAGAAAAAGGAAAGAAGACAAGAAAAGGAAAGAAGACAAGAAAAGGAAAGAAGACAAGAAAAAGGAAAGAAGACAAGAAAAAGGAAAGAAGACAAGAAAAGGAAAGAAGACAAGAAAAGGAAAGAAGACAAGAAGGAAAGAAGACAAGAAAAAGGAAAGAAGACAAGAAAGAAAAAGAAGACAAAAGAAGGAAAGAAGACAAGAAAAAGGAAAGAAGACAAGAAAAGGAAAGAAGACAAGAAGGAAAGAAGACAAGAAAAAGGAAAGAAGACAAGAAAAGGAAAGAAGACAAGAAAAAGGAAAGAAGACAAGAAGGAAGGAAAGGGGACAAGAAAGAAGGAAAGAAGACAATAAAGGAAAAAGGAAGACAAGATAGCAAAACAGAAAGAAGACAAGAAAAAAGGAAAGACAAGAAATATAAATGGAAGACAAGATAGCAAAAAGAAAGATGTCAAGAATGAAAGAAATAAGACAAGGAAAAGGAAAGACAAGAAAGAAAAATGAGAAACAAGATAGCCTAGCAAAAAAGAAGAAGACTAAATTTAAATACGCACCCGTTAATTCGGTATCATTGAAAAGATCTTTTTTCGCTTATAAAATGCTTGTCTCTAAGAAAAGGCAAAGTGTCACAAGAAAATTTACAGATAAACCTTTTATGTATTCCAGTGGCAATTATGAATAATGTGTCAGTTGTATAAGTACTGGTAAATTAATTAATTTAATTGTAATATTAACACTTACGCAACAGCAGGCATAGAGCAATGAGGTCGATTAAATCATCAATAATAATTCAGAATTTAAAACAAAAATAAAGTTTCTGACCACAATAATTTTAACTGTTTTAGTCACTGTACACCATAAGGCTTAATACTCAGTAATTAATTGCATTTTGATAGTTATTGTAGTTTGAGTGGAGAGAAACACATTTTAGGTGCCAAAATCATATTTTTAACGGCCTGAAATTGTATTTTTAGGTGCATAAAATATATTTCTAGTGCCTATTTTGATCAATTTAGAGCCTAATTTAGGTGCCTGAAAGTTTATTTTAAGGACCTAAAAATCTGAATTATACTGACTTTCGTTTATATGACGTCATTCCATTTTCGACCAATGAAGTGTAATGAAATTTTGAATTCCAACCAATCACAGTCAGACTTTGCGATAATTTCTGCAGCTAGATTTATCGCTATCAATTTATCGCATGGTCGTTCTTTTGTTTAGTCGATGTCGCCAACTGTTTCCCCGTAAATTGATGATCATGAATACATTAAGATGCAACTACACGGTTAAACATTTCTTTCAACTTTAAAGCAAAGAATGCAAGATTGATATTTAATATTAATTAATATATTTACGTAGTGAAGACGACGTTCAGAACGGCGTACCATGTAGACACACAAAATCTTCGTGCATCTTAATTGAACGTACCTTTTAAACTTGATTCTTTCAATATTCTTCCCACATTGCACGCATACGCGATTGGAATATTGAACTGTGTAGATGCAGTTTTAGTTCCGTTACACACCACAGTGAGAATGCGTTTGTCGAGTTATAAAAAATGTTTTCGTGTAGCACTGATTGTAACGGTCGAAATATGGCACAGCTGACATTGGTTTGCTCCCACAGGTAACTTAATCTATAATTGTAGCCTTTAAAATTTGTATTTTGTGAATGAAATGAAACAATAGAAAGTCAGATGTTCAAATTTATGTAACATCATCGCATATCAAACCCAAAGACCTTGCATAGTAATAATGTCTTTGATCAAACTGCCTTCCGTATGGCGTAATAAAATTCGTGTTTTAGTTAGGTCTATCTATACAGAGATGGCTTCACTGTGTAGCAACATGTCTCGCTGTGAATACATAAGCATTGGTATATAGCTGTCCCCACTGTTACTGTTAAATTAAATTATGATTTTAGCAGATAATGAAATAGTACATTATGCAACGAGCCTATAATGGTAGTAATTAAGACGCGAGTATGTTTATGAAACGAGCTCAAGCGAGTTGACATTGACCTTGATATAATCTAGAGAGTAAAATAAACATTAATCTTGATATAACCTTGAAATTGAATTAGACATTGAAAAATGAGATGACAAATTGAATTTATTTGAATATTATTTACAATTAATGCTAATTATTAATCTAATCTCGCGCTAATTATTAATCTAATCTCGCGCTAGTTGTCTTTCGATTGCATATCCGAGAATATTCGATACTTGCGCTTTCATATTGCTACAATGGTATTTTCTGATTGGTGGAACACCTGAACTTTAATGAATAGGAGTACTTTAATGAGGTCCATTACAGGGCTGCTACCAGGTGTATAATTACTACATTTCGGCATAGTCGAGCATAATAGTACATTATTTACGAGCCTATAATGAAGGTAATTAAGAAGCGAGTATGGATATTTATGAAACGAGCGCAAGCGAGTTTCATATTTTCATACGAGCTTCTTTTACCATTATAATGTTTCATACGACTTTTATGCTCGACCATATTTCTAACTTGATATTATTAATTTTATTGTATCTGACCTGAAGCAATGTCCCGTATGTTGTGAGATGTGCGCAGACGCGAGAGTATAGATTTTTTTCGAGGAACAATAATGTCATTGACCTTGCTAGGCCATAAGAACCTACAGAGATAACATTGAAATAAAATTAGACATTGAAAAACGAGATGACAAATTGAATTTATTTGAATATTATTTACAATTAACGCTAATTATTATAGTAACAGAACATAACCTTCTGCGACATTATTTGATTTCCAGCCTCCGTGACTTTTCGCTAATTCTCTTTCGATTGCATATCCGAGAATAATCGATACTTGCGGTTTTATAACGGTAGAAAGCTGACCTGTCATTGGCTGAATAGTTGTAACCTGAGTCGTCATTGGCTGAAAGACCTGACCTTTAATGAGTAGGTGTACTTTAATGACATGCATTAAAGGACTGGTACCAGGTGTATAATTACTACATTTCGGCATGGTCGAGCATAAATGTATTTATGTTATAATAATAAGAGAAAAGTGCAGTACATGTGATTAACATTGTTAAACCTGTATTTCGCTTTTCGCAATTGGCATTACTGAATAATAACATCGAATTTCTTTGTTGAAGTAATCGATATTCATCTATTTCAACTTCACAATAGGTTAAGTATTCGTAAATATACAATTATTAACATTTTGTGATCGAATTTTAGGGATATATTATTTACATGTTTATTTTATTCACGAAATAGTCCTAATAAATGTCACTCGAGGTCTGAGATTTCCCAGATAAATCTCAGACCTCTCGTGACATTACTACAGATAATACATTAGTATGCTATATCTGTAACTAGTGCACCTAACTTCAATAAAGATCTCTTAATTCTGCTGTAACGCCACAATAATTTAGATATTAATATAAGCGTAATAAATGTTTTTACTCTTTCGGAAGCAATACCCGGCATGCCTCCTCGAAGAATACAAGACGAACCCTGGAATTCCAGTTGCAATGATGGCCTGACCACCCAGCTAGCTCAGCAGTCAAGTGGTTTGTGTACACAAGCAAGAGCAGACACTCGACGTCCCCGTAATAACAAGAGCTTGGCACTACCCATTTAAATACTTGTGTGTCAGATATATAGACATTAATGTCACATACCGGCAAGATATACGCACACGAGTTCACGCAGGAAAAAAAAACAGCTATGATGTATAAATTACGAAGTGATGAAAGGAATACAAACCTGGATGTAATTAATCTCACCTGAAATTTGTTCCATGTCAACCAACATTCCAGCTAATCAATCTTCATTAACCGATAACATCTTTTTCCACCCTTACAGGCATTCTATGAAGTCTCACAATACATAAAAATTGAAGTCCTTTCCCTCTGATAGCTGCGTGGAGTAAACAAACTTAGGGGAAAGTAGCCGAAATTGTACCACTTCTTAAATCGTATCATGCTGTTTCAAAAAATCCCCTGGATGCAAGCCTGATTTACAATATCAGAGACCCGGAGCTTAATTTTTTTTAGTAGGTTATTTAGCGTCTGAATGAGATGAAGGTGATAATGCCGGTGAAATGAGGCCGGGGCCCAGCACCGAAAGTTACCTAGCATTTGCTCATATTGGGTTGAGGGAAATCCCGGAAAAAAACCTTAACCAGGTACCTTGCCCCGACCGGGAATCGAACCCGGGCCACCTGGTTTCGCGGCCAGACGCGCTAACCGTTACTCCACAGGTGTGGACTTAATTTTCTTTACAAGGCCCCTTTTTTTATATATGATAAATAGGCCTATCTTATTTCATTTAAATTCTGTCACCTATCTCCTTTCACCATGTATTTATTTCACAAAGGTTTTTATTAATTCTCTATTTTGAGGAGAAGGGTTAAAAATAAAATGATCCCATAAGGCAGCGGTCATCAGAATACTGCACTCTCCGGTCATCGTCCTTTACCCGCGGACATATTATATAACATTATATGCACCTAAGCTTAAAACGAAATTTCGAAATTTATTTTACATACCAAGGACAAATACTGAATGCCACAAAAATTCCACATTACATTTATACAATAAACTACATCTCATCCGAATGTTGATATTTTCAATATGAATTTTTCTAGATTCAGAATTATTTGTTATCATATTTTACAGAATATTGTTGTTAGTTAATTTGAAGCTACTTTCACACCTTATTTCAATTTCTCTTTTTTTCCTTTCTCTTATTCCTATTTTGTTTCAGTTTTTAATAAGTGTATGTTTCCTTTTCCTTGTTTATGTTTTATAAATTACTTCGTCAATCTTGAACATTGTAATTGGGCTTTGTCTGTTATGTTCAACAACAAATGAATGAATTATGAATGAATGAATGAATAACTGAATGAATGAATGAATGACTGAATGAATGACTGACTGACTGAATGAATTAATGAATGAATGACTGAATGATTGAATGAATGAATGAATGAATGACTGACTGACTGACTGACTGAATGAATGAATGAATGAATGAATGACTGAATGAATGACTGACTGAATGAATGACTGAATGAATGAATGACTGAATGAATGAATGACTGAATGAATGAATGAATGAATGAATGAATGAATGACTGAATGAACGAATGAATGAATGACTGAATGAATGACTGAATGAACGAATGAATGAATGAATGACTGACTGAATGACTGAATGAACGAATGAATGAATGAATAACTGAATGAACGAATGACTGAATGAATGACTGAATGAACGAATGAATGAATGAATGACTGAATGAATGAATGACTGAATGAACGAATGAATGACTGACTGACTGACTGACTGAATGAATGACTGAATGAACGAATGAATGAATGGACTGAATGAACGAATGACTGACTGACTGACTGAATGAATGAATGACAGAATGAATGACTGAATGAATAAATGAATAACTGAATGAATGAATGAATAAATGAATAATGAATAAATAAATAACTAAATAAATGAGTAAATGAATGAGTGAGTGAATGAATGAATGAATGAATGAATGAATGAATGAATGAATGAATGAATGAATGAATGAATGAATGAATGAATGAATGAACAAGACACTACCCTAGCGTGCATTCGTAGCTGCTGGCGGTATGCTGTCTCCCTATCCCTTGTGCACGACGGAGCATATTTCCTTACCCTCCATGCACTCTACCCATTTCAGCGAGTGCTGACGACCACTGCCATGAGGTACCAGTGATTGTGTGTGGCCACAAGACAGGTCAGAGCTGATTGCATTAGTTGTAGTGCCGTACTATCCCTTGTTTCCTCTAATGCAGTAATTCAGGAGTTTGAAAGGAATGTTAATTTTTTTTCTAAATTCCGACTTAAGCTTATGCAAAAGAAAAAAAAATACCTTGGCCCTTCACAATTCAGTAGCTGTGGCAAACTGTTCTCTCTGTATGCCAAAATTTTCATTAGTCTGTGTTAAAACATTACTAAATTTTGCGTTATTTTCCCTGTTGAATTTCAATAGCTTTACATTTTCTTTTAATGGCTATTAACTCAAATTTGCTTCGGAATTCCATTTGTAATTACGAACGTTCCTATAAATCAGAGGTGGCGAAAATATAATCGTGCGCCGAGCCACTGTGTAACCTGCAACGTGCATAGCAGCTATGGAGGGAGGCGGACACCCGAAGGGGAAGTGAAGCAACTGTCTGACTTATTAACGGATTTTCATTTTCCTTACGTCAAGCACTTAAATATAATTTTATACAGTACAAGGCTAAAAAACTAATACGATGAAAGAGTAATGGAACGGAGAAAAATTCTCTCTGGCGCCGGGATTTGAACCCGGGTTTTCAGCTCTACGTGCTGATGCTTTATCCACTAAGCCACACCGAATTCCACCCCGGCGTCGGACAGGATCGTCTCAGATTAAGTTCCAACTCTTTGGTTCCCTCTAGTGGCCGCCCTCTGCACTACGTCATAGATGTCTATGAACGTAGGACCGAAGTCCACACATGTGCTGAGGTGCACTCGTTATGAGTGACTAGTTGGCCGGGATCCGAAGGAATAAGCGCCACAGTATATACAGACGAGATTTACAATATAGTCTACTAGTACAACACAAAGTTTTAGTATCAATTTCATGAAGTGTTATTGAATGTCATGAATTCACCTACAGAATAGAAGGCGTGAGAAATTAGGTACTTCTTCAATTTGGCCCTAAATAATTTTATGTTTTGAGTCTCATTTTTTATATCGATAGGGAGGCTATTAAACATTTTTACTGCCATATAACGCACTCCTTTCTGATAGCACGAGAGACTTGCTGATGGAGTATGAAAGTCATTTTTTGACACGTATTTATGCTATGAACTGTTGAATTAGTTACAAAGTTTTCACGATTACATACGAGGAAGATTATTAATTAAAAGATATACTGACAAGCCATGGACATTATTTGTAGTTTTTTTAAAATAGCCCTACACGATTCCCTAGATTTGGCACCTACTGTTATTCTAATTACTAATTACCTAACCAATATTATCCATTCCCTCCCACCGAACATCCTCATATTCATCTTCTTTCATTGTGGCTGTTCTTCGGCTTTGGAATTCCCTACCGAGTAATGTCAGGGACTGTCAGACATCAAACCAATTTAAGAATAGGCTAACGAAATATTTTTCTAACAATTCTTGTTAACAATAATAGCTGTTTCAGGTTTCTCAATGTCTAATGGTTATATATATCACAGATAAATATCTAAATTATCTCACTACTGCCGCCGCCACCGCCACCGCCACCACCACCACCACCACTACTACTACTATTATAACTATTTCTTACCAATGTTTATTATTGTCACACTAACATTACTTATCCAACTTTCATTTTTTACTTTCATGTTGTTTTATGGTCTAAATATTAATGTAATAACTATTTAAAAATAAATTGTATTCAATAAATTAGAGTCTGGCTGGGCGGAAGAGAAGGCCTACTGGCCTTAGCTCTGCCAGATTAAATAAATAAATTATTATTATTATTATTATTATTATTATTATTATTATTCTTATTATTATTATTATTATTATTATTAATTACTCTTTTTGTAATAGGAATATAATGTTAGTATCTGTGGAATTTCCCCAGAATATTATTCCAAAACTCATTACCGAATGGAAGTATGCAAAGTATATTGTTTTTAAGGTATTGATATTTACTATCTTTTGCATAGATTTAATAGCAAAACAAGCTGAATTTAGTTTGGGGGTAATTTCTTTACTATGATTTTTCCAATTTAACACATTATCGATTTTTAAGCCAAGAAATTTGGTTGTTGTTGTTTCTAATAGGGATCTATTGTTAATTATTGCGCTAGAAATTTTACCACAGCATGTATAGGACAGAAAATTTAACAATTAAATTTGTATCTTTTCACGACCTTTACCACAGACAATGCATTACCTTAGGCCTACACCAGAATTTAAATGATTTTTCTGTATTAAATTTTGAGTAGACTATACCACTGCGAATGTGTAACCGGAAATGAGATACAACGACAAAGTTAACAAAAACAGAAAACTGAGATCTGTTGTACGTATCGCTAATCCTTGTCTTCATAACAGTCGAACAGGGAAGCCGCTGACATGAGGCCATTCTGATGGTCGCTGTAAATAAATACGCGGCAGGCAGGAATCTTTGTTCCTGCGATCTATTTCCACACCCGTTGATTAAAGTATTCTACATCAAAGGGATAACAAATAGAGGTCAATCAATCTCATGAGCGATTTATCACGCCTTCAAAGTGGGTCAGCCCCGCCACGTGGGGACCACGTGTCGTGATGACAGGTGAAGTCTGTCACCACCGCAGTCAACAAGCTCCGCTGCTGTTGTGTGCCTCCTTATTACGCCTCTTCTTTTATATTATCAACGTCATAATCAAAACCTGTTTTCAAGCATTAATATTACACATTGCATTTTCTCTTCTAGTATTTTCTAACCAATACCAAACATTCAATAACAGCAGCGGGACTCCACGATCTTGTCATGTAAGGTCACCACTTGACGTAACATAAGACATTTAGGCCTACGTAGATACGTATATAACAAAGGACACACAGCTAATTATAGGAAAGGGATAAAAAAATGTCCACTGTTAAGCCAAAAATTCAATCCAGCGCGCTGGATTTCTAGTCGAAAATATTAGCAATAGAAAAATGAATAAATTGAAAGATAAATGAATAAATAAATTAATCAATGGATAGATAAATTAATGGATAAATAAATAAATATATAAATATATCGATAAAACAATTAATCATTACATAAATAAATGAATCAATGGATAAATAAATGAATCATTGGATACATAAATAAATGAACTGATAAATAAATTATTCAAAAAATAAATAAATCAATGGATAATTAAATAAATCAATGGACAAATAAATAAATTAATTAATGGGTAAATAATTAAATCAACTGATAAATAAATCAATACATAAATAAATAGATAAATAAAATAAAAGTAAATAAATGGATAATGAAATAAATCAATGGATAAATAAATAAATCTATGAATGAATAAATAAATCTATGGATAAATAAATAAATCAATGCATAATAAACAGATGAATAAATAAAACAATGGATAAATAAATAAATGGATAAATAAATGAATCAATGGATAAATAAATAAATACACAAATAAATAAATACATAAATGAATAAATCAATTAATGGAAAAAATGGATAAATAAGTGAATCAAAGGATAAATAAATTAAATAAGTAAATCAATGGATAAATAAATAATTTTATAGATGAATAAATAGATGAATAGATAAATAAATAAATCAACATATAAATAAATTAATAGACAAATAAATCAATGGGTAAATAAATAAATCAATGGATAAATAAATCAATCAATGGGTAAATAAATGAATAAATAAATAGATCAATGGATGAATAAATCAATGGGAGAATGAATAAATAAGTAAATAAATCAACGGATAAATAAATAAATCAATCAATGGTTAAATAAATAAATGAATAAATAAATAGATCAATGGCTGAATAAATCAATGGGAGAATGAATAAATAAATAAATAAATAGATAAATCAACGGATAAATAAATAAATCAACGAAATCAATGCATAAATAAAAGGATAAATGCATAAATCAATGGATGACTGACTAACCGACTGACAGAACGACCGACCGACAGACAGACAGACCCACAGATTGACAGACAGACGACAGACGACAGACCGATTGACCGAACGAACGAATGAATTACTGAAATACACGTATGAATGGATAAATAAATAAATAGGACAGCTGTAGATCTAATTTTCATGCTACCAGGATAAGCAATAAGAAAGCAAACAAAGCTAATTTCTCAGAAATAATAGTAATATTGCAGCCACCGAGGTAGCTCAGTCAGGTGAGACGCTTGCCTGACGATCCGGAGTTGCGTGAGTTCGATTCCCGAACTGATTACCTGGTAACGACCGAGGTTTTCCCCAACCTTAAGGCGAATTTCAGGTAATCTGCAGCGAATCCTCGGCTTTATCTCGCCAAATACTCCGGTCTTCTTGAAGAACAAATAGGGCTAAAGATGTAAATTTAATGTTGAGGTGGACTTGAGACTTAGCGGAGTATCTACAATAGAGGCAGACGTTGCAAAGCAACATCAACCACCCACTGATGATCTTGACATTAACAGGAGACTCCACTGATAATCGTGAAAACTGCAAAACATTTTATGGCTATTTCACTCTCTTGGAATGTATATTTTCATACTCTAAATTGATTTAGTTAAATTCTGATTACAAATGTGTTTATTTTTTTTATTAAGGCTGTAAGGAAGAGTGGCATTTAAAGAGTTGTCAAAATTATTGTAA
Organism: Periplaneta americana; assembly: GCA_025594305.2. Taxonomy (NCBI): domain Eukaryota; kingdom Metazoa; phylum Arthropoda; class Insecta; order Blattodea; family Blattidae; genus Periplaneta; species Periplaneta americana. Next base: position 12,499,435 of record JAJSOF020000039.1, on the reverse strand, counting down.
ATTGAATTAATCTGCTTACTTTGTATTGTATATGTTTGTATAGTTTTGGCTGATGAATTGTATATGCTTTAAATTTAATAGTAATCTGTATAGCTCTATTGATAAATTGTTTGTGTTTGTAATTTGAAGTAGTTTGCATGATATGCATTATCAATTTCTGTACATCACAACTGATTGAATTGTTTATGCCTTAAATTTAATTAACTTACTTGTTTTATATTATACGTATAGGTCAACTGATGAATGATCGTTTGTATTTCTAAATTTAATAATCTGATTGGCTATGTACTGTATATTTTTAGTAGCGCCATCGATGTAGCTTAGTCGGCAGACTCGTGAATTAATGGGCTGCTGATCCGGAGCTGCATTCGGGCTTGGGTTGGATCCCCTTTGGTCTCATCGAATGGTTCCTTCCGAGATTTTCCCAGCCGTGGGACTGAAGCCGGATGGTCTATGGCGGCATCACTTCATTTCCCCAGATTTGATTACCTGGTTGGGTTTTTCCGAGGTTTCTACAACCTAAAGGCAAATGCCGGGTAATCTTTTGGCGACATCAACCTCCCATCATTGTTAACTACATTGTAAAACTATAAAAATTATAAAATATTATAAAAATTTGTAAAAATTGTAATTGTAATTTTGTAAAATTTTTATTTTCCACATCTTAAAGCTTCATTGCTCATGAAGATCTAAAAGATAATAAATGAATTTTGAATTAATGAATGAATGAATGAAGAATGAATGAATTTATGAATGAATGAATGAATTTTTGATCAAAGAAATTCTTTTACAAATTTCTGATTAAAAATCTAGTAACTTATCGTTCTAAAGTTGGCTCCCTGAAGTTACTAGATGAATGTAGCGGAGGAGAATTTTAACTTTTCACTTTCAAATCCATTTCTCCGTAAGTTTATTTTTCTTGATTCAACACCAATTTTTTATGCCAAATATTAAACAATCTGGATGAAATTTTTACTGCAAGTATTTATGAGGTAGCTGCATGTTTCTATGCATTAATTTATAAGAAATGCTGCTAGTTGTTTTATTAATATTTTTAATGAATTATAGGAAAAATAATATTTAAAAATTTCAAAACAATGTTTGAAAGCGAATAAATGAGATTTCATAAAATGAACGCACAGAAATGTTTCTCTTTGTATTGTGAATGTACCCAAAAAAATGAATTTTAAAAACTGAGATCTACTATAAAGTTGAGTTTGAAAATATTTCTAAGAAAAATAGAAACTCAAAAGCCAAAAACATTTGCGAGTTCAAAATTTGGATTTTGTTAGTCCTTTACATAATAAACTCTAGCTACTTAAATTCTCGTTTTCAACATTTGTCCTCATATCACGAATTAATACTCGCTCACAACACCATATCACACTCTCCAGTCTTAAACACAGAGCATCCTTCCACTCTTCATCTTTTACCGTCTCTGCAGCTCATCTCTGGAACTCTCTACCACAACATGTCAGAGACTGTCGGACATTGTCTAGTTTCAAAAATAAACTAAAATTGCATTTTTTTTTCAATTTTGATTCCTTTCAGTTATAAGCCCTTTTCTCTGCGATAGTTTTGTAAAAGTATATAAATATCTTTTTCTTCCTTTCCCTGTTTGTTCTTTGATCACCAGATGAATTTATTATCATTTTTTATTATTTTGTTACATTCCATTTTGTTATATTTTTCCTTACATTCTTCATATTAACTATTTGTACTAAATGAGTTGCTTTTACTATATTCCAATGTATTTTACTTTCTTTTTTTTCTATTATGGTATTATTTTCATGTTGTTTAGTGTCGATTTATTATGCTATTAGCATTATTGTTTTTGTAATATGTTAATATTCTGTTCTTTAACTTTTTGTGAAAATTTTCACTGATTGTATATACTTTGTGACCTGGTAGAGTGTAAGAGAAGGCCCTATGGCCTTAACTCTACCAGTATAAAATAAAGAATAATAATAATTATTATTATTATTATTATTATTATTATTATTATATTATTATTATCATTATTATTATTATTATTATTATTATTATTATTATTATTATTATTCAACACGATCTCAAAATTTAGATGAAAAAAAGATTAGGAAAAAAGTTGTCCTCGTAAGTCTAAAAACTAGTTGAATTTTTTTTTTTTCAACAAAGACATCAACCATCCCACTGACAACTTTATGGTAAGTCTAAAATAACTGGTTTCATTTTCCACAACAAAGACATGACATGACAACATGAAATTACTTTATATTTAAATAGCTGTACCCGTGCTCTCCGCTGCACCCGTTAGAAATAAATATAAAGTAATTACATAATTAAAAAGGACATCTGGTCCAGGAAGATTCGTGTTTGATAGAAGGATAAATCGTTTAATATGTCACTTAATTTAAGTTGTATTTAAATAATTAAAATGCGATCATTTTGCTCCAGAGACCACTCATTAGTGCAATGATAATTCCTTTAACATGTTTCTTAATTGTTATTACATGCAAATAATTAAAATATGATCATTTGGTTCAGAGAAGATCCGTTTTTTGCAATTTGGTCCCATCAAAATTTTGCTTGGAATGAAACGTATAGGAAATATTTTAAAGAAACTTTTGTTATGTAACATTTTTCACAAAAATCAATAATAAGCGATATATTTTGGTTTATTTAACTCAGGCCCCCTTATAACCTCCCTTTTAAACAAAGTATTTTGAATGCCATATAGCCTAAAATCTAACTTACAACGAACTTAATGTATATTCCAATTTTCATCGGAATCCGTTCAGCCATTATCGCGTGAAAAGATAACAAACATCCAGACAGACAGACAGACTGAGAGACATACAATCAAAAATTTCAAAAAAACAATTTTCATTCTCAGGATGAATAATTATGCAAGTTAACACCAATCGTTAATTCTCTGAGATGAAAATGTATGTGTTCATAAACATTATTTTAAGAACAATAGGAAATGAATATACAGAATAGCCTATCAAGTTTTCTATGCATAAGAAGGTATTTTAATCTTACCTGTCCTAGATTCACTCAGAAGTTACTGTAATAACATTATAGCATTATGTACATGTAGAGAAACTACACTTTCCAATGGTGAAATAAGTAATTATACAAATCGGTTAATTTAGCTACAGATAATACTTCATTGACAAACACAGAAACATTCTCTGTAAGCCAGCTGTAGGCTATGTTTAATAGATTTCTATTGTTGTTGTCCAAGGCCCCTTATAGACTTTCATTGTTTTATTTCATTACAGCGACAGATGGCGTTGTTATCTTAATTTTAAAACTCATTTATCTCATTAAATATCAGTCCTATCAAAATTTTGTATAAAATAAAACTTATCGGAAATCATTTTTAAAGAAACTTTTGTTATATAACATTTTTCATTAAAATTAATAATACGGGAGATATTTCGATTTATTTAATTCAGGCCCCCTTATAACCCCCTTTTAAATAATGTATTTTGAATGTCATATAGCCTAAAATCTAAGTTACAACGAACTTAATTTATATTCCAATTTTCATATAAATCGGTTCAGCCATTATCGCGTGAAAAGGTAACAAACATCCAGACAGACAGAAGACAGACATACAAAGAAAAATTTCAAAAAAAGCGATTTTCGGTTTCAGGATGGTTAATTATACATGTTAGAGCAATTATTTTTGGAAATGCGAAAATTACCAGAAAAATTTCGGCTACAGATTTATTATTAGTACAGATTATATTCAAAAACTAAAACTGGAAGTAATATCTCTGTCAATCCATTAAGGATATTTAATTCATTACATTATGCAAATGTTTGTTTAGAACATGATTACCAGTCTAAATTATACAAAACATTTTGGGGATCCATCAGACGTCTATTATGCAACATTACTCCTGCTCTTCCAGTCAATTTAAACCACACAATAATCCCTTTTGCTTCCTGTGTTAAAAACTTTGGAGTTTACTTTGATACGTATTTAAACTGGAACAAACCAAGTAACCCATATTACCAAAAAAGTGCTTTCCATACTACATTCCTTAAACAGCATTCGAAAATTCCTTCCGCTATCACTCAAGAAAATACTAGTGGAAGCACTAGTAATGCCCCACTTCGATTATTGTGATTTTCTACTGATTGACCTCAATGTCAGCCAGTCGCAAAGATTAAAACGTGTTCATAATTCTTGTTTTCGCTTCGTCTGCGATGTCCGTCGCGCTGACCACATTACCCCATCCTTCCAAACTTAAACTGGCTACGGCTTAACGAACGTAGAAATTTTCATTCTTTTGTTCTCCTTTTCCAAGTCCTTCACACTCTACACCTACCTACCTTGCCTCCCGTTTCAGTTACCTGTCATCATATCATAATCTCTTCACACGCACGCAAAATAGCCGCATACTAGCCATACCAACACATAAGACATCATCGTATTCATCATCATACAAATCTCGCTCTCGAACATTGTGGAATACCCTACCCAGTGACATCAGAGACTGTCGGAATTTAGTAGCATTCAAAAGCAAGTTATTAAGCATTTTCTTACTGCGTAGAGTAGGTTTAATTTGTACTAAATTAATAAAAAAGTTTCTCTCCTCTTAACTTTTACAATAAACTGTCTAGCTTTTATTAATCAGTTAATCTTTTAGTACTCTGACTTTTATTGTATCTGTAAATGTAATATTAATTGTAATTATAATTGTATTCTTAATATTGTAATTGTATGCAAATCTAGTCTTTCAGGTAAAGCTCCCTGTAAAGCAGATTTGAATAATTTCAAGGGAAAAATTGTTCGGAGACGGGTATCGATCCCGGGACCTCTGGTTGAACGTACCAACGCTCTACCAACTGAGCTACCCGGGAACTCCACCCGACACCGTCTCAACTTTTCCCTTTATATCCACACAACTCGCGTGGGCTGACGAAACGCCAGAGACCCACATCGAGTGCACACAATCTCTGTGTGACTTGAATTGTGGTTTTCTGTTAACGTACACAGTGACGTATATATTATGCAAATCTAGTCTTTCAGGTAAAGCTCCTGTAAAGAAGATTTGAATAATTTCAAGGAAAAATTGTTCCGGAGCCGGGTACCGATCCCGGGACCTCTGGTTGAACGTACCAGCGCTTAACCAGAGATCCCGGGATCGATACCCGGCACCGGAACAATTTTCCCTTGAAATTATTGTAATTGAAACCCCTGGTAGAGGGGGAAGAGAAGGCCTGATGGCCTTATTTCTACCAGGGTTAAATAAATAAATAAATAAATAAATATGAGCTCCAAGGGTCCGTTACATTCAAAATATTGAAAACAAGTTTATTAGACAGTCACATTTCTCTATCACAATTACCACTTTGACAAGCCGGAATTAATCGGAGATTTTGGAAAAGGAATATCAACGTGTATATCAAGATGAAATACAAAATCATTAAACTTCTCTTGATGTGAATGCTGCGGAAACTTCAATCATTGAATGACCTGACAGCTAGCCCGGGTGCAACATTTAGTTTCCTGTCCTCGTGTCTACTCCAGGAATTAACACTTGGACTTTGAAAACTATTCCCTTGTGAATTTGGAGAATACAAACAACAATCTGGTCCCCGAACAACGCAACACACATCCGGCTGGCACTGTGATGTACTGATCTGCTGCTTGGACGTAGGTAGGGCAACTCCGTACAATAGTGGAACAAGGAACATCAAGCTGCTGTATCTTCTACACCAGCGGTGCCACGAAATCAGCACGGCAACTTAGGGTTTTGAAATTACTGAATATGCCGCGTGCTCTGCTGAGTAAGACTGCATATAACGTACGACTATCCAGCGCTCAGGCAGGGATGTAGAAAATGTTACAGTAAGTAAGGGATTGTAGTAATAGGGGAAATCACAGTCATACAAACGAGGCAGTTTATATTGTCAGTGCCTGAGATACGTCATGCATAATAATTATCATCAGCAGTAAATAAATTGTAATCTATACTAATAATAAATCTGTAGCCGAAATTTTTCTGGTAATTTTCGATTTTCCAAAATAATTGGTCCTAACATAAATATAATTAACCACCCAGAAACCGAAAAGCGCTTTTTGAAATTTTTGTTTGTATGTCTTTCTGTATGTTTGTTACCTTTTCACGCGATAATGGCTGAACGGATTTCGATGAAATTTCAATATAAATTAAGTTCGTTGCAACTTAGATTTTAGGCTATATGGCATTCAAAATACATTATTTAAAAGGGGGTTATAAGGGGGCTGAATTAAATAAATCGAAATATCTCGCTTATTATTGATTTTTGTGAAAAATGTTACATAACAAAAGTTTCTTTAAAAATAATTTGCGATAAGTTTCATCCCTTGAAAAATTTTGATAGGACTGATATGTAATGAGATAAATGAGTTTTAAAATTAAAATAACTGCCATCTAAAGCCGTGTAATGAATTAATAAACAAATGACTTCGTCCATAAGGGGCCTTGGACAGCAACAATCGAAAGCTATGAAAGATAGCCTACAGAGAATGTTTCTGTGTTTGTATGAAGTAATATCGGAAGCTAAATTAACCGATTTGTATAATTAATTATTATTTCACCATTGGAAAGTGTAGTTTCTCCAGATGGACATAATGCTATAATGTTATTACAGTAACTTCTGATATAATATAATATAATATAATATAATATAATATAATATAATATAATATAATATAATATAATATAAATATAATATAATATAATATAATATAATATAATATATATAATATAATTTAAGTTATTTGAAGGGTTCAGAACCATAGTGGGCCAAGCGCCATTTACTGAATACGTAGAAAACAAGGGTTAAAATTAAGTTATTACCATAATTCAATGGAAACCTATAACAAGTAAAATAAAATATATACATTAAATCTAAATGATGTCAATCTTCATTAAACTATGGTTGCATGTAATAAAAATTAAGAAACATGTTAAAGGAATTGTCATTGCACCAAATGAGTGTCTCTGGACCAAAATGATCGCATTTTAATTATTTGGATTCAATTTAAATTAAGTAACATATTAAACGATTTATCCTTCTATCAAACACGAATGTTCCCTGGATCAAATGTCCTATTTTAATTATGTAATTACTTTATATTTATTTCTAACGGGTGCAGCGGAGCGCACGGGTACGGCTAGTTTTTTAATATAAATTCAGGACTGAAGCGGTTAAAACACAAGAGCTCATTTTTCTCATTTGAAGGACCTGCTGCAGACGTTTGGTGTTTATTTTTAGATATAACATTCTCTATATCAGGTAATAATACGGAGTGTCCCAAATTCATGTATACACTCTTTGAAATACTATTTCACAGCAAAGAAATGAGATAGAAATACGATTTTTGCGGTTCATGATTCAGAAGGCAGTGGAAAGCATGGAAACATGTTCATCTGTTTATAAACAAACATGGCGGTGCAATTATCGTTCGATGAACGTAAGTGGATACTGAAATGTTATTGGAAAGTGGAGAATGTTGTTGAGGTTCCACGACGTTGGAGGGTTGAATTTGGACCAACAAGGTTAACTATCACAAGAATCCGAGACAAGTTTGAAGTGACGGAACGGTGCAAGATGTGTTGAAAGGGCGGTGCGGAAGAAAGAGAAGTTCCACCGATAACGAGAGTGTTGATGCAGTCATGCAGGCTTTTGCACAATCCCCAGAGAAGTCAATGAGGCAATGTTCTCGTGAGATTGGTATCAGCAAATACAGTGTTCATTGAAATTTGCGAGCTCAAAAAATGGAAGCCTTACATTCCGAGGACAACCCAGATAGGCGACTGGAATTTTGTGAGTGGTTCTTTTGTGTGATGAAAGGGAAGATTTTCAAGACTTAATTGTTTGATCAGATGATGCCACATTTAAACTTAATGGCACAATTTTGTGTACTGGGTTAACGAAAACCAACACATCTTTCAAGAAAAGGCCGTCAATCTTTCAGGAGTAACAGTATGGTGTGGTCTGTCTTCCAGAGGAATAATTGAGCTGTACTTCTTCGAAGGGACTGTAACGGGTGAGAAACACCTGCAAAAGTTGGAAACCACTATTCCACTATTCGATTGCTGGTAAAATTCATGTTCTGGGAATAATAAGTTAATTTAGTAAAATATCGCTGCAATCGAAAAGTATTGGGAATAAATTTGAATAAGGAACAAAAAAAAAAAAAAGTTTCCTTCCCAGGCATAATTCGAACCACGAAAGTCTTAGTTACCAGTCTATCGTGCTCTGGAGTGAACAAGGCTCTGAAATCAGCTACAAGGGACGGCCCGGTTTTTTTGCCAATATTGTACATCTTTTATTAGGGGGCAAGATCATTTATGAACAATGGAAAAAGAAGGGACCTAATATTGATCCTTGTGGAATTCCATTATTAAAAGTTTCCCATATAGAGGCAGATTTCATAGTGATATTGATTTCGACTTTCTGTTGCCTATCTTTGATATATGAGTGAAACCATTGGTGTGCGACGTCTTTATTTCCATAACTATCTAATCACATCTGATACATTTGATACATCTGCAGAATTCACTGGAATGTTTTCTTGCAGAGCGCAGAAGGTCGTCTTCCACATTATTTCTTCCTACCGATTATTCAAAGGCATATCCCATTGCCCGTCGCTTATACAGGGACATCATTTTATTTTTACTTCAATTTTTATTGTACCTGAGTTTTTTAATGTACTTGACTCCCACCCCTTCTACTAACGAAGTTCAACCGTCCTCCACACACATCCAAGACCGCATATACAGTCATAGTAGCCTTACGGTCATAGTAAACAGTATGTTCCAAAAATATGTTCGCGTTTTCCAGTGACGAAAGAGCTTTCAATATTGAATAATTTTCGCACAAGTATTGTCGTCCATTTGCCTACGTCGTATCCCGGTTTCCCCCACCAGCTTTTATTCGCCAGCTAGTGGCTGGGCTGTCTTAGCTCTTTTCTGAGAACATTAATTTTTGTTAGGAATTGGACGTCTACGTAATATTATACAACTGTTTAAAATAACTTAAATAAAAGGGCCTCGTTAAGTAATTAACTGGCACGTGATTTCCTCCCTTTCTACGACCCTACGACATAACCACTTGGACGAACAGTAGATAGCATGCCTGAGTAATTTTATCTTTTCGGGTTCATAAGTGAAGATTGAATTTACAGTACGTAAGGTACTCTTTTATAGAATAAGTATATAATTATTTCAACATGAGTTACTAGTTACGAAGAACGAAACTGGTAATTGGGATTAGGTATAATGGTCTATAGTGCGATAATACGCACAAAAGAACTGAAGCCTGTATCGAAATGAAGGGCCACCATTTTCAAAAATGTGTTTAAATATCCATATTATGATTATTTTCAATTTAATTTCATTATCTATATTGTACGCTAATGTGCTGTAGACAGTATAATATACACTGCATAATGAATACGTCCGAATGAATAGCTCAGTTCGTGAGTAAAAACACTCATTGTTAATACTATACCGTATTTTGATTAAACAAAAACCTAATGAAAATAATCAAACTCAAAAGCGCGATATTTCCTAGTTTACGTAAATGGATGAACTACTTTTCTTCCCTCCTATACCTAGCAAAGTGATTTGTTTGCATATTTCGCCAGTATCATCGAACTGCAGTCGTGGAAGGGACTACCAAACGGTGTTGATCCAAAGGTAATGCACGGTTAATATTAAAAATGTTAGTAAAAATAAAATGATGTCCCTGTACAAACCCTTACACTGCACAGAAGCGTACGTCCTTCTTTGAGGTCGTAGAACTCGTAACTGTACAGTGAGTATCCTGTCAGTTTATTGGCTATCTCTTGCTAATTTTTGCTTTGTAAGTTTAACAAGTTCGGTATGAAATGCACACCAATGGGGTTGACACCGTCACAATGGACTGAGGCCAACACTCGCAGTGCAGTGTGGGAGATGTTCTGGTCGTAAAGCACACATGGAAGCAGTTTGAAGTCGAGGAATCATACATCCTCCTCCGTGCAACAGCAGACTACGACATTTATTCATAGAAACCAGCGACAAAATCATAAACAATTCTTAACACAAGCATTAAGGCGGCTATATGGTTTTAATCCAATGGTTTCTTGCTTAATGATAAGAAAACTATCTGTAGTAATGTCACGAGAGGTTTTGATTTATCTAGAGAAAATCAAAACTCGAGTGGGATTTAATTGACTATTACACGATTAGAAGAAAGTATGTAAAGATTAGAAGTAACAAAGTACTCCAATACAATAAAATATTGACTTACGAAAATAAACCTGTCTTCAAATGTATTATTGCACCATTACGCTAGATGGCAGTTGTGCCAACTATGGAATCTTCATTGAACTCTGAGACGGTTACTAGTCAAGAAAGCTTTGTTGATTCAGTTTCATTTTTATTAAGACAGTTGCATTCCACTTCAATTATCCGAATCCCAGTAATCAACGTCACTTGACAGATGATTTTCAATAAATCTTAATATTAAACAATCTCTGATACGTGACTATCCATAATATCATATAGCAGAAGCTATAACATAACCTAACTAATATACACAAGTGTTAGAAAAGTTTTGATTAACGACGACGACATAAAAAATAAACATGAATAATTTTAAAAGGAATATTATTGAATGTACAATTTTCAAATTTGAATGTGGTTGGTGGTTCAATTGATATTATATTGGACGTGTGCGTAATAGAAGTGGAACTCGTTGATTTAGGCCTACATGGTGTATTCAACTTATTCAGGATTTCAGAATGAATAATTTTAAAAGGAATAATTATTAAATGTACAATTTTCAAATATGAATGTGGTTGGTGGTTCAATTGATGTTATATTGGACGTGTGCGTAATAGAAGTGGAACTCGTTGAACTCTTTGATTTAGGCCTACATGGTGTATTCAACCTATTCAGGATTTCCGAATGGTGCTCTTCATTTATTTGTAAATCGGATTTCAGAATATGGATAGGTATGATCAGTGATTTTTATTAATTCTTGTTCTTGAATGCCAATGCGAGTCATATTTGAAACTGCTGTGCATCGACTGGAGTGGTTTGTAATTTTATATACATATATTTTTTTGACGTCCAGACCAGCGCAGTTTCAAATGTTGGCAAACAAAGAAAAAATGCTAGGACGCGATAAAATTAAACAAATGCTAGGGACGCGATAAAATTAAACAAATGCTAGGGACGATAAGCAGCCATGATTGGTCGAAATACGTCCTTTCGTACAGTTTTATTGGTCAAAAGTAGTATGACGTAGTAAGAGTGTAATAGTCTAGGAAATCCCAGACCTCGAGTGACATTTATTAGGACTATTTCGTGAATAAAATAAAAATTTAAATAATATATCCCTAAAATTCGATCACAAAATGTTAATAATTGTATATTAACGAATACTTAACCTATTCAGACATTGTGAAGTTGAAATACTCGTAGATGAATATCGATTATTGCAATAAAGAAATTCGATGTTATTATTCAGTAATGCCAATTGCGAAATGCGAAATACTAGTTTAACAATGTTAATTACATGTACTGCACTTTTCTCTTATTATTATTATAGCAAATACATTTTCATTATCTGCTGAAATCATAATTTAATTTAACAGTAACAGTGGGGACAGCTATATGCCAATGCTTATGTATTCACAGCGAGACATGTTGCTACACAGTGAAGCCATCTCTGTATAGATAGGCCTAATTAAAACACGAATTTTATTACGCCATACGAAAGGCAGTTTGATCAAAGACCTTATTATTACTATGCAAGGTCTTTGGGTTTGATATGCGATGATGTTACATAAATTTCAACGTCTATTAATTGTTTAATTTCAATACAAATGTTATAGGCTACAATTTTATAGGTTACGTTAGGCCTACCTGTGGAAGCAGGACAAATGTCAACTGTGCCTTGTTTCGACCGTTACTTGTGCTACACGAAAACATTTTTTATAGCTGGACAAACGCATTCTCGCTGTAGTGTGTAACGGAACTAAAGCTGCATCTACACAGTTCAATATTCCAATCGCGTATGCGTGCAATCTGGGAAGAATATTGAAAGAATCAAGTTTAAAACGTACGTTCAATTAAGATGCATAAAGATTTTGTGTCTACATGGTGCGCCGTTTTGAAAGTGGTCTTCACTGCGTAAATATATATATTAATATTAAATATCAATCTTGCATTCATTGCTTTAAAGTTGAAAGGAAAGTGTAACCGTGTAGTTGCAGCTTAATGTATTCATGATCATCAATTTAAGGGGAAACAGTTGGCGACAACGACTAAACAAAAGAACGACCATGCGATAAATTGATAGCGATAAATCTAGCTGCAGAAATTATCGCAAAGTCTGACTGTGATTGGTTGGAATTCAAAATTTCATTACACTTCATTGGTCGAAAATGCAATGACGTCATATAAACGAAATAGTCTACATAAATTTTTGCTTAAGTCAATAAATAAATATAACACTCTAAACCAGTGGTTCCCAAACTTCTTGAAGGTGCGACCCACTTTTGGATGAGGCTTTCTGTTGCGAAACCCCAATACTGTACCGGTACTTTATTAACCTCATTCGAAAAATAAAATTCCGAACAATGGTACACAGACTACTCAACATACCAATGAACCAACATGACTACAAAGAAGAGCTAAACACAATCAAATACATCTATATATATAATTTGAACTGGTAATGGAAATTACAAAAACGGCTGAACGGATTTTAATAAATGGCCCCTCATTTTGAAGCTTGAACCTAAAGTTTTTCGGAAAAGTAGTAGTTTTCAGTGAAATGTCAATTTTCCTACATCATTTTCCTTTTTCCAAAATCCATCTGTTGTCAGTTTTGAGAACTAATTTTATTGAATCACGGCCGACTTGATTGAATTTCAGAACAAAACACACACTACAATAAACAATAGGCTATTACACGAAGGTCATGACCTGCAGGATTGCCACATATTTAGAGCTCAATTCAATTTGTTATTAAAAATTGATTCTGCAGTATATAATTTTCTGAGTACAGCTGTGTATTGGATATTCAAATCTAAAACTTGAGGTGGTTTGATGACATTATTACCATTAGAAATTAAATATTATTATAGTTAATATCATGATGCATCTATTTTTCATTAATTGTACATAATATTGATGCTATATTGATGACATGAAAGTGAAACGTTTTGTGGTTATGTAAGTAAATGTAGAGAATATCTTAATTTAGATCTTCATTTCTATAATTTACTGAGTGGCTGCTATATATAACTTCACTTAAGTAAGATAATAATATTATTATTAAAAATAAAATATTTTTATACTTATTAACCCAGTGGGGTTGGCTCTTTTTCCATATACTTAATGGCGGTGTAGTGTAGATATTGATATGTGTCATTTTCGTGTATGCTCGAATTATTCCTAAGGAAAGATCAACCTGATAAAATAAGAGGCCTAGAAAATTTTATAGTCTCCAGATCATTTCAGCAAGATCTCTTAGAACAATAAAATGATTTTACGCTCTACATTTCAAGTTCTTGCAGCAGCTATATAGAATGCTATTGTTCGAAAGCTTAGCAAACCTGACATTTTTTTAACTTTTGCCTACAATCCACAATGACCTGAAATAGCTAATCGTCCTGACATTGATACTTGCGTTTTCGCGATGAAACTCAAAAACTGAAGTTGGATAGGTTCAAGAAAAAGTATTTGGCCTAAAAAAATCCATTCAGAGGGAGTATGTTTCATTATTATGGAAGCAAATAACTACTAAAATGACAAGTATTCTTCATTGAAAATAAATCTGAAAAATTTTTATTTGAACGTCTAATGAACTTAGTTTACAGCAATATTTGCTGCACAAGCCACTAGTAGCACAAGAAAACGGATACAACCCCAACATAATAGACAACATAATAAAAGACAAAACATAATCACAAAAACATAAGAATACAACACAAACACAAGAACACAAAAATACACCACACTAATATACGAAAACAAAAACAAACACAAGATTGCAACCTCATTCAAGAAATTAAAATAGAACATCGGAACAAATAATACAAAAAACATCTCAACACACAAAAACACAAACAAAGAAACAAACAAATACATCCACAAAGATACAACTCAATGTAACACCTGAAACATCTTCTACATAGATAGACAGACAGATAATTTCAACCACGTTACAAAGAACACATCACAGCCATAACAAAACTACAAAACACATCCACATATGCAGAACACATCATAAATGCTAACCACACCTACAGAGACATCAACACAGACATGGAAATTCTACACATCGAACCAAAAGCCAGAAACTAAAACAATAAAACAATTCTTATAGGCTATTAATATTATATCTGAACTGCGACCGAACACGAGCGCTGCTCATTCGGTCTCAAATTTTGTTAATACTACTGTATCTCCTGTTTTATATTGTTTGTATTATTTTATTTCTATTTCTCTTGTTTGTTTGTAATTATATTCTTTATTGTATATATATTTAAATTTAAATAAATTAAATACAAATATACAAACATACAAAAGCACATACAAATGAAATTCTCAACACACAACTCAATTTCAGAATACACACACTTTGACTCCACATTACACTACACAAAGGAAACAAAACAAAGGGTGCCAAGACCAGCAAGAACCAGTTCTGAAGATGGCCAAAACATGTTAACAAGGTAATATAAAATTTAACACGTGAAAGACACAAAATACGTTTTCCGAAATAAAAATCCTTGTAAAATAGAAAATAAAGATAATTATTTTACTTGAAATCATTGGATACCACCCAAAGAACGACAAAAAAAGAAGTAGGCCTATATGATGTGACAATGACACGAAATATCAAGTAAATATAATTTCTAATACTTCAAAGTATTGCCGCCATGGCGCTGTGGTAAGGTTAAATAAATAGTGGCAAATTTCATCAAAGGAAGATCTTTGCAAACTCGTATTTTCAGCAGAATTTGCGAAAATATGTTTGTGCGAGATCGTGCGTATTTGCTTGTTTTCCGCACAGAACCAATACGCGGTAACATTCAGTATTCCCAACGTAACACACATAACAATTTCCCTCTTCTTACCGCTTAAGCGCGACATTCATTTTACTGCTTTAGGCTTTTAACATATTATTTTTAGAGACGTTTAACATAGTAATAATTATAAATTGAAACTTACCACTGCAATTTCACCTAAATTGCAATGTTAATTATTGTTTTTAAATATTTGCAAAAATTAAGTAAAGTCTACTACTCCACGAAACTTATTGCATTCCTGATACAAGTAACATTAAGGAAGCCGTGAAAAATCAACGAGATTCCAGATGCCGATGTTATTACTGTAATATGTTATATAAATAATATTGTTAAAATATTAAAATGAAAAATAAATCATTACATAACCTTACCGTTTGGTTTAAGTTCGCATTTATAGACTGGGGAAAAAAAATACAGACGTATATCACGGCCTGCTGGAGTATAGTAAACACAGAAAACATTTTACAGCAACAATGTTGAAGAAAGATATTTTGGTGTTCCGAAGTTGGCGTCATTAAACAGAAACCAACATGGAGATTTCATTGCAAATAATTAGAAATTCGTCTTTCAGGTATGTAATAAACGATCTTCGCACAAAATAATGTACGATACACGAGCGGTATGTTTGTTTTCATGTTCTCGAAATTAAAAAAGCTCAACTACGTTTCGCTTTTTCAATCTTTTCCTCGACCATGAAAACATCAACATACCGCTCTTGTAACGTATATTACTATTTCGTTATGTGAAAATTTTCTTTATCATACGAGAGTAAGACGACCTCCATGGAGTAATGTTTTGAAAAAGTTTTACAGTTAAGAGCAGAACTTTTATTGTACCGGTATTTATATAAAACAAGAAATCGGACTAGTATGCAAACCTGTTCCCAATTGTCTTTGATTTCTTAGATTGGTCTTCCTTGCTCTTATTATCGAACACAAACACTTTGAATAGTAGTTTGCAAGGACAAGATGTTAATCAAGCCAGGGATAAAATCAGAGATTTATATAGAAGTTTGATTTCTGGTCAATATTACTTGAAAAAAGAAATTTGATTCATTTCAGTGTATTAAAGAACTCGTGGAAAATTCAGATACATACAGTATGATAGACAAATACTGTGTTTATTTTTGTCGACAAACAAGTTTCCACAATTTTAAACAACAGCTTTTTGAGTATTTTTCGGAAAAAAAGAAAGAAAAAAAAAACTCTCAATGAAATATGTGCCAGCCGTTTGAAAGTTCAAACTAGAATTTTTTCGAAGAGCGTACACCAGTTTTGGATCAAAAGAATCCAAGAATACCTCTTAAAAAGGTGTTACAATTTTTTGTAATATTTGCAACCTCATATTTACGCAAAATAAATTTCTTTTCTATGATTATCATCAAAACAAAAGCGATAAATTCCCTTGGATCTGAAAATGATATCATTCTGTGTATGGAATATGGAGTCCATATTTGAGAAGCTGCTTTCTGGAAAACAGACACATTTATTACATTAATTTTTTTCAATTTATAACTACTGCAACATTTTTTACTCTTATGTTCAACGTTGTTTATGTTTATGCTCGACCATGCCGAAACGCAGTAATTATACACCTGGTAGCAGACCTTTAATGCATGTCATTAAAGTACACCTAATCATTAAAGGTCAGGTCTTTCAGCCAATGACGACTCAGGTTACAACTGTTCAACCAATAACAGGTCAGCTTTCTACCGTTATAAAACCGCAAGTATCGATTATTCTCGGATATGCAATCGAAAGAGAATTAGCGAAAAGTCACAGGCTGGAAATCCAATACTGTCGCAGAAGGTTATGTTCTGTTACTATAATAATTAGCGTTAATTGTAAATAAT
This sequence comes from Periplaneta americana, assembly GCA_025594305.2. Taxonomy (NCBI): domain Eukaryota; kingdom Metazoa; phylum Arthropoda; class Insecta; order Blattodea; family Blattidae; genus Periplaneta; species Periplaneta americana. Next base: position 12,482,498 of record JAJSOF020000039.1, on the reverse strand, counting down.
ATTCAAATAAATTCAATTTGTCATCTCGTTTTTCAATGTCGAATTTAATTTCAATGTTATCTCTGTAGGTTCTTATGGCCTAGCAAGGTCAATGTGGATATCTGTTCCTCGGAAAAAATCAATACTTTCGCGTCAGCGCACATCTCACAACATGCGGAACATTGCTGAAGGTCAGATACAATTAAAATTAATAATATCAAGTTAGAAATATGGTCGAGCATAAAAGTCGTATGAAACTCGCCTATAATGGTAATTAAGAAGCTCGTATGAAAAATATGAAACTCGCTTGCGCTCGTTTCATAAATATCCATACTCACTTCTTAATTACCTTCATTATAGGCTCGTTGCATAATGTACTATTATCTTTCTAAATACAAACTAATGTATCTTAATAAAAAATTTTGTAAATCATCTCGCTACTCCCCTCAGCTCCTTACACGATCCCCCGGGGTTCGCGACTCACACTTTGGGAACCACTGCTCTAATCCATACAAAATTTCTAGGCTCTTGATAGACTCAAATTTAACATGGCAGAAACATATCGATTATATTTGTACAAAGTTATCAAGAGTTTGATATTAATTGTTAAAGAAAAAGTGACACTAGTGTAATGTTTAGTTGTTTTTATTGGTTATTTTACGACGCTTTATCAATAAATCTGGTTATCTAGCGTCTGAGTGGATGCCAGCGAAATGAGTCCAGTGTCCAGCGCCGAAAGTTAATGGGTTGAGGAAAAATCCTGGAAAAAACCTCAACCAGGTAACATGTCCACACCGGTATTTCAACCAAGGCCGCTCATTTCACAGTTAGGCGTGCTAACCGTTACTCCACAGCGATGGATTTTAGTTGTTCAGTTAAGCTTTTAATTATGGTGATTTCAATTGAAGAACGTGCTTTTCCTATTAGACATGTGACAAGGCTAGAAATAAGAAAGAAAGAAAGAAAGCAAGGAAAGAAGGAAGGAAGAAAGAAAAAAGAAAGGAAGAAAGAAAGAAAGCAAGGAAAGAAGGAAGGAAGAAAGAAAAAAGAAAGGAAGAAAGAAAGAAAGGAAGAAAGAAAGAAAGGAAGAAAGAAAGAAAGGAAGAATGAAAGAAAGAAAGGAAGAAAGAAAGAAAGGAAGGAAGAAAGAAAGAAAGAAAGGAAGAAAGAAAGAAAAGAAGTAAGGAAGAAAGAAGCGAAGAAATAATGAAAGAAAGAAAAGAAGAAAGAAAGAAAGAAAGAAAGTAAGGAAGAAAGAAAGGAAGGAAAAATGAAAGAAAGTAAGGAAGAAAGAAAGGAAGGAAGAATGAAAGAAAGAAAAGAAAGAAAGAAAGAAAGAAAGAAAGGAAGAAAGAAAGGAAGAAAGTAAGAAAGAAAGAAAAGAAAGAAGAAGAAAATGAAAGAAAGAAAGAAAAGAAAGTAAAAGAATGAAAGAAAGAAAATAAGAAAGAAAGGAAGAAAGAAAAGAAAGAAAGAAAGAAGAAAGAAAGAAAGAAAGAAAGGAAGGAAGAAAGGAAGAAAGAAGAAAGGAAGAAAGAAAGGAACAAGGAATGAAGAATGAAAGAAAGAAAGAAGAAAGAAAGAAAGAAAGAAAGAAAGAAAGAAAGGAAAAAGAAAAGAAAGAAAGGAATAAAGTAAGGAAGAAAGAAAGGAAGAAATGAAAAAGAAACAAAAGAAGAAAGGAAGAAAGAAAGAAAGAAAGAAAGAAAGAAGAAAGAAAGAAAGAAAGAAAGGAAGTAAGAATGAAAGAAAGAAAAGAAGAAAGGAAGAATGAAAGAAAGAAAGAAAGGAACGAAGAATGAAAGAAAGAAAGAAAGAAAGAAAGAAGAAAGAAAGGAAGAAAGAAAGGAATAAAGTAAGGAAGAAAGAAAGGAAGGAAGAATGAAAGAAACAAAAGAAGAAAGGAAGAAAGAAAGAAAGAAACAAAGAAAGAAAGAAAGTAAGAAGAAAGAAAGAAAGTAAGGAAGAAAGAAAGGAAGTAAGAATGAAAGAAAGAAAAGAAGACAGAAAGAAAGAAAGAAAAAATAAATAGGTAATTAAATAAATATTTAAATAACTAAATAAATAAGTAAATAAATAAGTTAATACATAAATAAATAAGTAAATAAATAAATTAGTAAGTAAATAAATAAATAATGTGTTAGCTCTATATAAACCACTCTGTGCTTGTAATTCATTTCTTGTATCTTCATTTCGGATCCTGTACTTTATTGCGCAGCCTTTTACTCTTCGTAAGGATTTAATTTCTACAGTTTGAGTTCTATTAATATCTTTTGTTGTTGTGACTCAATTTTCACTTCTATATAGTAGTCTTTGGGATAGCCATGACTTCATAAAGTTTTATTTTGATATACTTTCTAGTTTTATTCCTCAAGATTCTATTTATAGTTCCACAAATAATTTGAAATCGGGTTTTTTCCATGTACTCTATATCTGTATTATAGACGTGGAGGAATACGAAGCAGACAGGACGCTTATTGTTGCAATCATTTCATTTAAAGTATGGATTGGCTTTAATTTACGAATAAGAAGTCTGTTACGAAGCTGTTCGCGTAAAATTCATCTAATTTTAACCGTGTATCATATAAAACTAAAAGCAAAGAGTTTTCACTGCTTAAAATGCATAGGCCTAATCAACGTGTAGGTTTTTTAGACATATTTGCACATGTGTGAAGGCGCGATTAAAAAGAAAGAGGATTTTTAAAACAAGATGTCCGTCTCACAGCAGCTGGGCCTTCCGTTCTGCGAGTCGTAAAGTGTAGCTAGGATGTTTTACAGAGAAGTACAACTGCCTTCGCTTTTAAGTTTTTCGCAGATGGGGGTGAATGGAGACTGTTTGAACCTCGTGACCCATATCGTCCATCATTCCTGAGAGGAAGACATTACGTCACACTACCCTGACAGGCAAATCCAGACATAACCCCACAAAAAATAACTATGGTTAGAAAGTGACTATAAATCTTCCTCTCCATCTAGGGTACAATTCTCACTTTAGTATATATGAATTAACCAAACTGTGAAATGAAAGAGTTCCCGAAATGGAACTTAGTAATGATAAGAACGTTTTATTCATAGATTATTTGCTTTCTTCACCTTCACCACTATAATAAATAAGCAAGAAAAAAATTCGTTAAATTATTATCAACAAACAAGAAAACGGACCAACCAAAAAATCAAAATTGAATTAAAATAAAATAAATAATTAAGTACACCAAAATATTGTAAGAAATGGATATATACAAATTGAAAATTTATCCTTTCAAAACGTGGAAAAATTCAAATACCTGGGAGCAACAGTAACAAATATAAATGATACTCGGGAGGAAATTAAACACAGAATAAATATGGGAAATGCCTGTTATTATTCGGTTGAGAAGATTTTATCATCCAGTCTGCTGTCAAAAAATCTGAAAGTTAGAATTTATAAAACAGTTATATTACCGGTTGTTCTTTATGGTTGTGAAACTTGGACTCTCACTTTGAGAGAGGAACAGAGGTTAAGGGTATTTGAGAATAAGGTGCTTAGGAAAATATTTGTGGCTAAGAGGTATGATGTTACAGGAGAATGGAGAAAGCTACACAACGCAGAATTGCACGCATTGTATTCTTCACCTGACATAATTAGGAACATTAAATCGAAACGTTTGAGATGGGCAGGGCATGTAGCACGTATGGGCGAATCCAGAATTGGATATAGAGTATTAGTTGGGAGGCCGCAGGGAAAAATACCTTTGGGGAGGCCGAGACGTAGATGGGAGGATAATATTAAAATGGATTTGAGGGAGGTGGGATATGATGATAGAGACTGGATTGATCTTGCTCAGGAAAGGGACCGAAGGCGGGCTTATGTGAGGGCGGTAATGAACCTCCGGGTTCCTTAAAAGTAAGTAAGTAAGTATAGTACACAAGGTGGCCCACTTAACTCTTTCATCTCCGATAGCGTGTGAAATATTTCAGATATACAGCACACAAGTGGACAATTACAGGTTAAATTACATCCAAGGGGACATCTGATACACGTAATGTATTTTTGTATATGAAATAATTTTCAAGATACTGTATTAGAGACAACTTTTCATTTTTAAATGGGAACCTACTATGTTTTGTATTGAAAATGTTCCGTTAGCTCTGTCGAATAACAACTGGCTACTTTACTGACTGTTTGAATGTCACCGGTAAGAGTAAACACAAACAATGTCTGACCAGGATCGAACAGAGGGAGGACTATTCTGGTTAGAGTTGTGCGTCAATTAAATAAAAATCACAGTGTATTGTGCATTTTAATAGCCTACTATGGAAATGTTGCACATGGTGAAGTGAGACAAGAGTAATATACGATAAAAAAATAAATAATTATTCTCAAAAAACAAAACACAAAATCTCCGGTGTGCAATCATATTTCTCGCCGATATCTTATCGTTCAATTGTCCAGCACAGAACTGAAGAAATGAGGGTTGTATTGGGTAATGTACAGTACTATGGGTGTGTTCGATCTTCAATTACGTCAACATTATGAACTAGACATCAGGAAAAATACGTCAGACATTGTTTGTGTTTATTCTTACCGGTGACATTCAAACAGTCGGTAAAGTAGTGAGTTGTTATTAGACAGAGCTAACGCAACATTTGCAATACAAAACATAGTTGGTTCCCATTTAAAATAAGAATATGTATGATAAGACTTTCTTGTGTTAAATTCTAACGTACCTCGTTTACATGTTTCGACCTATTATGGGTCATCCTCAGAACTGGTCGTTGTTGGTCTTGGCGCCTCTTGTTTTGTTTTCTTGTGAGGGTCACAAATGCTAACCACACCCACAGAGACATCAATACAGACATGGAAATACTGCACATCCAACCAAAAAGCCAGAAACTAAACACACTAGAATTATATGAAATATACAGACACATGAAAACACATCCCAACGAAATTCTCAACACACAACTCAATTTCAGAACACACACACTCTTTGACTCTACATTATACCACACGAACACACCCTCACAGGAAACAAAATAAGAGCCGCCAAGACCAACCTCGACCAGTTCTGAGGATGACTCATAAATAGGTCGAAACATGTAAACAAGATACGTTAGAATTTAACACAAGAAAGTCTTATCATACATATTCCGAACTATACAGTGTTAAAAGTTGTGTAATCAAGATGTATAAAGAAAGAAAGTTGACTCTAATATCTTACAAAGTATTTCAAGTACAAAAAATCCATTACGTGTATCAGATGTCCCCTTTCATGGAATTTAAATTGTAATTGTCGGTTTGTGTATATTTGAAAGGAGAAAAAGTTAAGTCGGCCATCCTGTATAGCCTATGTCAGGAATAGAAGCTCAGTCGGTTAGACTTTGTTCAGTAAGGGTTTTATTTAAATGTTAAAATTGGAGAAGGCAAGTTTTGGAACTATACCTATGAGAAGGAAAGTTTTTGAACTATACCTAGAAGGGAAGTTTTGGAACTATATCTAGGAGATGGTAAGTTTTGGAACTGTACCTAGGAGAAGGCAAGTTTTGGAACTATACCTAGGAGAAGGCAAGTTTTGGAACTATAGGCTACCAGAAGACAAGTTTTGGATCTATACCCAAGAGAAGGCAAGTCTTTTTTTTTAGGTTATTTTACGACGCTTTATCAACAGCTTAGTTATTTAGCGTCTGAATGAGATGAAAGTGATAATGCCGGTGAAATGATTCCGGGGTCCAGCACCGAAAGTTACCCAGCATTTGCTCATATTGGGTTGAGGGAAAACCCCGGAAAAAACCTCAACCAGGTAACTTGCCCCGACCGGGAATCGAACCCGGGCCACCTGGTTTCGCGGCCAGACGCGCTAGCCGTTACTCCACAGGTGTGGACAAGGCAAGTCTTGGAACTATACTTAGGAGAAGGCAAGTTTTGGAATTATACCTAGGAGAAGGCAAGTCTTGGAACTATATCTAGGGGAAGATAAGTTTTGGAACTATACCTAGGAGAAGGTAAGTTTTGGAGCTATACCTAGGAGAAGGCGGGTTTTGGAACTATACCCAAGAGAAGGCAAGTTTTGGAACTATACCTAGGAGAATGCAAGTTTTGGAACTATACCTAGGATAAGGTAAGTCTTGGAACTATACCTAGGATAAGGCAAGTCTTGGAACTATACCTAGGAGAATGCAAGTCTTGTGACTATACCTAGAAGAAGGCAAGTTTTGGAACTATACCTAGGAGAAGGCAAGCCTTGGAACTATACCTAGGAGAATGCAAGTCTTGGAACTATACTTAGAAGGCAAGTCTTGTGACTATACCTAGAAGAAGGCAAGTCTTGAAACTATACCTAGGAGAAGGCAAGTTTTGGAACTATACCTGGGAGAAGGCAAGTTTTGGAAACAACATAGTTGGATAAGGCATGATTTGGAAAGATTTGAACTTGCTTTATTCACTTTTTAATTTATCCTTTTCAAGCCTATATATAACTGTGTGAGTTTATTTAACAGTCTCTTCTAAGTCTTGGCTTCGTGTCTGCATATGTTTTCTAAACGGATTTAAGGGTGTCAAATTTTTTCCATCAGTTTTTGTCATTCTTCACATAACTTGTAATTTGGACTTAGGCCAGTTTGTAAGCCACCTCTTAAATTGTAATAGTAGTAGTAGTAGTAGTAGTAGTAGTAGTAGTAGTAGTAGTAGTAGTGATGGTGGTAGTACGAAAAGTATGTAGTTGTAATAACATGAAAGAGAATGGAGGTGCGCACTTCAAGCTCATAACGAGCTCCTGATCCTTCTCTGCAGTTCATAAGGAAACTATTAAGTGACAAACAGGATTTATTAGTCCTGCCATGTGTAGTCAACATCTGCATGATATTTGTCACGAATTGCGTTTAATTGCGCATGAACGAGCAAGGATTAAAACCTATTGGCAATACTGCACAGGTCATGCAGGAAACTGCTTGTAAGCCGTTTCATGGTAATTTTAATATACCTACTCAGAGACACGTGCGTTCATAAGTCATAATCATCCGCCATTAGTGTGTGAGTGTTGGTAAACAAAAACAAATCAATACACGCTTGGAAGACGATCCATCAGCGCTAGTTTGGGGAGGTAAAGAAGATCTAGTAGTGTAACAAATTGGCCGTTAGTAGCCACGTTTGTGGTGGCAGAGCCCCAAGCTTAAGGAGGAATGCGAGGAATGCCTCCGACGGAACATGTGGGGTGCAGTAACTAGCAGACCACCCAAATTACAGCTTCCAAAAAACCACTTGCGTTTTTTGCGTGTCAAATGAGTTTCCGTATTAATCACAGACTGTCCAGGAACAGATAGGCCTACATTTCAAAAAGACCTTTTTGCATGTATTGTTTCCAAGGTTCCATGCTAGCCTTGGGTCCAAGGTTCAAACCCGGCTGAAGACGATGACTTTTAACCACATCCCTGATTAACCTACTAACTTGTGTCAAAATTTATTAACCCGAGTTAACTCGTTTGAGTCCCATTTTCGCTGACATCAGTTATTCATAGATTTCAAAAAGGCGTATGACTCGGTTAAGAGAGAAGTTTTATATAATATTCTTATTGAATTTCGTATTCCCAAGAAACTAGTTGGATTAATTAAAATGTGTCTCAGTGAAACTTACAGCAGAGTTCGTATAGGTCAGTCTCTGTCAGATGCGTTTCCAATTCACTGTGGGCTAAAGCAGGGAGATGCACTATCACCTTTACTTTTTAACTTCGCTCTAGAATATGCCATTAGGAAAGTCCAGGATAACAGAGAGGGTTTGGAATTGAACGGGTTACATCAGCTGCTTGTCTATGCGGATGACGTAAATATGTTAGGAGAAAATCCACAAACGAGTAGGGAAAACACGGGAATTTTACTAGAAGCAAGTAAAGAGACAGGTTTGGAAGTAAATCCCGAAAAGACAAAGTATATGATTATGTCTCGTGACCAGAACATTGTACGAAATGGAAATACAAAAATTGGAAATTTATCTTTTGAAGAGGTGGAGAAGTTCAAATATCTTGGAGCAACAGTAACAAATATAAATGATACTCGGGAGGAAATTAAACACAGAATAAATATGGCAAATGCCTGTTATTATTCGGTTGAGAAGCTTTTATCATCCAGTCTGCTGTCAAAAAATCTGAAAGTTAGAATTTATAAAACAGTTATATTACCGGTTGTTCTTTATGGCTGTGAAACTTGGACTCTCACTTTGAGAGGGGAACATAGGTTAAGGACGTTTGAGAATAAGGTACTTAGGAAAATATTTGGGGCTAAGAGGGATGAAGTTACAGGAGAATGGAGAAAGTTACACAACACAGAACTGCACGCATTGTATTCTTCACCTGACATAATTAGGAACATTAAATCCAGACGTTTGAGATGGGCAGGGCATGCATCACGTATGGGCGAACCCAGAAATGCTTATAGAGTGTTAGTTGGGAGGCCGGAGGGAAAAAGACCTTTAGGGAGGCCGAGACGTAGATGGGAAGATAATATTAAAATGGATTTGAGGGAGGTGGGATGTGATGATAGAGAATGGATTAATCTTGCTCAGGATAGGGACCAATGGCGGGCTTATGTGAGGGCGGCAATGAACCTCCGGGTTCCTTAAAAGCCAGTAAGTAAGTAAGTATTTACTTGCTTACTTCTTTTTTTTTTATTAAATATTTATATATTCAAGAGTGTTTAGCAGAAATGATATAACATGAAGTCTTTCTTAGAATCATCAAAAGAATAAGAATAGAGAAATAAATTGATATACTGTATTTGGAGAAAACTTGCTCTATAACTGCTGCTACGAGATCCGTCAGGAATCGAATTCCAGTCACTGACAAGAAGTCACGTAACTGACTATTGCTAGGTTCTTATCAAATTCAAAGACACTTACTTGTCTGTCTGAATATTATCTTCACAACAAGAACGCCGACTACACATAAAGCTAGATGTTAGAATCGAAGAGCAATACAACTCCTTTTATGACCGGGAGTACCCTTTTAACATTTTATTTATTTTCGGGACATTAATTTTCAAGTTGCCCTTTGACCATCAGTAAGATCTCTCTGAAGACCAAGGCAAACCCACGCACATAAAAAGCGATATCCTTCTGACATTTTTATTATTAGAGTTATGATCTTGCGTGAAGTGCAAATAAGAGAAGTCGACGTGCGAGCTTTGAAGTTCGGGAGAACAACGCTGAAGTCTTTGAAGAGAATAGAAAGCCACTGAGAGCTAGTTGGATTTAGATGTGAACTCTGACAAAGAGACTTACCGTTTGTGAATTACGGGTTTAACATACTGGAGAAAGTCCCCATGTGAAAGAAATGCCAACAGGAATAAAACCATTCAGATAAATTACGTCAAAGAGTAGTTGAGAAAACAGAAGAATTACTTAGGCCCGATTTCTTCAACCTTTGTTAAATTATAACAGTGTGTTATTTCATTTTAACTGTAAACTTAACAGGTGAAGCATTTCTTCAACTACTGTTAGTACTAACAGGCTGTTAAAACCTATGTTAATTTAACTGCCCAATTTCATGCAGTTAAATCATTTAACTCTCTATTAGCATAGAAGTATCCAATATGGCTGGTGCGTTAGATGCTGAACTTATACAGGGTGTAACAACTTTAATGTTTAGAATTTCTGGAACATGTTCCCTGACACATTCTACGTTGATTAAACCTAACATACCTATATCCGAAATTGAGAGGTTACAGAGATAACAGAGCTGGAAAAAATAGAACTTGTTGCAGCTCCAAGCATTATACCGTTTATACAAGGCCTATTTTATGGCATTACTAAATAGAGATACATAAGAAACATTTGAAAATCAGTGAATGAAGGAAATTTTACTTTTAAGAGAAATTAAATTAAAATTGTTTAGGTTGCTAAGGAAACGAAACAAACAACAGTTTAAAATAACAGTTGTGAGAAAAATAAACCGTATTGTGACTAGTCTTTTTATTGAGTTTTGACCATTAAACCACGCCTTTTGTGTACACACATCAGGAATACGCCGACATAGTTCATGTGTGTGGACTGTGTGATGGCAATGCAACAGCAGCTGTTTTGACATATCAAGCTCGGTTCCCAAATCATAGGCTTCCTAGTGCACAGGTATTTTCACATGCCTATTGGCAAATTTCAAGAAGTACAGTGTTTGGAATCTTAAGGACATTTTTTTCAACTTTGCACTGCTTCTTTCATACTCACAAGTAGTTGATATTAAAATGTAATATGGTAATAATAAAAATAATGACATAGACATGTCCTTTCGGAAATTGGTGTTACTTCTTTCAGTATTCAGCGATAAAATTAAACTCAAAAATTTAACTTTGGGGTACAAATACTCCAAACCTATAGAACTTTGGATATAGGTATGTTAGATTTAATCGACGTAGAACGTGTCAGGGAACATGTTCCAGAAATTCTAAACATTAAAGTTGTTACACCCTGTATATCTGGATTATTTAGAAAATGATATCCATGAATACATAAATAGAGGGGTTGATTTCTGTGATTTGACAGACCAGAAGTTCATAGAAAGGTATAGGCTATTTTCTGCCAAGCCTCACTTTTCGCTTTCAACTTAGATCTGTTTGTATGTTTGTTTATTCTCATTAACTGGTTTATACTGCGAAATAATTTCCAGCAGAAGGTTGCTTTCGAACGAAGAGAAATTAGTCCTACGATTTCTTTTTGTTCCAGTGTTTTCCATTTCATGACAGCAATACCAATATGCCACTCCACGCTATTGTGATAGACGAGGAAAGAAGCAGAAATCAAACCTGAGAGAATAGAAAGATTTCTATCCTCTCTGAATCAAACAACGGAAACAAGCGAGAATCGCAATTGTCAGAGTTCAGAAAACAGAAGTGATAGTGTTTATAGGTTATGGTTAAACTCTAGAATCTCTGGTCCTAACAGAGAGTTAACAAACAGAATGTTAAAATGTGAAATGTAAAGTTCAAGAAACGCAATATTTTTAACAGCAATTCATATCTTTAACTTACAGTTAATTAACGCTATGTTAGGTGCATTTTAACAAAGGCTGAAGAAACAAGGCCTGAGAGTACAAATATTTCATCTAACTTCATAGGAAGTGAAAACAAGAGTAAATGAGCATAATAACAAACTATTATAGGTGAAATTCTTGAGTTAAGAGGCAGGAAATGATACCGGTCTAATACAGAATACGTATAGTCCAGAATATAGTCTAATAAACACAGTACAGAGTGTCCCACATAAAACCTGTACGTCTGGCAATTGTTGAACTAAACATTATTTACACATACTCATTTTCACACCATGTATATAGATACTATACATCTAATTGGCGACAGCGTTGCAACACTGACCGCAAGCAGTTCGGAAAGCTGGAGTTTTAAAAAAAATATATATATTTTTCCCTCGTGACAAATTCCGTAGACAGACAGACAGACAGACACAGATAGATAGATAGATAGATAGATAGATAGATAGATAGATAGATAGATAGATAGATAGATAGATAGATAGATAGATAGATAGATAGATAGATAGATAGATAGATAGATAGATAGATAGATAGATAGATAGATAGATAGATAGATAGATAAGATAGATAGATAAGATAGATAGATTAGATAGCAAGGCAGATAGATAGATAGATAGATAGATAGATAGATAGATAGATAGATAGATAGATAGATAGACAGACACGACACGACACGACAGACAGACAGACAGACAGACAGACAGACAGACAGACAGACAGACAGACAGACAGACGGACAGACGGACAGACGGACAGACGGACAGACGGACAGACGGACAGACGGACAGACGGACAGACGGACAGACGGACAGACGGACGGACGGACGGACGGACGGAGACAGACAGACAGACAGACACGACAGACACAGACACAGACAGACAGACAGACAGACAGACAGACAGACAGACAGACAGACAGACAGACAGACAGACAGACAGACAGACAGACAGACAGACAGACAGACAGACAGATAGATAGATAGATAGATAGATAGATAGATAGATAGATAGATAGATAGATAAAACGTTATTATCAGAGATAGAGATAAATATAGATAGATAGAAAAACATATCAGACAAATTGTCAATAAAATACATTTAAATACATTAAAATTACAATGAAAAATATAAAATACATTAGGCAAGAATTCAATGACCCATACGTGCGTCCTCTAAACTGTAGGAACAAAATTGTATCCATTAATTTTTTATATATTTCCTTAATTTAAAAGTAGGCCTATTATTTGTATATTTAATATCCTCAGGCAAGCTATTGTAAATTTTAATACAAAAAACCATATAAGTTCTGCTAATATTTGTAAGGTGGGGTACCGGAGTACTTAAACTATTTTTATTGCGAGTATCATAAGTATGAAAGTCACTATTTTGGTGAAAGAAAGATTTGAATAAATTAATTGCAATACATTAAAAATATATATACCATAAACAGTGAGAATATTATACTGTAAAAAATATTCCCTACAGGAGGTTCTACTATCAACACCCGCTATGCACCTGACAATACGCTTCTGAGCTATAAAAATGCCATTCAACATGGTTCCAGATCCCAAAAAACAAATGCCATGTGAAAGCCTTGACTCAACTTGTGCAAAATAAAAATCTTTAATACATCATGATTAATTATAGCCCTCAAAATTCGCATTTTATAACAAATACTGTTAAGTTTACAAATTAAAGTTATACAGTGAGGGTATCCAAGACAAACGATCATCAAATGTAACACCCAAAAACTTTAATAGTTTCCCATTTACATAAGTATTCATCTTGAACAGAAATATTAATGTCATTCATATTTTTCCTTTGAGAATAGTGAAAGTGATTTTGTTATGATATACAGGGTTAGTTAAAAGTCCCGCACCACCTAAATAACTTTTGAAGAATATGGTTCAGTGACATTGTGAGATTTGGTCTGAATAGAGTTTCTTGGAACAGATGTTCTAATACCATTTCTGTTTCAATATATTGCTCTATTTTTTTTATTCAGTCCTTCTCCCTCTTGGGGATTTATATTACTATACCTAGAAATATTGAACTAAACTTTTGTACTTAAATGTTTTAATCGTAATCACTATCCAGTTCTTTAATATTTTAATTATTATATATTATTGGATTATATTATTATACAGGGTTAGTTAAAAGTCTCGCACCACCTAAATAACTTTTGAAGCATGTGGTTCAGTGACATGAAACTTGGTATGTGGGGATAACCATATACTAAGAACTCAATAATGGTATTATCGATTTTTTACTACTTCCGGTTTAACCGGAAGTAACTCCAACTCAATTATTTGAAATGGAACACCCAATATATATATTTTTTTTTATTTTTGAATAGTGCTCATTAAGAACTTTTCAAAAAGTTCCCACGCTCGATATTTCTGTACAAATTCAGTGTTGCTAAGTCAAGAAAACAGAAAAGTGTATCGAATATTAAAATAATAAAATACTCCTTCCTTAACAAAAACGAAACAAAGCTAGCTCACCTTCTAAATTATGTGCTCAAATTGGTAGCCCTCAGCTGCTTTACAATGTGTCGCTCGATTATAGAAACCATTTAAGGAATGATTTAACCAGGCTTTAGGAATATCTTGCACCACTTCCATTTTTATTTAGCAACACTGAATTTGTACAGAAGTGTCAAGTGTGGGTACTTTTTGAAAAGCTCTTAATGATCTTTATTCAAAAATAAAGAAATATATTGGGTGTTCCATTTAAAATAAGAAAGTTGGAGTTACTTCCGGTTAAACCGGAAGTAGAAAAAAGTCGGTAATATCATTATTGAATTCTTAGCATATGGTTATCCTCACATACCAAGTTTCATATCACAACCGTTTCAAAGTTACTTTACCAGTGTATTTATTATTTTAATATTCGATACACTTTTCTGTTTTTTTTTTATTTTTTTTTTTTTTTTTTTACTTAGCAACACTGAATTTGTACAGAAGTATCAAGTGTGGGTAATATTTGAAAAGCTCTTAATGAGCTTTATTCAAAAATAAAAAAATATATATTGGGTGTTCCATTTTAAATAATTGAGTTGGAGTTACTTCCGGTTAAACCGGAAGTAGTAAAAAATCGATAATACCATTATTGAGTTCTTACTATATGGTTATCCTCACATACCAAGTTTCATGTCACTGAACCGTATGCTTCAAAAGTTATTTAGGTGGTGCGAGACTTTTAACTAACTCTGTATAATAATATAATCCAGTAATATATAATAATTAAAATATTAAAGAACTGGATAGTGATTACGATTAAAACATTTAAGTACAAAAGTTTAGTTCAATATTTCTAGGTATAGTAATATAAATCCCCACGAGGGAGAAGGACTGAATAAAAAAAAATAGAGCAATATATTGAAACAGAAATAGTATTAGAAAATCTGTTCCAAGAAACTCTATTCAGACCCAATCTCACAATGTCTGCAGAAGATCGAACTCTAGTCAGTTGAGTTGGGCTCGTAACATCCGCCACTGAGAAAACTTTCGTCTCGTTTCCTGATAATTCCCAATCAAAACAACAAAAATCTACGTGTACTTAACCCACTCTTCAAGTCAGACAGTGGCTCTTTTTGCGTCATAATCCAAGTCTTAAACATGTTTTATTACTTAACCCTCGCGGCATCCTTTGAGTTTTAAGCATTTTGTTTGATCATCTCGTGTTCGGTCTACTTCAAACTGTGTTAAAAACATTATGATTTCTTTTGTTGACGGTCTTGTCGGGTCATCATGACAGAAGAGTTTGTCCCAAAGTAATAACACAGAGGAAGGTCCCAAAACCTTCCTCGTGACGGGAAAATTTGATGTATAGTAGAAAAAGAAAGCATGTGACGAAGTGAGCCTAAGTAACGTTACCCTCTTCGGTTAAAGCGGACGTAAATATTCACGGAACCGGGTTCGATTCACTGCAAAACCATGGAGGTTTATTTTCATTCATTAGCGAATGGATATAGGGTAATGGTTGGTAATATCACAGTCTACTATATAGTCACGAAGCTTGGGATGATTTTTTGCATTTCTCGCGATAGTTGCTAGCCGCTTGGAGCGCTGTGAGTACTAGGAACAATAGACTGTGTCACTGCCATCGTGATCTAATAGGTATAGGCCGTAAGGCAGACCATGTAACTCGCTTAACCCGATCACGAAGGGCTGCGTTTCAACTATATAAATTAATTGGAATGCTGAAAGAGTAACATATATTTCTCTAAAATGTAGTGTAATTGCATTAATAAAATTTAAAACAATGATTAGGAGACACTTCAGACATAATTCCTGTAATACCGGCCTTTATTTCGATTAAATAATGTAAAATTCTTGTACATTCATTTATGCACGATTCAGTAATTTTCAGTTGCACCGCACGAATAAAAAATGTTATGTTTTAATTTAACGACGCCCGCAACTGCAGAGGTTATATCAGCGTCGCTCCCCGTACGAATATTTAGATATGTTGAAATTATAGGTTATGTTTACTGTACCAGTTCCCCTTTCTGTCTAATTTTAGTGGTCTCTAATGCCCTGCCACTACATGGACACATTACACTAAATAAAATTTAGCAATGATACGCAATAAAGTTATAATATAATATTTCACTGAGCTACATACACTGACATAGAAAACTCGAACAAACATTACGGCCTGGTCTAGATCGAAAAGGCATTGACTGTGCCGTATTTCGCATTGTTGTGAAAAGTTGTGTAAACTGTGAAATGTTCGTTATCGGTTGTAATAACTGTAAATGGCTAAAATACAATGATTTGAATAATAATATGGGCAAGGACACGTTTATGGTAGTATAAATACTGTAAGAAAAAGAGGTCAGAGTTATCCTTCTTCCAAAAGATCCAGGAAGGTGAGTTTATAAAATATAATATATGGTTTATGAAAATAATATATAAACCTTATGTATTTCATATTTCAGTAGTGGAAGGAAGGTGTTAATTTTTTCAAAAGAATACGATATCGAAAGTACAATACATTTTATCGTCTGCTGGGGAAAGGGTCTATGCTGAGGCGATAATAGCGATCCTGGTGGTTAGCAACTATCTATGGATGCATATTTCAACTGTCTATGTTTGCATATTTAGTAAGTATTGAGCTTCGTGACTGTATATACTAGACTGTGGTAATATTGTGATACTTTTTTTTTAAGAATTTATTACAATTTTATTGAGCGAGAGGAAGATCCGTTTTTTCCGTCAACGTATTAAGGGGTTAGGTATGGCTTACGGCAGTAAAATTTTTGGAAGTATTCAACATTTTTCCCTCCATTACTGTGTCTTGTACAATAATTAAAATTGGTATGTGTAAAACACTATCCTTCTGGTATATAAAAAAAAAATTATGATTTAAAAAACTATTTTTTTTTTTCAAAATTCAAAATGTACGCAGTTCACTGTGCAGTGATGAAGCGTTTCCCTCATAACTCATAAACTTGTTACCTTTTTCACATTCTGTTTTATTTTATTGCTGAAACTCATGTTTACAATATCATGCTCTTTCAACTACATTCCTTAATTTTTTTTTATTTTGTGTTAGAAGAAAATATTAATATTTGACCATTTTTC
This sequence comes from Periplaneta americana, assembly GCA_025594305.2. NCBI lineage: Eukaryota > Metazoa > Arthropoda > Insecta > Blattodea > Blattidae > Periplaneta > Periplaneta americana. The sequence goes on along the minus strand of JAJSOF020000039.1, from coordinate 12,465,915 downwards.
AAAATGGACTTCAATAAACTTGTTACCTTTTTCATGTTCTCTCTCTTTTATTTTATTGCTGAAACTCATGTTTACAATATCATGCTCTTTCAACTACATTCCTTAATTTTTTTTTATTTTGTGTTAGAAGAAAATATTAATATTTGACCATTTTTTAAAATGGACTTCAATAAACTTGTTACCTTTTTCATGTTCTCTCTCTTTTATTTTATTGCTGAAACTCATGTTTACAATATCATGCTCTTTCAACTACATTCCTTAATTTTTTTATTTTGTGTTAGAAGAAAATATTAATATTTGACCATTTTTTTAAATGGACCAAACTCTAAAACATATAAGTATTTCATGTCCTTCTTGAATAGAATATTCGTGAAACTGTAACATGTTAAATTATTCCGGGGAAAAAAATCGTATTATTTCTAATCAACTATAATGAAACTGCAAGTCTTCAATTTCGCATACTATAATATTGTACTATTGGTTTTAATTTTTATTTTAATTATGCATTTGATTTCTAATTTTGAGCCATTTCTTGTAATACCTGATTATTGCCAATTGTTGTTACTAAATAATGTATTTAATTCGTAAATTTCAAGCCATCTCTTAGTATAGCTATTTATTGCTCCTAAAATAACATGTTTAATAGCTATTTTATATATATTTCTTCCTATAACCATTAGATATAAATATAGAGACATGCCTTGAGGCTTTATGAAACGATCCATTCTTTCATTAAGGTGCATTCTTGTACATAATTCATGTGAATTGCAACCTTGACCACAATTTTGTATTATAATTTTATTATTGTTTATTGCTTATAAAATATACTTTGATGCCAACTATAACCCTAATATACCTCAGGGTGAAATAGGGTTTATTAAATCGGATAATAAAAAAATGGACTTCAATAAACTTGTTAACTTTTTCATGTTCTCTGTCTTTTATTTTATTACTGAAACTCATGTTTACAATATCATGCTCTTTCAACTACATTCCTTAAATTTTTTTTTTTTTTTTTTTTTTTATTTTGTGTTAGAAGAAAATATTTGACCATTTTTAAAATGGACTTATTTTTATCAGACAATCTATCAAAGATAGAGAAGTGATCTTGCATCATATTGTAAATATAACATGCATAAATACACACAAAAATTTCATCACAGAATGTTGGATAGTTTTTTTAGTTATGTGGGAAACGCTTCATTACTGCACAGTGAACTGAATTTTGAAAACAAAAATGTAAATAATTTTTTTAAACAGTAAAAATATTTTTTCATGTAGCAGAAGGACAGTGTTTTACACATACTAATTTTCATTGTTGTACAAGATACAGTAATGGAGGAAAAAAATGTTGAATATTTCCAAAATTGTACCTAACCCCTTGAGGGAATGTTCGTGGACAAGTATCTGCACAAAATCGGTTCTTCTCTCGCTCAGTAAAATTGTAATCAATTCTCAAAAAGAACAATCACAATATTACTCGTATCACAATTTACCAACCTCTACCCTATCCGGTTGGGGCAAGTTACCTGGTTGAGATTTTTCTGGGTTTTCCTCAACCCAAAACGAAAAATACTGGTAACTTTCGGTGCTGGACCCCGGACTCATTTCACCGGCATTATCACCTTCATTAGACGCTAAATAACCTGGATGTTGATAAAGCGTCGTAAAATAACCCAATAAAATAAAAAACCTACCCTACTGATCATTAAAAGTCACTTTAAATTTAAAGCGTTATAGGCCTAAATATTATGTTTAAGATAGAAGTAAGAAACAAAAACATCACTGGCTTAGGCAAATAATAGGGTTTTTTTTTTTTTTTTTTTACAAAACTTTTGCAAATACAGGGACATCATTTTATTTTTACTTCAATTTTTATTATACCTGAGTTTTGGAATGTACTTCACTCCCACCCCTTCTACTAGTAAACTTCCAACCGTTCACGACACAGAGCCGAGGGCGCGTAAGCAGTACTGAGTTAGGGTATAGTACGTTCCGGAAATATGTTCGTGTTTTCCAGTGACGAAAGAGCTTTCAATATTGAATCATATTTTCGTACGGGTGCTGTCGTCCGTTTCCCTATGTCGCATCCCGGTTTCCCCCACCTGCTTCTGTTCGCCCCCTTTGTAAAGTCTAGTAGCTGGGCTATCTTAGCTCTTTTCTGAAAACATTAATTTCTGTTAGAGAATTGGACGTCTACGTAATATTATTCAAGTGTTTAAAATAACTTAAATAAAAGGGCATCCTTAAGTAATTAACTGTCACGTGATTTACCCCCCTTTCTACAACCCTGCGACAAAAACACTTGAACGGACAGTAGATAGCATTTCTGAGTAATTTTATCTTTTCGGATCGGGCAGAAGTGAAGATTGAATTTACAGTACGTAAGGTACTCTTTTATAGAATAGGTACAGAATTATTTCAACATGAGTTACTAGTTCTCAAACTGGTAATTGGAAAGAAGGTACAATAGTCTATTGTGCGATAATATGGACAAAAGAACTGAAGCCTGTATCGAAATGAACCCATTTTCTAAAATGTGTTTAAATATCCATATTATGATTATTTTTCAATTTAACTTCATTCTCTATATTGTACGCTAATGTGCTGTAACAGTACAATATACACTGCATAATTAATACTTCCGAACGGATAGCTCAATTCGTGTGTAAAACACTAAGTGTTAATACAGTACTGTATTTTGATTAAACAAAAACCTAATGAAAATTATCAAACTCAAAATTGCGATATTTCCTAGTTTACATAAATGGATGAACTACTTTTCTTCCCTCCTATACCTTGTAAAGTGATTTGTATTTTACGCCAGTATCATCGAACTCCGTCGTGGAAAGGGTACCAAACGGTGTTTCCTGTTTCAATCGTTAATAGAAAGGTATAGCCAGGTTGATATTAAAAATGTTAGTAAAAATAAAATGATGTCTCTGTATATCCGCCATCCTCTGGTTCAAAAACACCATTATTTCAGCGTCACCATGCACACCACTCTGCGCAAATGTCTCGCAATATCTCCAATTTCTTGTGAGATATTTCATTTTCATTTTCATTTCATTTATTGTATTCCATAGATGTTAGATTAGCACTGAAGCTTTAAAATGTGAAACGAGTCAAAATTTTAAAAGATTACAATTTTTTGGCGAGATGAAGTGAGGTGAGGCTGAGGATTCACCAACAGATTACCTGGCATTTGCCTTATGGTTAAGGAAAACCTCTGAAAAACCCAACCAGGTAATCAGATCAAACGGGGATCTAACATAAGCCCGAGCGCAGCTCCGGATCAGCAGGCTAGCGAGTCTGCCGACTGAGCTACATTGATGGCTCTACTAAAAGTATACAATACATAGCAATCAGATGATTCAATTTACGAACCTAAACAATTATTCATCAGTTCAGCTATAAAATATAATACATAGCAAGTAAGTTAATTCAATTTAAAAGCATAAACAATTCAATCAGTTTCTTTTTCTTTTTAGTAGGTTATTTTACGACGCTTTATCAACATCTCAGGTTATTTAGCGTCTGAATGAAATGAAGGTGATAATGCCGGTGAAATGAATCCGGAGTCCAGCATCGAAAGTTACCCAGCATTTGCTCCTATTGGGTTGAGGGAAAACCCGGAAAAAAGCCTCAACCAGGTAACTTGCCCCGACCGGGATTCGAACCTGGGCCATCTGGTTTCGCGGCCAGACGCACTGACCGTTACTACACAGGCGTGGACTGTATGTATGTATGTATGTATGTATGTATGTATGTATGTACTGTATGTATGTATGTACTGTATGTACTGTTTATGTATATTGTAACGACGCTCGCAACTGCAGAGGTTATATCAGCGTCGCCGGATTTGCCGGAATGTTGTCCCGCAGGAGTTCTTTTACATGCCAGTAAATCTACTGACATGAGCCTGTCGCATTTAAGCACACTTAAATGCCATAGACCTGGCCTAGGATCGAACCCGCAGCCTTGGGCATAGAAGGCCAGCGCTATACCAACTCGCCAACCAGGTCGACTGTATATATGTATGTATGTATGTATGTATGTATGTATGTATGTATGTATGTATGCACAGTATGTATGTATGTAAGTATGTATGTATGCACAGTATGTATATATATATATGTATGTATGTATGTATGTATGTATGTATGCATGCACAGTATGTATGTATGTATGTATGTATGTACGTATGTGTCCACTGTATATATGTATGTATGTATGTATGCATGCATGCATGCACAGTATGTATGTATGTATGTACGTATGTGTCCACTGTATATATGTATGTATGTATGTATGCATGCATGCACAGTATGTATGTATGTACGTATGTGTCCACTGTATATATGTATGTATGTATGTATGTATGCATGCATGCATGCACAGTATGTATGTATGTATGTACGTATGTGTCCACTGTATATATGTATGTATGTAGGCTACATACTGTATGTGCCCACTGTATGTATGTATGTATGTATGCATGCACAGTATGTATGTATGAATGTATGTATGTATGTACGTACGTACGTACGTACGTATGTGTGCACTGTATGTATGTATGTATGTATGTATGTATGCACAGTATGTATGTATGTGTGTATGTATGTATGTATGCATGCACAGTATGTATGTATGTATGTACGTACGTACGTACGTATGTGTGCACTGTATGTATGTATGTAAGTATGTGTGCACTGTATGTATGTATGTAAGTATGTATGCACAGTATGTATGTATGTATGTATGCATGCACAGTATGTATGTATGTATGTATGTACGTATGTGTCCACTGTATATATGTATGTATGTATGTATGCATGCATGCATGCATGCACAGTATGTATGTATGTACGTATGTGTCCACTGTATATATGTATGTATGCATGTATGCATGCATGCACAGTATGTATGTATGTATGTATGTATGTATGTACGTATGTGTCCACTGTATATATGTATGTATGTATGCATGCATGCATGCACAGTATGTATGTATGTATGTATGTATGTATGTATGTATGTATGTATGTATGTATGTATGCACAGTATGTATGTAGGCTACATACGTAGGTATGTGTCCACTGTATGTATGTATGTATGTATGCATGCACAGTATGTATGTATGAATGTATGTATGTATGTATGTATGTATGCATGCACAGTGTATGTATGAATGTATGTATGTATGTATGTACGTACGTACGTATGTGTGCACTGTATGTATGTATGTATTTTTTATTTTATTGGGTTATTTTACGACGCTGTATCAACATATGAGGTTATTTAGCGTCGGAGTGAAATGAAGGTGATCCGGGGTCCAGCATCGAAAGTTATCCAGCATTTGCTCGTATTGGGTTGAGGGAAAACCCCAGAAAAAAGCCTCAACCAGGTAACTTGCCCCGGCCGGGATTCGAACCCGGGCCATCTGGTTTCGCTGCCAGACGAGCTGACAGTTACTACACAGGTGTGGACTGTATGTATGTATGTATGTATGTATGTATGTATGTATGTATGTATGTATGTATACACAATATGTTCTTATATAGGCGTTACGTACGTATGTAGGTCTAGTTTGTCACGTCCGGTATAAGTATAGGTCTACATATTCGCCTTTCTGTTGAAACTGCCAGTCTCGCCGCTGAGGACTTCACATATGTGAAGAAGCCGCACGTTTAGAAAACACATTCGTTGCGCTCTATGGCTTCCGGTCGTTATTACTTCCTGTTGTACAGTGCAGTATTACCAACCCATCCTTTGAACATATAGTCTTTGTTGTCCAATCCAACCGAAGTTAAGAACGTCTATAAAACTGAACCTTGGAACAGGTCCATAGCCACACAACCGAGGTACCGTCACAGCTTCGGTGGCCAAATTCCTGCCACGTCAAACATGATGACCTACAGCACTTGGATGTTAACAAGCCCGGGTTTTGATTCCACAGTTCATTTTTCTTGAATGAATATTCCTCAGCTAATAGCAAATCGTAGTTCAATAAGATGACGAATTATTTAAGAGACGAACTAGGACCAGGGTTGCAGTCCCAAACTCTACAGTGCCGGAGCTCTTTACGTTTTTTAACCTTGGGGAAGGGGGAAGGTTTGGATGCAAAAAAAAAAAAAAAAAAAAAAAGAAAGAAATGCCATGAAGTAAGACTGTCAGGATAATGCAAGGCAACACCAAGCAATACCTACTCCATTTAGCTTCTGAAGCTCAAGTAAACCGAAATGGTCACTGTAAGGGTGGTCATTCTGCGCAATGTAATAAGCTGATCTAAATTTCGCTTTAGTTGCTTCACGGTGGGCTGCACTCGTTTATTCGCCAACATTTTCAATTGATTGCTTTTCAGGCGCATCAATAATTTTTGTGCTATATTATGAGCATTGGATTTCTTGTGTTCAGTAATTTTTTTTTCGTAGTGGCTTAAGCTGATCTGATCTGTTCGATCCGTAGTAATTTGCTGAAAATGAGCACCATTCATTACATACAGAAATACACTTAACAGCCTAGCTTACAATCAATCCACGGATAAGCTTTTTTTTTTTCTTGACCACATATTTCCTTCATTCCATACATTCTGCTACTCACTTTGCAGGCCGGCTTTTTGGCTTTCACTATTTTGAACATTATGACGTTGAATATTCTTCGCAGTCATACTGGAACTGTATCTTTTATAACAGTATCTCTGGTTGAATTACTAGGTTCATCAAATAGAAGCGATGGGCTTGAGATATCAACATTATCAGGAGAGGAAGCTTTTGTAACTCCACTAGTAACAGCAATGGCACGAGAAAAGAAAGAAGTTAATGTTTTTTGTCTATGTTTATTTTGTTCAATATTTACTGTAGGACAATAGAAAAAAAAAAGTTTCAAGCAGTCTTTTAGTCACGTCATAGGCAGTAAATTAACTGTTTAAAATTCACTTCGTAAAATAACCGGGAAACAAACACAACACATTTCGGTAAGTAACACCATAGACAATCTCCTGTGTCGTACAAGGGCGCGAAAACTAACGAAATACGATACGAAACGAAAGTGAATTAGGAATGTGATCATTTCACGCAGGCGCACTAAAGTTTAGTTTGGTGGTTGTTCTGTCACTGATTCTTCCCCCATTTCTCACCACACACCCCGTCTACGCTCCTAGCGGTCTCGCGGTCCTCTACTTCCGAACTTGTTCCGATTTTCTAAAGGAAGCACAGAAAATATAATCACTAAATATTCCGACATCAACTAAGATATCGTTAGCTGCGAAAGTATTGTGATGTCAAAACAGATTTTAAAATTCCAAACAAGTGCTGGAGCTCCGCTCCACCTTCGAACACAGTACCGGAGCGTCGCGGCAGAACTTCATCCGATTCGGATTTTTGTAGCTTCGTTTGCCTACCTCGGAAAGGAAAATAGAGAGCAATTCCGCAATTCGTGAAGAAAATAACTCCGAAATGCGTGGTCTGAAAATACGTCTAGTTTTTGCTTCTCTTCAGCATAATTTATATTTCCAGTGCAGTTTCTTTTGTAAGTTTCACTGATCTCTTTAAAATCATGCATAAGTATGAGAAAATATTGCAGCCATTCCGGGCAAACAGGAAATTCTAATGAAAAATAATTTTTCATAAATATTTGTTTATTATTAGTTTAAGACATATATAAAGCTCTAAATTTAAATATTCTAATGTTCTATTTTCAAAAGGAAAATATTTTACAAGTTTTATAGGCATTGAATCTAAGTGGTCTTGGCTGGGTAATAGATACTGTTTTGTTTTCCTAAAGTTTGCAGCACTTATTCATAGAGAGATCTGCTGTTATTGTATGTTTTTCAAGGAGCTAGATAGATAGTTGATAGCTGTCCCAACCAGAGTTTAATAATCGGCCTCCTAATCAATTCTAAATGAATATTTATATTTAATTCAATTTTTTCTTTAATAGAAACCCTAATTAGGTAGGCTATCATTGAGAAATTTATTGGAAATGCAACAAACAATTTAGGCTACAAGACAAATTCCATTTTATAAAGAATATAAGTGATGATTAATTATGCTAATCGATGACTTGAGTGCAGTGGAGGATATCATGTCCAGGGTGTTGTCAAGAAATTTTAATTTTCGGAAGACTTCTAAGGACTCTCGTGGGATTGTGCCTCTAGCCCCAATCATAATTCCTATAACGTCCCATGTCTTGATGTTATATTTGGTCCCCAAATCGCTGCAGCATGGCAGATAAATTGTCCGTTTTTCTTTACAGACTTCTCTAGGTTGTTCCTCGCTGTTCTCAAAACGGACTGTGGGATCTAGAATGAGTCCACAATTTTTTTTCGGTCTATAATAATGATATGTGCTCTTCGAGTTGAACCGTCGGCAGAAAGGCACCCAATTTCCTCGTACACCTCATACTTATCAGCCCGGCGAAGTTCACTGGCAATCATGCAGCGAATTTTATTATGGCGGTCAGTTCTCAGTAATTCTCCCTTCCGGCAAAAACCCAGTACATGGGCTAAGGTTTCTTGCTCATCGCATCTTCTGCAATGGGTAGTACCAAGGCTTCTGCCTGGGAGAGTTCTTACTGGAATAACGTTGCAGCTCATTTTGATCGCTTCAGTCCATTGGCTGCAGGAGAGACCCTTCTTGTTGGAAATCCATGCATTCCCTTTCTTCCAGTGGGAATAAAATGTGACAGCTTTCCCTTTTCCAGGAAGTTCGCTCCATTTCTCAAAGGAGTCCTCACGAAGTGTTCTTCTCAAACATTTTGAAATATCTTGAGAGTCTGCACTGTTAATTCCAGAGCTCCAAGATCAAGGCACTTTTTACTCTGTACTATATTCTTTTCGTCATTTATTTTCAGTAGTTTGAGTTAATAACAATTCATCTTACAGTTCAAATGAATATTTTGACTTAGAAATGTCACAGTTGTTTTGAAAATGAAAAGTGAAGGATGTTTACTCTTCTGTAACATCCATGACATGGAAGAAACAGATATGAAATATTTACCGATTAAGTTTTTGTGAACTAATTGGATGCCATGAAATTTGCATAGCTCTCACATGGACACTATGAGAATGAATCTCTTTTTGCTCGAGGTAGAGACCTGAGTTTTTTACTTTTTGTATTAAGGTGTGAAGTGAGTTCACAAATGTTGTAACATCCGTGACGGAACCTTTTCTTTTTTTCTGCAATAATAATAAATTTTATTCAACACCTTCTTTTTTTTGTAAAATGATACTGTTGTTCTAAATTGATTCTAATAATTAGACTTCGTTGAATTGCCACACGCAGCATACAATCAGGTTGGCGATGTACGGTAGTACAGAGGAGGTATTGACCGCCCGGTCTCGTAGTATAAGCAGTTCATGTTAAGAGTTGTGACCGGTCCAAATAGATACAGCAGCTACAGCTAATGTATACCTATGTAAGCACTTGTTTTTGCATTACTGTGGTTGGAATAGTCAAAGCTTAACACTTGTTCAGTGCAGACAAGAATTCAATCAAACATACTACAATGAGAGTGTTGCTGTTCCAAACAATTGCCCCTGGAATACCCTTACCCCCGCAGCCAGTCTTGACCCATTGGGGAACGTGGTTGGATGCTGTTAATTATTATGCAGAATATTACGGCAAAATAATGGAGGTAATTGATACATTGGATAGCACAGACAGTTCCGCTGTTGCAGCTGTAAAATCATTGCCTTCTGAACAGCTATTGGAAGATATTCTGTTCATTGATTCTAATTTTAAAATCGCGTCCAAAAGCATCACCCTGTTAGAATCGTCTAAACTACAACTCTCAGAAGCTCTTAATATTGTGTATAAAGTATCACAAACCGTTATCCAGAACAACAATTTCAGAAAAAGTGAAATGTAAGTTGAGAAACAATATTGCTAAAAATTCTGCCTATTCACAACTTCGTATTACAAATACTATCAGGTCACGACAAGACATCTGAAGTTGGTGTACTAAAAAGTAGTGACTTTCCGTTCTTCAAATATGCACCTATTACATCGTGTGATGTTGAAGGTACATTTTCCAATAAAAAAACTGTTTGAGTGACCATCGGAGGAGGTTCACTTTGCAGTCGCTCAAAATGTACGTAACTCTTCACTGCAATGTACATATTCAAGGATGATGTGAGTATATTACATTAAATTTTAAGAGTTAATGTATCTCACTATAAAATAATTGTGTATTTACATGTTTAGACATTTCCTACTTCAATTATTATTCATTACAGGCTATTTCTTGAATGCAGGATACAGGTTTTATTGTAACCGCGGTATACTGCTCAGTGTTTACATCAGAGGCATACTCCATCCGTTGCACGACCCCTTCTCCTACAGTCTATACCGCGTGCGTAGTAAACCTTACGATTCTCGTGGCAATTCCACGAAGTCTACTAATAATAAAAGTTGAAAAAATACGTTTAATTTTTAATAAATAGGGTTTAAAAAAAAAAAGTAAAAATGTGACATCAGTGACAATTGGAATGGCTGATTGTTCAATAGGACTATAAAAGAAAATCGTGGTTTCAATTGAGGAGAATGTTTTCTAAGATAGGAGATTGTAAAGCATGCAGGCTTTCAACCTTGAAAAATCTTATTGTAACAAGGACTGAAGCTTTATTCTTTATGGAAGTTGCGTCAATGTCTCCCACAATGCATTCGTTAGTAAGGAGGCTTTTTTTTATAATTCATTGCTTTTGCTACAAGTGTGCAGGCAATGCGTATTATGTTCGCAGATCCATCCTCATTTGTTTTTATATTTTAAGAGGTTATGTGCATGGCAGCATTTCCAGAAAGAAACCACCCAACAATCCGGGATATCGTCTCTTTACATAGGGAATTCCAACAATAACGTTGACGTATTAGACAACTACAAAATGAATAATGTATTTTGATCAGAGCCATCTTCAGTTACAAGCCGGAGCATGGGTAGGTTTGGCAACGCTGAGTGGAGGCGGACGGAGGCGAAATAAAGGCATGACGTTTGACGTTTTAGTGCTTTGATTTCGTTGTCACGTGTACATTTTCAACATTAATTGATACAAAACTAAGTGCATATGATCAAGATTCAGTGTATTGATGTACGTAATTTATTACGGAATCCGAAATGGTATTTTATTTGAGTTTCAGAATACCGCGTAAGCACTTGCATACAGCCACTTATAGCTTTAAAAAATTAAAAGCATACGTGTTTTTTATTGATGACACAAGGGAAAATAAATAAATACTTAAAGAAATGTTAATTGTACCAAAAATAAATAAAATAATGACGTACTTTCGCAGTACCCTATTCCAATCAATTAACCGTTATGTGGGTAGTAAATTGACAATGTTTTGCCGCTCACCTCTGACGTGAAAGGTCTAGGATATCATATACATTTTAAATTCATTTCTATAAATATTTCAAATGCCCAGTAAGCCAGCTTTAGTTTGAACCTCGCCAGTCACCATAACAATACTGTTATCCTAAATTATTTGTTACAAATTTTCTAAAATATAATTTTAAATAGGCCAAGGCCAATTATAAAGATCTGTGAAAAAATTAAGAAAAATACCTTCAACATAATACGTAACAAAACACGCCATTATCTATTAATTATGTGCCAATTAGCGTAAACTTGGTGAACTTTAAATCCTGTAAATATGAAGTGAAAAGAAACAATTTTATAACTAATTTATTACGAAAGAAATGATATTAATAAACAAACCTTGAAAACCAACAAAGTGAGTGTATGCATCTACAAATTATAGGTAGCTCTGACGTATAGCAGGCATTCCGAATCTTCAACAAAACTGCAACATTCATGGGATCACAAAACAGCTGTTTACAATGAACTTGAAAATGACGGCGTAACTTTATTGATATAGCAGACGAGACCCAACAATTTGGCCAAAATTCTGATACACCACAAACCATAAATAAGACTATAAAAATATGGTTTATACAATATTTAATATTTAGAAGAATTGTTCAATCATTTTGTCATTAATAATAACAGTAAAAATTGCCAAGGACTGCAGCCATATTTTCATTTATTGTCTTGTTTTCATCGTCAACACGCATTTAGTTTGTAATACATCAACAATTAACGTTTGGTACGACCGCGAACATAATTCCATCGACACACACTTATATTGTAACATTAATTTACATTGAAAATCGACATTAGCACAAACACGTGTTCTGGATAGTAGGCCTCCGGTTGACAATTAATTACAGTGTTGCCGACGTATGGCTCCGGCTTGTAACTGAAGAAAGCTCTGATTTTGATGCTTCTTTAATTGAATGATTTATAAATTTATACAAGGGGCCTTGTTAAAAACAGTTGCACCTCTATGATTTCGGCACCAGATGGACTCAGAAAAAATTCAAGCAACACGTTTTTAACATGTGAAAGCTCAATTTCAATTTCATTAAAAATTATTATTCTTACCCTAGTGGGAGTGATTAATAAATACGAGGAGAATAAAGACAGAAATATTTAATTTCATTTACTCATAATTACCTGCTTAAGAGCAGGTATTTCACTGCAAACCCAGCAGTCGCCAATCTTGCGTATTTTCCGTCTTCCTCTTAGTTTCAGCATATGATCCATATATCTTAATGCTGTCCATCATCTTCTGCCTCAAACTTTCTACCGTTCACTATGCCTTCCAGCGCATCCTCCAGTAGGTATTTGGATGGGGATAGTTTTTTTAGTAGGTTATTTTATTACGCTTTATCAACATCTTAGATTATTTAACATCTGAATGAGGTGAAGGTGATAATGCCGGTGAAATGAGTCCGGGGTCCAGCACCGAAAGTTACCCAGCATTTGCACATATTGAGTGAGGGAAAATTCCGGAAAAAACCTCAACCCGACCGGGAATCGAACCCGGGCCACCTGGTTTCGCGGCCAGACGCGCTAGCCGTTACTCCACAGTGTGGACTGGGATAATTTACGTCCGGAATATTTTACCGTGGAAAGACTCGTCATGCTATGTTTGCAGTTTTTCTTGGGAAAGATAAATGCGGTTGCTTCCTGTTGCGTTCCGCACCCCACTCTCTCTTTCGCATCTTAAAAGATACCAAGGGGTTCCAGCGTGGAGGTGAGGAGAGCGGATTTCATTAAGGCCCTTCGGACTTTAACGAAGTAGTTAATTTAAAACGCATTTTGCTGTTACTATTATTATTATTATTATTATTATTATTATTATTATTATTATTATTATTATTATTATTATTATTACATTCTCTTCTGTGTTGCTGTTATTTGTATTTTAAAGCTGAAATCAGTAAGAATGGGGATATTAAAGAGTGAAAAATGTTAAGCAGGCCTACATAATAGTAATATGCGTTACAAGAGCGGTATGTTGAAGTTTTCATGTTCGAGGAAAAGTTTGAAAAAGCGACATGTAGTTGAGCTTTTTTAATTTCCGAGAATTGAAAGAAAACATACCGCTCGTGTATCGTACATTATTTTGTGCGAAGATCGTTTATTACATACCTGAAAGAGGAATTTCTAATTACTTGCAATGAAATCTCCATCTTGGTTTCTGTTCAATGACGGCAAATTTGCAAAACAAAAATATCTATCTTTAACATTGTTGCTTTAAAATGTTTTCTGTGTTTACTATACTCCAGGAGGCAGTGATATACGTCTGTCTTTTTCCCCCCAGTCTATAAATGCGAACTTAAAACAAACGGTAAGGTTATGTCATGATTTATTTTTCATTTTAATATTTTAACAACATTATTTATATAACATATTGCAGTAATAACATCGGCAAGTTTGTTGATTTTTTCACGGCTTCCTTAATGTTACTTGCATCACGAATGCAGTAACTTTAGTGGAGTTGTAGAGTTTACTTAATTTTTGCAAATTTTTAAAAACAATAATTAACAGTGCAATTTAGGTGAAATTGCAGTGGTAAGTTTCCAATTTATAATCATTACTATATTGAACTTCTCTTAAAATAATATGTTAAAAGCCTAAAGCAGTAAAATCAATACGTCACTTAAGCGGTAAGAAGAGGGAAATTGTTGTGTGTGTTAGGTTGGGAATACTGAATGTGGAATTTTAGACTTTCCGAGATTGGTTTTGTGCGGAAACCAAGCAAATACGCACGATCTCGCACAAAAGTAGTATCTTGCAGCATTGTAGCAAATGTAAGAATGTTGTGCCGCATCGATAAAATGTTCCAGAAGTAATTTTATTGCAGCATAAATGTATGTATATGCTCGCAGTGCACAAGAATAGCCGACACCTACGCTCCTTCAATCTGATGCTCAGCAGGCTGGGCTGGAGAAAATTTGAGACTTGCATTGTCACTGAATAACAAACAAACCCCAGAAAATGTCGTTTATAAGAAAACAGCCGTCTCGAGAACAAGAAGGAGATAGAAACGTGAATGTGTATTTTTAAAGTGAGAGCTTGTGGGAAGCACGGCTTCATCCAAGCAAAACAGAAACGGTGGGCGGAAAGCAAAGATAACAAACAACAACAGGCCGAGACTGCATGATGAATGAGCGGACTGTGCCAAAACTAATTTACCTTCAAATTGTTACAGTCGCGCTAAGGAGTGCGCCATCGGGCACAAGTGGAGGAGTTGAAGTTCACTAGATTCACGGTCGTACGTTACCGGGTTTGAACCCGCCCCCCCTTGAACTTTCTGAAAAAATAATACATTTAGATTTGAGTATTTTTTAAATCCATAATCGTTTTCCCTTCTGTAATTTTTCACTGTCAGAGTAACAAAATCTACATCGACATAAGACATAGTCCTCCTACTCCTCCTTCAACATATGTACAGAGTGTAATGGGTGTAAGTGCCATTATTTTAACTGATGATTATTCATGTCATAAGGAAGAAAACATGTCCTTACAATTTTTTTCTAATTGTAATATTTAACTAATTATTAAAGTTAACAATATTAGGCGTTTGGCAATGTTGCTGGATGGAGACGAGGGAGTTTACAAGTACATAGTACATCTGAAGCGGGTACAGGCACGCCGGTACAAAACAGATGCTCTGTTCTAATACAAGGGCAGACCAAGACAACTCATGTTTACATAAAACGAGCAGCAACTACAAACTTTCAATCTCATTAATAGATCATTATCGTGAATTTCGGTTTTATTTAATAATAATGCATAGGATGAAAGTAAATGGTTCTAAAAGTAAATCTATAACATTTTGTAAAACCCGAGAGGAAACTAGTCTTAATTACGAATTCAGTGGTGTTGTAATTCCGCAAGAACAATGTTGTAAATACCTAGGAGTGTATTTAAACTCCAAACTTTCTTGGGGAGAGCATGTTGATAATGTTACGGGTAAAGCATGGAGGGCACTTCACTTTATTATGAGAATCTTGAGAAAGGCTAGCCCCAAATCGAGGGAAATAGCATATCTAACGTTAGTGCGACCGTTAATGGAATACGGAACTACATGTTGGGATCCCTATAGAATATATCAGATAAACTCTTTAGAAAGAATCCAGTATAGGGCAGCTAAATTTGTTAAAGGTAAAAGAGAAGATGGGAACGATACGATAAAAGAACTTAAATGGGAAACTTTGGAAAACAGACGTAGGAAAACTAGAATAACATCATTGTATAGAGCACATCTAGGTCAGAAAGCATGGGTAGACATAACGGCTCGATTAGAGAAGCCAACGTACTATGTTAGGAACGATCATGATTTTAAAATGAAATGTAGGAAACAGAAAACGGATGTAGGTAAATTCTCATTTTTAAATAGAACTATAAATGATTGGAATGACCTACCTGCAGCGGTCTTTGAGGGCTGTCCTTCCTTAAGGAGATTCAGAATAATTTAAAAGTTGTGTATAAAGTGCAAATTAAAATTAAGGTGGCATTTAACATTTAATTTTTTAAGGTGACATGTATTTATTTAGCCTGACGAGTTACTTCCTTGGTTTGAATTGTAAATTATTTAAAAATAGCGTGTAAGAGGGTCTTAGACTAGAAATGTTTAGTTTAAATGTAGTTCTGTTTATAAGTACAGTATGCATAAGGGTGTAATTATTTGACTTATTTGAACTGTTGTATCAGTGAAGGAGGTGAGTCAGTGAAGTTATGGTTTTACAGTGCAGTGAACAGTTCCGATCAGTGATAATTTATAGCGTCAATGAAATGTGTTCTATAGTGTCAGTGAAATGTGTCCTAAAGTGTCAGTGAAATGCGTCATAGTGCCACTACAGGGAATGAGATGAGAATAAAGTGAAAGACTATTGAAACGTATGTAGGGCCTATACATAATAATGTAGGTTGTAATGTAAAATTAGGTATTTTATTTATGTTTTATTATTATTGTGTTAAATTATATTGTGTATTCTTATTGTATTGTGTATAAAATTGTAGGCCTATTGTGTATTGTATAATTGTATTGTGTATTGCTTATCATTTCTTTATTGTGTATTGTTTATATTGTGTATACCACTGCCACCGGGTGCATGCCCACTTGCAGTGTAAATAAATACATACATACATTCATTTTTATTCTACGTCTAAAAATAAAAAAATAATAGTTTACTGCACAGAATGAAACGAACTTTTTTTCTAATACAAAATTTTAATCTCTCCCGTTTCTATAAAGCGGTATCATTTTTAAACAAATTTCTGGTTGTGTGATTTCCAAACGGGGTAAGAGACTCCCAGTTTCTAATAATCGTTGAGAAACTGTTACAAACGTTCGCTGATTAGGTAACCTTCTCAGCGGAAAACGTTGAGGTACATCCTTCTTACCTCACTTGAATTACGAAGACTTTCTCCATAAATTAATAACATATGATATTCCTGATTTGTGAATGGCATTGTTAAGTTGTTTATCGAATACCTGTATTGAACTGCCATCCGCTCGGCAGTAGACCTATGGACAGGTAGCTTGAACTAAGCTGAGTTGTAAGTCTTGTGCAGAGTAGTCAGTTGCATGGATCCTGATGAACATGTTGCCAGAATATTAACAAATTTAAGCATGCATTAGTATTTAATTTGACGAAAACGTACTAGAACACACAAATATTTATTTAAACTAATATTAACTCTTTGCTATATATATATATATATATATATATATATATATATATATATATATATATATATATATATATCTCTACTGATGTAATTGTTTTCGCAATTTTACTAACGATATAAGCATAAATCAAACAAAATAAAGACAGAATTTTTTCTGGGAAATCTATGAAGTTTTGACCCTGTGTTGTATGGACATTTTTTGATCCTGTAGACCAGTGGTCCTCAACTCAGAGCATTGTGTCGTCATCAAGCCTTGCCCGCTCGCCCGCGGAAAGTCGTAACAGGCCAGGTAAGACGTTCAGCGGCGGGACCACAATATGAATTTCCTGCATAGGTTTATGATTATTTTCTGATGACTATTACACTCTTACTACGTCATACTACTTTTGACCAATAAAACGGTACGAAAGGACGTATTTCAACCAATCATGGCTGCTTATCGCACAATTTTATCGCGTCCCTAGCATTTGTTTAATTTTATCGCGTCCCTAGCACTTGTTTAATTTTATCGCGTCCCTAGCATTTGTTTCTTTGTTTGCCAACATTTGAAACTGCGCTGGTCTGGTGGTCAAAAAAATATATACGAGTAAAAATTACAAACCACTCCAGTCGATGCACAGCAGTTTCAAATATGACTCGCATTGGCATTCAAGAACAAGAATCAATAAAAATCACTGCTCATACCTATGCATCTTCTGAAATCCGATTTACAAATAAATGAAGAGCACCATTCGGAAATCCTGAATAAGTTGAATACACCATGCAGGCCTAAATCAACGAGTTCCACTTCTATTACGCACACGTCCAATATAACATCAATTGAACCACCAACCACATTCAAATTTGAAAATTGTACATTCAATAATTATTCCTTTTAAATTATTCATGTTTGATTTTTTGAATACACATCGTAAATCGTTGATTAAAACTTTTAACATCTAACCACTACATTCATATTAGTTGTACATTCAATAATTATTCCTTTTAAAATTATTCATTCGATATTATGGAATAAGTCACGTATAAATCAACGAGTTGTTTAATTACGCAGAATTAACATCAATGAAAATCATCTTCAAATTTGACATTGATTGCAATAATTATTCCTTTTAAAATTATTGAAGTTTATTTTTATGTCAACTGTTTAATAAAACTTTTCTAACACTTGAATCAACAAACCTTGAGAGGATAAAAAAAAATTCTGACTATATGATAATGGATAGTCACGTATCAAGATTGTTCAATATTAAGATTTATTGAATTCCATTACAGTGTCTGTATAAAGACACTACTGCCATCTAGCATGCATCTAAATATTTGTAATGTTGAGATACAATAATACATTTGAAGACAGTTTATTTTCGTAAGTCAATTAATATTTTATTTTATTGGAGTAGTTTGTTACTTCTAATCTTTATATACTTTCTTCTAATCGTGTAATAGTCAATTAAATCCCACTGTTTTGATTTTCCTAGATAAATCTGCTATTCGATTTATCGATAAAATCAAAACGTCTAGTGAGATTACTGTTGATAAAAGATACTGGCTGAATATAAATAACTAAATAAACTATCTTAAGCAATTTGAAAAAAACATTGTAGCCTATTTTCAACGAAGTTATAAGTTAATATGTTTATAATTACTTTCAGAAATATAATACACATTTCGTGTTAATTATTCGGGTAATGCATGACAATTACTGTAAATGTGTAAACTGTTTCTGTTAGGGAAAATGTTGAACAAAACACATAAAAACCATAGTAATAGCAATGCAGAAATTAACTCCATTCAGTCCACTCAACATGGCATTAGCACTGATTTTTCGGGATTTGTTTAATTCTCTTTTCCCTCAGCAATTTCTCAACGTTTGGAACTATTGTTTGTATAGTGCATAATGTGACAGCACATTTTAAGTTGTAATTCGATACTTGGCTTCCATGACATGGCTTGTTTATCTTCATCATAGGAAAAAATTACTGTTCGCACACATATGTGAATCCGAAAATGTATGTCTGAACAATCGGGAAAATCGAACACATGGAAAGTTCATATAAAAGTCAGATAACTTCTTTTGTTTTGATATTTGTCCTTCACTATCGTAAAGTAAATCAATAAGTTCCAATTACAAATAAAAATCGAAAATCAAATTGAAAATTTTCCTAGTCTTTAAATCTCGAATCAAATTCCTGGCGCAGATCGCATGATGTGTGAATACATTCTTCGAAATCCAAAGTCTTAAGAAACTAGTATGTCTATATCGTTGTTAATTTTGAAAAATGTGATGTAATTTACCCTTTTAGTTAAGCTAAGGTTCCATAATTAGAGGTGGTTTCATATTAAACGCCTTCACTCTGTCATATAACTGTGTAATAATCTTGTTGTTACCTTGTAGAAAATAATTTTAATCTTTCAGGTAATTCCATTAAGAAGGCAAGTTCACAAATCCATTTTTTCATTTTTCACTTATGATACAGACTTTTCTTCTTTCTCCGTGAACGATGATGTTTCCTCCCTCAGTTCAAAGAACCTATCCGATAATTTGCCACGACTTAGTCACCGTACTTTATTATATTATGACAGATCGCTAAGAAATAATTTCATGGGATAAATTAACGCTTTTCACTTCGTCCTTTAGACTCCTTATTACACCCGTTTTATTTCCAACCATGGAAGGAGCACCATTGGTTGCCAAGGATATAAGTTTATTCCAAGGGAGTCCAAAATAATTTCTACAGCCTCTACATGAAAATATCGGAACCAGTAGTAGTATCCTTTATGAGAACAATATATAAGAACTCTCCTTAACATGAAGATTTTCAATAGCGCCTCTTACAAAAATCACCAGTTCGGGATTATCGCTAACATAAGTATTTTCATCTACTGCCAAAGAATAACAAATGAAAGACTGACAAACAATTACTAATTGCACCTGAACGTCCTCGGATGGAATGCATCATGGTGGAAGGACACAAACTGATAGATTCTAACTCCAACACTTGTTGTGAGAAAAGTTCTTCAGTTGTAATCAGGGGCGGCCCGTCCTTACGTGCTACAGTGCTACAGCACAATGATAATTTTTGCTCAAATAATGTATTTCCAATACCACCATAGTATACCTTATATTTCAAGGAGTGCAGTTCGCTTTGAACAGCACACAGATTTATGATTTTTCACCTCAAATAATGTCTTCCCCTCCCCAATACCACCAATAGTATCTGATCTGGCATTTGACAAGTTCCAATTCTTCTGAACGAGGTTGTGGTTATGTTCATGACAAGCGTTACAGTAAGGAAGTTTATTTATGTTTAGTTTTTCGCAAAGTCTTTCTAGCTCTTTGGTGCCTTTGACAATTTCCCGGGTTCATGACGCGTTAGAATTTTTCGTCTTAGCTCTTAGGTGCCTCAGGGGTACTCAAAAACTCTAAATGAGAATGTAGACAATTAATGCGCATGTGCGAAGCTGAAATCACTGCCCTGATTGGCTATTTTTACGTGGGGAAGTGCTGTAGTCAGCTTCAGCACAACACAGCTTGGAGATTGCAAAAGTAAAGCGTAGCGAAAGAATGCTTGTTTGT
Organism: Periplaneta americana; assembly: GCA_025594305.2. NCBI lineage: Eukaryota > Metazoa > Arthropoda > Insecta > Blattodea > Blattidae > Periplaneta > Periplaneta americana. Next base: position 12,445,300 of record JAJSOF020000039.1, on the reverse strand, counting down.
GGAAGAACTCGGAACTATTTACAATGTATTTGGTAATTCAAGTGTCCGACTGCTGCTGCCATCTACCTGGTTTTTGAGGTTCCTCCTGAATCAGTCAGCAAGCGACGGAGAATGGAATCCCAGAAAACTGAAGCCAAGGAAGTATGTGACCGTATAATTCAGAAAACTACTCACCGTTTCCAGTCTTTAAGCTATCTAGACGCAACAAAATTGTTAAACAGCAAATTTTCTGGCAATTTTTCGCATAGCCTAATTTTCCTGAACGCGAACTTGAAGATGCTGTCAACAGCTATACTGTACTGAACAAAAGAGTGTTAAAGACAGACACAACTTTGAGTTCTATACGGAACACCTGCCTTCCGGAATATAGATGGAGCTGTTCAATTGTTACGATACATAGCCTCCAACAATTCACAGGATCCATTCTGTGAAGTAACGAAGTTGTTAAATATTTTGGTTACAACACCAATGACCACTGCTGAGCCAGAAAGATGTTTTTCTTGCTTAAAACGCATAAAAACGTTTTTAAGGAACACTATGTCCCAGGATCGCCTCACTGCTCTTGCAACACTGTCAATAGAAAAGAATATGATGTCCAAGATGAAGGGTTTAACACCAGGGTAATTGACAGGTTCTGCAGTAGGAAGGAACGTCGTATGGATTTCATATTTCGTCACTAGGCGAGTCTCAAATTAAGATAAATACATATAAGTGTATACAGTAGGCCAATATAGGAATTGTAGCACACTCATTATTTTGACCACCAGCCGCTACTGGTTGTAATTAAACATTCTTCAAATTTTCAATCTTTAAAAGGTTTCTAATATTTTACTATTACAAGTGAAATTTTATAACTGAGTCGTACAGCAGATTTACTAACATTGTGACCTTAAACATCTTCTAGCTCATTTCCTTTCAAATGTTGAATTAATGCTACACGCTCTTCTCTTCGTATCTGCCATATTCGTTCCTGTGAGTTGTATAATGCATCTGTAAGTTGTATTTCTTCAGTGTGGCCTACGTTATGAAGTGTTTTCTGCTCCTCACATCTCTTGTTTGAATGGATGGCAAGAACCGCCTCTGTTCACTACAACGCAACGTCACAAACCGGTCCTCTGCCCGGTACAGTAAGCACGCGTCAGCCAAGCACTACCCGCGCCCGTTCATACGCGAGTTGATGTACACTGTAGACCGTGCTGATACGCTTCACTGGCTGCAACCTGTTCAGATATTGGGTCAAGTGAATAAAGTCTAGCAAATGCTTTTACTAGTACATTTTAGGCAAAAGCTAGTAATATTAGTGAATAACATCTAAGATAAAGCTTTTGCTAAATAGAAAGATCTAGCGATACTAGTAAAAGCTAAATTTTCCAGCATATACTAGAAAAAGTGTGAATAAAACCAAGCATTGTCTTGATTTTATTAGCAATTGCTTAAAAAATGTTAAGTGTGGGTCAACCCAGACTTAAAGGTTTCAGTCTTTTTCTAAACTTTCATTTGAAATGGCGGGATTTATGCAGTTGAGGTCTCCCAAGTTCTACAGGGAACGAGTAAGGACCAGGGAAGAAGACTACTGTGATTTCTACAGGTTTAATGAGGAGAATGTGGAATGGATTGCTAATTATTTTCTTGGTGCGACGAATGAATCCAGAGGTGGTCAAACTTATGAAAATTACATTGTTTTTACAATTATTATTAATTTAAATGCAAGAGATGTTTTCATTCTGTGACCATTCACAAAACTGTGTAAGTTAAGTCATTACTCTCACTGTTACTTAGCTTATCGTTTTTCAGTCCCTCTAATATTAACATCTCTTTTTCTTTTTGAATTTTTGTCAGCTGTAATTGTTCCAATAAAAGAAGTCTTTGTAATTCACTCGTCGAATTCTTCGTTTCCTCTGTTTTCGTGAGAAAGAACTTGGACTTTTTTTTTTAGGTGGCGATGAAGGGGAAAATTCTGAAGTAACTTGATGTGCCTCAGAACAATTACCAACAGTTAGGACTCCTAAATTAAAAAAAAAATAGTAATGTAAACTTTCATATTTTTAATGTCTCATACTTGTTTAAATAAGTAAATAAAATTATTTTGACTCATCTGGAATTTTACTGAAGACAGGATTTTCATCTGAAGGCAGTAAATGTAGAAGCTCTTTTCCCATGGCTTTAGGACTATTTTCTTGTTACCTGTCGCTGTTTTGTCCGTTTTCTTTTTTACCTCTGCTTTCATATTCTGGACTTTCTTCTTTAATTGCTTCTCTGAAGTAGACTTCCCAAGTTCTTGCTGATATTCATTCACGATCTCTCCCCAAGCTTTTTTCTTTTTTACCTTTGATCATAGGAATCTGTGATTTATTGAAAATCATAGGATGCTTGCTCAAAATAGTCACAAGCCTTGCTCGGGAATCGCTTCCACAATCATCAGGATACTCACTTTCCGAAGAAGACATTTCTAAAACTACACACCTGAACTACCCAGAGTCGAACTAAATAAATGTTAAAGAAAACATCTGAATTAACCCAACACGGAGTCAAAATAAAGAAAACAGATGTTAATTAAAGTAATTTCAACAATCGATAATGGTATTGTCGTCAATACATGCCACACTGTAAATACACGTGTCTAGCCAGCAAAAGCTAAGATTTTCCAGCACTTTCTACCTAGCATTAGCAAAAGATTATTCACACAATGTTAAGCTAATGCTAATGCTAGTACTGAATGCTAGATAGCAATTGCTTTTGCTAATACTTAATTCTAACAGCTAAAGCTTACTTTTTATTCACTTGGCCCATTGCTCCCTTCCCAAAGGCTAAAACATCAGTCAACGAACAGTAAACAACTATTTGAGCAGCTATTGTTCAAGGGGAAAAAATATCTAAAAAAAAACTTGCGGCGTAGTGATGGGGAAATAATTTAAATACCGATATTGTCGGACCATCGGATCTGTGCTCCCGTAAGATATGCGAACTGAACCCTAATTCCTTCTCAGCCTCGGTAATTCATTTTCTCCCTGCATTCCTATCTCTCTCTTTTCTAGTTCTCTCCCTTTCTCTCTCCCACTACTCACAATTTTGAGCCTTCTTGCGGGACAGTTTATTTGCACTTGCAGTCCAGTGTTGTCAACTCAACATGAACACTGTAGCACGGAGTGGCGAAAGAAATATTATTAAGCAAGTACGTAATAGGATTTTGCGATGAAGAGAAACAAACAGGTCAATATCTGTTTCCTATAAATCAGGCAACGAAAAGAGCAGCTGCGATCACAGGTGGGGCTTATTTTATTTCAATTGATTACATATTAAAATTACTTACTTAACTAATACTAATAATACAACATTTTATGTAATTTATATAGGCAGGTCAGAGCGCCTAATAAAGAAAATCAGGCGAGAGGGAGGCTGTGCAGGAGATGGAAAGCTAGAATCACCAGGGAAGAACAGACCAAGGGAACCTTTAATTCTTGTAGATGATATGGACCGATGTATTTTAAGAAGAAAGATACAAGAATTTTATACCGTGTAGAATGAAGTTCCAACATTGAAGAAATTACTGAAGGTTGCGAGAGACAATATTTTCCAAGCTTGGAGAGAAACGCTGCGGAAAGTAATTCGAGACATGGGATTTAGGTTTAAAAAATGTAGAAATACAAGATGTATTTTGATTTAAAGAAATTATATTGTAGCATGGAGGACCAGTTATTTATGACACCGTTTGACGGAAGTTTGGCAACATCCCTATTCGGCAAGGTTCGTGGCCTGCTGTTTGACGTGGTGGGAGGAAAGCGGGTGGAATGGAGTGAGTACAGGCGTTAACTTTTCCAAGAACGATGACAGCGCTGAAGGGGCACAGATCCTATGGTCCGACAATATATTGATATTGTAATATATTGCAAACCTAATTTCGATTGTCGATATATATATACTGCAGAAAATATATCGATGTATCGAACGATTATATATCGCCATTCCGTAAGCAAATTACATTTTCAGATGTACTTACATTTACCGTATTACAATAAAATTACTTAAATTTTAATATTCCTTTTTACCATTGAAATTATCATAACTGTCAAAAGCATAAATGTAAAATTGTAACAGTAAACAATACATTTTCAGTACCATATGATGTACTGTAAGTCCTAATCTAAATCAAAATTATGGTGAGGTAAGATAAGCTTAAATGATATAGTATAGTGGGAAGGAGTTAAGTGAACTCTACATGGTTGAGTATTTGGTATTGGAACACGGTTCACTTATTCTAATTTTGTATAGGATTCAATCCAGGACACAGATATAATGCTCTTTTCTATCTAACAACGTAGTCATTTTTAAATGTAAGTAAACAGAACATTAATTATTTTTAAATGTAAGTAAACCGTACTTAGAATGTTACAAGTTTTAACAAACTTCAGAGTTGATTTGATACAACCCATATATAGTAAGTTCCCATTGCAAGTTATTGTTACACTCCAACATTCCAAACAACAATAGTGGTGATGTGGATAGAATTTTTATCCACTAAAAGATATAATAAGAAAACAGAATGTCAGCACTAGGTTGTGCATAGAAATCATAGCCATAAACAAATGTCACATCGGTATTACAACCTCGTTTCGCTTTCCATTTCAGAATATAGAAATAAAAGTTTTGATACCCGTTTTGAGATCAGGTGGTTCCCTTTCAGGGTGGGAGTTGGCTCTCCTGCCTTGGAGAACATTAAGGGGAGAGGATGGTATTTTTTTTAACTTTTTTCCTATTTGGTGTAAAATATTAATTTTTTGTATGTAGAGAGCTCATAGCTGTGGAAACTCAACCAAATAAAAATATTTTGAAAAAAAAAATTTGGGGGCCAAAATTTGCAAACATATATCCACTGCAGGATTGTACTAAAACCGATATATCTGAACCGTTTTTAAAGATAGATTCAAACAGTTTTTTGCAATGTATTTGCAAAAGCATGTCCTACAAACTGTCTGTAACAGAATTTTGATATTGGTCCCTACGTTTGTAAAATAAACAATTAAAATTTAATAACAATATTCTGATTTCCTTTCTTGCAAACAAACGGACGTATTTTTAAAATGAAATCAATTAACAAAATTCTGTTACAGAGAAAAGTTTCCTAATGGTCTAAAGAATGTGTGTCCTAAATTTCATGCATGTAACTTTAATAGTTCAGAAATTATATCCATTTTTGTCTGGCAATGTAGCAAAAAAATTGAAGTTACTGGAAACCGATAAAAGCGGGCGTGTGATTTAAAAATCCATTGCGCAGGAAGTTTAAAAATGACGTCTCAACATCCGATAAGGGAAGAAATACCCACAAAATGTTATGCAATGGATTGCACACATAGAAAAGGATATTTTAAAGAAAAAAAAATTGTTTTTGAAAATTTAATTTGCCGGAAACAACAATAAAAGTGAGCGAGTGATTTAAAAATCCATAACGCAGGAAGTTTAAAAATGGCGACTCAACATCCGATAAGGGCACAAATACCCACAAAATGTTATGCTATGCATTCCACACATATCACAGAGTATTTTAAAGATTTTTTTTAATTTACTCATTTTTCACCAAAAAATACCATCCTGTCCCCTTAATAACAATATTACGTTCGCACACGCTGCATATTAAACAGTTTGAATTCGAATTCTAGTCCAGCAATTAGAACAAGGCATTGATTGTATTGGATATTTCAAGGTGTCCACCGTCATTGGCGCCATCTCTTGGGAATTATCGGAGTTGTCTAGTGTGGATTTTGTTGTTGTTAATAATGATAATAATTCTACAAAAAACGATAAATTTATAAGAAAACAGATATATTATACGATATATTGAATCAAAATTTCGATACCGATATATCGATATATCGAAACGAAAATATCGGTATTTCGTAAAAAACGATATATCATTCCCACCTCTACTTGCGGGATATGAGCTCAAGTCGACACTTCACCCGATCAATTATTATGCAGGCCTATGCGTTTTATTTCTCGGTGGATGTGTCAACTAATATCTGGAAGGTTTACGACTGAAATGCCTTCAGTGTTATGGATGTAATACATGAACTCGCCTTTGTTAGACAGAATCTTACACAGATTTGGTGTTTATACTATCTTGTTTTCATTGGTGACATAAAAATGTATAAATCACGAATTTCTAGAGTAGTGAAAAGAGACACATTAATCTAAACTCCTCAGGATGTTTCATTTCCTTGTGAATATTTGGAATCCATTTCCGCGTACATTGAATATATATGGGGAGCACAATGACTATACTATCACTGATCAGAGATGTTTATCGAATATACTACCGTTCCTCCTCTTGACTTGCGTCGAAAAGTGGCACAAGTACACAACGTAGCTGAAGAGATAAGATTACAAAGAGGAAAGAACGGAGGAAGGTTACAAGGACAAAGAGGGAGGAATGGAGAAAGGTTACAGGGAGAAAGAGGTAGGAATAGAGGAAGATTATAAGGACAAAGAGGAAGGAATGGAGAAAGGTTACAGGGAGAAAGAGGTAGGAATAGAGGAAGATTATAAGGACAAAGAGGAAGGAATGGAGAAAGGTTACAGGGAGAAAGAGGTAGGAACGGAGGAAGGTTACAAGGACAAAGAGGAAGGAATGGAGAAAGGTTACAGGGAGAAAGAGGTAGGAATAGAGGAAGATTACAAGGACAAAGAGGAAGGAATGGAGAAAGGTTACAGGGAGAAAGAGGTAATAATAATAATAATAATAATAATAATAATAATAATAATAATAATGTTTTATTTTCGCTGGCAAGTTAAGGCCATAAGGCCTTCTCTTCCACTCAACCAGCCTTAATCAATACAATACATAAATTTAAATTACAAATATTTTCACTACACTTAAAAGGTTCTCCAGCAATAATCTTCACTACACATTTATTTAAATTTAGATAAATCTATAAGGTAAAGTAGTAACTTAATTTATGAGCTAATTTAATTCAATGAATTATAATTAATTTAATATTTGAGATAGCTAGTAAAATGATGAAAATTAATTTAATATATGCTTACTAGGACTATGTTACAGGGAGAATATATATATTTCTATTTCTATAATGAGAATATTAATGTAATTGTCATTAGAGGTTTTGTAAATCTATTTAGAGAAATTAAAGATAATAATAATAAGAATGGACAGATGTTAGTTTCATTATAAGTAACAAATATTAATCAGCAATTCATCTGTTAAGTAAGAATTTATGTAATTTTGACCTAAATGAAGCTATTGTCCAACAACCCCTATATCACTCGGAAGCGAGTTCCAATTTCTAGCAACTGAAACTGTATAGGATGAAGAATATAAAGATGTCTTGTGGTAGGGTATAATGAGTAAATTGTTATAATGAGATCTTGTACTTAGCTGATGATATGCGGATAAATTTTGAAAACGAGAAGCCAAATATATTGGGGTAGCGGTGCGCAGAATTTGAAACAAGAGAACAAGGGAATGCAGAGCTCGTCGATCACTTCGCCTTAGCCAAGACAGAGTTTGGAAAGACGGGAAACATGATCATACTTACGAATATTACAAATATAACGGACGCACGCATTATGCACACGTTGTAGCCTGTTGCTCAAATTTGCATTTAGGTTACTTAATATAATATCGCAGTAGTCAAAGTGTGGCATCACGAGTGTTTGTACAAGGATTAATTTTAATTTATCAGGAAGAAAGTTCTTCAGTCGCTTTAATGAGTGAATAATGGAAAATATTTTTTTGGAAGTGTGATTCACTTGTTCATTCCATTCCAGGTGACAATCCATATAAATACCAAGGTTCTTCACGGTCGTACTGTATGGAATAGTAGTATTATTTACAATTATCGGTGGCAAATTTTGTTTGTCACACTTCGATCTTTGATGTTCTATTAAGATTGCCTGCGATTTACTTGCATTTAAATTAAGTCCGTGGGTTTTCGACCATATGGATATAGAATTCAAGTCATCATTAACTTTAGTTATGGCGTCATTTATGTAGTTAGGTCGAGTATGCAGATAGATTTGTATGTCGTCAGCATAAATATATAAAGAGGTAGGAATAGAGGAAGATTACAAGGACAAAGAGGAAGGAATGGAGAAAGAGGTAGGATTGGAGGAAGATTATAAGGACAAAGAGGAAGGAATGGAGAAAGAGGTAGGAATGGAGGAAGATTATAAAGAGAAAGAGGAAGGAATGGAGAAAGAGGTAGGATTGGAGGAAGATTATAAAGAGAAAGAGGAAGGAATGGTGAAAGGTTACAAGGAGAAAGAGGTAGGAATGGAGGAAGATTATAAAGAGAAAGAGGAAGGAATTGAGAAAGAGGTAGGATTGGAGGAAGATTATAAAGAGAAAGAGGAAGGAATGGTGAAAGGTTACAAGGAGAAAGAGGTAGGAATGGAGGAAGATTATAAAGAGAAAGAGGAAGGAATGGAGAAAGAGGTAGGATTGGAGGAAGATTATAAAGAGAAAGAGGAAGGAATGGAGAAAGAGGTAGGATTGGAGGAAGATTATAAAGAGAAAGAGGAAGGAATGGAGAAAGAGGTAGGAATGGAGGAAGATTATAAAGAGAAAGAGGAAGGAATGGAGAAGAGAGGTAGGATTGGAGGAAGATTATAAAGAGAAAGAGGAAGGAATGGAGAAAGGTTACAAGGAGAAAGAGGTAGGAATGGAGGAAGATTATAAAGAGAAAGTGGAAGGAATGGAGAAAGAGGTAGGATTGGAGGAAGATTATAAAGAGAAAGAGGAAGGAATGGAGAAAGGTTACAAGGAGAAAGAGGTAGGAATGGAGGAAGATTATAAAGAGAAAGAGGAAGGAATGGAGAAAGAGGTAGGAATGGAGGAAGATTATAAAGAGAAAGAGGAAGGAATGGAGAAAGAGGTAGGAATGGAGGAAGATTATAAAGAGAAAGAGGAAGGAATGGAGAAAGAGGTAGGAATTAGGAAGATTATAAAGAGAAAGAGGAAGGAATGGAGAAAGAGGTAGGATTGGAGGAAGATTATAAAGAGGAAGAGGAAGGAATGGAGAAAGAGGTAGGAATGGAGGAAGATTATAAAGAGAAAGAGGAAGGAATGGAGAAAGAGGTAGGATTGGAGGAAGATTATAAAGAGAAAGAGGAAGGAATGGAGGAAAGTTACAAGGACAAAGAGGAAGAAATGGGGAAGTTTATGAGGACGAAAATAAAAAAATATATTACGAGAAAACATACAATGGAGAAGGACCATTGTGATTAACTGGAGGGAAAGGTTACAATAAGGAGAGAATTGGGGATGGAAAAGGTCAATGAAAATGATTGGAATAAATAGTGACAATATTATTGGAAAAAAAAGAGGAAGAAATATTACGTGGACGAATAGGAGACACACAGCGGTTGATAGTGGATATGGAGATTAGGAGTAGGGCCGGAGGATTACGAGGAAATAGGGGAGGAGGGAGATTAAGAGAAGAGTGAAGAGGGGGAAAATCATGAGGCAGAAAATGAACAGACGAAATAGCAGGAGTAGGAGGATGAATAAGAAATCTCTGAGAAGAAGAGCGAATGAAAGAACTCGTTTGTACATTGCCATGGTGATATTCCGCTGTTGATCTAAGCGGGGATGCCTGGCGCCGGCAGTTGGGCCGTGTTCCTCGTAGGGACAGTGCATACAAACACTCGTATGGACTCCTTGATTTGTTGTCTGCCGACCGCTAAGTATTCGGCGTTGATCGAAATAGCTTCCAGGATGACACATTTCAGCGTGCGCGCGACGGGCTTCAAGGAATTGACAATTCGGCAGGAAACCACGGCGATTATCGTTTGTTTTTGTTGGTGACGTGTGATATTTCAGGCTGTGGTCGATTTAAATATACCGACAGCTACGTGAGCATGTGATCTACGGTACAGATCCTGAATCGCCCCTTTCGAATTTACTAACAGGAGCGACAGACTTTAAAGTCAGAATTTATTTCAATGTTTAGATTTTGGTTAAGTTAAAAGTCATCTACGTAATTGAAGATCAAGAGGACGTGGAATATATGATTAGAAAACTGCAAGAAGAATATAAAAAAACTGGGACTAATAATAAACAGAAACAATCCCCAAGTGTCTTCATGCCATGTGCCATATATCGACTTATATGTGGCATGTTCGTATCCTATCCAGAATTTTTCAGTCAAGAAAGACAATTTTAAGTTCAGGACGATAGTGTTATGCTTTATACAGGGACATCATTTTATTTTTACTTCAATTTGTATTGTACCTGAGTTTTTGAATGTACTTCACTCCCATCCCTTCTACTAATGAAGTTCAACCGTCCTTCACACAGATCCAAGACCGCATATACAGTCATAGTAGCCTTACGGTCATATTAAACAGTACGTTCCAAAAATATGTTCGCGTTTTCCAGTGACGAAAGAGCTTTCAGTATTGCATCATTTTCCATTTGCCTACGTTGCATCCCGGTTTTCCCCACCAGCTTCTATTCGCCTCTCTGTAAAGGCTAGTGGCTGGGCTGTCTTAGCTCTTTTCTGAAAACATTAATTTCTATTAGGAATTGGAAGTCTACGTAATATTAAACCCATACAACTGTTTAAAATAACTTAAATGAAAGGGCCTCGTTAAGTAATTAACTGTCACGTAATTTCCTCCCTTTCTACGATCCTGCGAAATAACCACTCGAACGGACAGTAGATAGCATGTCTGAGTAATTTTATCTTTTCGGGTTGAGCAGAAGTGAAGATTGAATTTACAGTACGTAAGTACTCTTTTACAGAGTAGGTACAGAATTATTTCAAAATGCGTTTCTAGTACGAAGGACGAAACTGGTAATTAGAATTACACACATTAGAACTGAAGCCTGTATCGAAATGAACGGTCACCATTTTCAAAAATGTGTTTAAATATCCATATTATGATTATTTTTCAATTTAACTTCATTCTCTATATTGTACGCTAATGTGCTGTAGACAGTATAATATACACTGCATAATGAATACGTCCACATGGACAGCTCAGTTCGTGAGTAAAAACACTCATTGTTAATACAGTAATATATTTTGATTAAACAAAAACTTAATAAAAATTATCAAACTCAAAAGCTTGATATTTCCTAGTTTACGTAAATGGATGAACTACTCTTCTTCCCTCCTATACCTAGTAAAGTGATTTGTTTGTATTTTACGCCAGTACCATCGAACTCTAGTCGTGGAAGGGGGTAGCAACCGTTGATCCAAAGGTATAGCAAGGTTAATATTAGAAATGTTAGTAAGAATAAAATGATGTCCCTGTATTTAGGTTCATTTATGAAGAAGCTAGTGTCACCAAGCGAGTTGGCTCAGATGGTAGTGTTTGAGACTCGAATTCGGAAGATTCGGGGCTCAAACCCTGTGGCCAGCTAATCTGCCTGGAACTTTTTCATGGTTTCCCTCAGTCACAAAAGACTTATGCCGGATTGAAAATTTACATACCATGATTTATCACCGCTTCAATCACCAATGTCATAAAGATTAATAAAAAAAATCAGTTACATGAACACAAACCATCTACAATAGAAACTCAACAAGAGCAACAACGGCCTATTGATATACCCACAGATCCTAGCACGAGATATGACCACATATGTTAATGCGTGTATAAACAAACTTAACAAAAAAACGTCTTTTTGCTTGTACAGGGACATCATTTTATTTTTACTAACATTTCTAATATTAACCTGACTATATCTTTGGATTAACGGTTAAGAACCGGAACCACCGTTTGCTACCCCCTTCCACGACTGGAGTTCGATGATACTGGCTTAACAAATCGCTTTACTAGATATAGGAGGGAAGAAAAGTAGTTCACCCATTTACGTAAACTAGAAAATATCGCGATTTTTAGTTTGATAATTTTCATTAGGTTTTTGTTTAATCAAAATACAGTACTGTATTAACAAGTGTTTTTACTCACGAACTGAGCTATCCATTCGGACGTATTCATTATGCAGTGTATATTATACTGTCTACAGCACATTAGCGTACGATATAGAGAATGAAGTTAAATTGAAAAATAATCATAATATGGATATTTAAACACATTTTTGAAAATGGTGGCCGTTCATTTCGATACAGGCTTCAGTTCTTTTGTGCATATTATCGCACTATAGACTATTGTACCTAATTCCAATTACCAGTTTCGTCCTTCGTACTAGTAGGCCTAACTCATGTTGAAATTATTCTGTACCTACTTTATAAAAGAGTACCTTACGTACTGTAAATTCAATCTTCACTTCTGTTCGATCCGGAAAGATAAAATTGCTCAGACATGCTATCTACTGTCCGTCGAAGTGGTTTTGTCGCAGGGTCGTAAAAAGGGGGGGAAATCACGGGACAGTTAATTACTTAACGAGGCCCTTTTATTTAAGTTATTTTAAATAGTTGTATAATATTACATATACGTCTAATTCCTAATATAAATTAATATTTTCAGAAAAGAGCTAAGACAGCCCAGCCACCAGCCTTTACAGAGGGGCGAGTAGAAGCTGGTTGGGGAAACCAAGATGCGACATAGGCAAACGGACGACAGTACCTGTGCGAAAATATGATTCAATATTGAAAGCTCTTCCGTCACTGGAAAACGCGAACATATTTCTGGAACGTACTGTACTCACTAACTCAGTACTGTTTACTTTGATTGCATACGCGGCCTTGGTTCTGTGTGGAGAACGGTTGGAAGTTTATTAGTAGAGGGAGTGACAGTGAAGTACATTAAAAAACTCAGGTACAATAAAAATTGAGGTAAAAATAAAATGATGTCCCTGTATTTTAAAAGTTAGTGAGGATTTAGTTTTCAAATTCTAAAGAAACTAGTGTTTGGACTCTTTTTAGTAAATATGCAAAAACAAGGAAAATTATTCCATATGAGTAAAAGGATAATTTTCAATATTTATAATACAATGGCAAAGAGTTAAGGAGAGTGGCGTTGTAGAAAGAGTGGCTTCACTATGCGGTATAATCAAGAGCTAATGTATAAACATAGGGGAGAGTCGGGTAGTATCGGACAGTGCGTTTCTTTCATCTACCACCATATGATAGTACCTGAATGACATGGTTACGTTTCTCTATGCGACATCTCAGAAACGTAATCATGTCAATCAGGTACTATCATCGTGTGGTAGATGAAAGAAACACACTGTCCGATATTACCCGATGTCCGATACTACCCGACTCTCCCCTAATCTGTTCAACCTAGGAAAAAAATTAAAGAGCAAGCTAAAATCAATACGTAAAATAAAACAGAAATCAAAGACAATTTTGACTGGATTGACGAATTCAGAAACACTGCAATTCGACAAATAATAGACTTCATAATTCATTTTCCAAAAATTTAATTCCGACATTTGACAAACTTCTGACTGCAATTAATGCTTAAGCTGAGCTACACAATTTTGTAGGAATAGCTAGGAAGAAACTGCCTGCGAGAAGGATGGACAAATCCTGAAAGTTTAACATTTACATGACACTCTATGTTTTATTTGCTCATTCATTTCCTAATCTTGATCAATTATGCTTAATATTTTTAGAGGTTTTAATTTGCTATCATTCTATGTGATGTTACTGGTCAGCGAGAGCTATGATACGGTGTCGAGGAACTGAGGACAAATAGCTCAGATCAGGCCTGCAGAACTGTAGCTCCTCAGAGCGACTGCCTTACTACCCCTTCTTACCCCACCCACCTTTTCTACCAGTGCGGTCATGGCGTTCTAGTTACGCTCGGCTGCATCAACATTCATTCTCGCGGCGGCAGGTACACAATACGCTATCAAGAATTACAAATGAACAGATAATAAAATCCTTAGGAACATACCTTTAGAAAGTAAGAGAAATATGAATGAGGGAAATAAATAAGTTAAAAGACATGTAAAATAAATTTTGTGCGAGATCGTGTGTATTTGCTTGGTTTCCGCACAAAACCAATCCACAGAAAGTCTAAAATTCCACATTCAGTATTCCCAACCTAACACACATAACAATTTCCCTCTTCTTACCGCTTAAGTGACATATTGATTTTACTGCTTTAGGCTTTTAACATATTATTTTTAGAGACATTCAATATAGTAATAATTATAAATTGGAAACTTACCACTGCAATTTCACCTAAATTGCACTGTTAATTATTGTTTTTAAATATTTTCAAAAATTAAGTAAAGTCTACTACTCCACGAAACTTATTGCATTCCTGATACAAGTAACATTAAGGAAGCCGTGAAAAAATCAACAAGATTCCAGACTCATCATAGACTGGGGGAAAAAAGACAGACGTATATCACGGCCTGCTGGAGTATAGTAAACACAGAAAACATTTTAAAGCAACAATGTTGAAGATAGATACTTTTGTTTTGCAAATTTGCCGTCATTGAACAGAAACCAAGATGGAGATTTCATTGCAACTAATTAGAAATTCCTCTTTCAGGTATGTAATAAACGATCTTCGCACAAAATAATGTACGATACACGAGCGGTATGTTCTGTTTCAATTCTCGGAAATTAAAAAAGCTCAACTACGTTTCGCATTTCAAATTTTTCCTCGAACATGAAAACTTCAACATACGCTCTTGTAACGCATATTACTATTAAAATGTATGTGTGCATGTAATGTAAGAACGTCTACCTATGTATATATCGCCCTATTACTAGTAAAGCCGATTAAGTCCATTTTTTGTGTAAAATAAGTTAAGTACAGTCCCCGACTTGTCTTTCCGTGCTCTGTATTCTACTAAAATGAAATAAGTCCGAAATGTTGCATGCAGGCAACAAACCATTTACTATATTTGAAGAATTTATTATGATTTTTCGTGCACTAATAAAGTTTTAATTCCTGTTTTTTACAAAACTTGCATTACTGGTCTTAACTGGTTTTACTAGTAATAGGAAAATAAATAAATCGTACGTTGATAAGTGAGTGATAGCTATATGACCGGATGTCAATGCTGTCATTCAACATTGTAACGCACTCCAGCCAAATAAATAAATATATAAATAAATAAATATAAATAAATAAATATAAATAAATAAATAAATGCACAATACGCGTACTGCAGTTTAAAGAGAACTGGAACATGGCAAAATCTAAACCCGTGAAGGAATACTACTTCCAAAGGAAATGGGAATATGATTATTTTGTTGTTGAAGACGAAAGAATTGCTTGTTTACTGTGTCCCATCCAATTTATTTCTACTCGTCATTTCAATATTAAACCACATTTCAACAAAGCTCATATTGAGAATTATGGAATGCACAAACTTTCGGGTAAGTTCATTATTACGAACTGTATATTGATTATTTATTTATGTACTGTTATACTAAGGATGTGACTCTTTGTGTTCATTTTGAATTGAAATTAATAGTGACTTTCAAAGTTCATTACTTAAATGCTATAAATTTATGTTTCCGTAGGTGATGATAGGAGGAAAGTATTCGAAAATCTAAAGCCGGTTAGGTGCAAAGAAATCTCAAAGAAACTACCGACAGGAAATCTAGCATAATTGTAAACCTTGAAACGAGATAACGCATTATAAATACAATGAATTTATTACAATCCTTTTTGAAAATTACATGCCGCCACTGATGGACCTTTGCACGGGCAGAGAATGTAAACAACTCTACGCGGAAGTCGATCATCCCCAATAGAAGTGGAGTGAGGCTGACGTCATATTTCCCCTACTTACGGGTTCTGCAGGCCTGGCTCAGATGGTAAGAGCACTCAGCGCGCGCCAAGGGTTCTGGGTTCGATTCCCGGTGCCGGAACGAATTTTTCTCCATTAATAAGTATCTACGCGACCTCCAGATATGGAGGGTAGCTGCGAATATATTGACTGGCGGATAGCTGATAAGGGGTGGTCATCCAGCTTGCGGGTTGGGCGAAGGGCTAACAACCCATCACCTTAAAAACAGCTTGTTACGAATCCATACAATAAAGACATCTAGGACGTATAGGCGAATCGAGAAATGCAAATAGAGTGTTAGTTGAGAGACCGGAGGGAAAAAGACCTTTGGGGAGACTGAGACGTAGATGGGAAGGTAATATTAAATTGGATTTGAGGGAGGTGGAGGGACTGGATTAATCTTGCACAGGATAGGGACCGATGGCGGGCTTGTGTGAGGGAGGCAATGAATCTGCGGGTTCCTTAAAAGCCATTTGTAAAGTAAGTACAGGGACATCATTTTATTTTTATTTTTTGAGTGAATGTTTGCTACATAAAGTGATTGATTACATAATATAGGAGGGAAGAAAAGTAGTTCATCCATTTACGTAAACCTTTTGGTTCGATAATTTTCATTAGGTTTTTTCAGAGGTTTTTTACCGTAACCATTCGAACATTCATTATGGTGTATATTATACGAATGCCGGGTAATCTTTGAATATTTAAACACATTTTTGAAAATCCTCGGACCTCAACTCATCTCACTACATCTCATGTTGAAATAATTTTGTACCTACTCTATAGATATATTGTAAATAATTTCACTTCTGCAGAAATAAAATTGACATGCTATCTACTGAAAATTACTAAATTGTAAAACTGTAAAAACGAGGCCCTTTTATTTAAGTAAAATATTGTAAACAAATTTGTTTTCAAAAATTGTAAATTGTAATATTGTAAAATTTTCAATATTGACTTTTCGTTCCAACATCTTAAAGCTCTCATTGCTCCGGGTAATCTTTTAGCGAATCCTCGGACCTCAACTCATCTCACTACATCTCGCCGATATATTGTAAATAATTGCAGAAAATTGTAGAAAATTACTTGTAAGATCTATGGAATATAATGAATGAATGAATGAATGAATGAATGAATGAATGAATGAATGAATGAATGAATGAATGAATGAATGAATGGAGGACGGCGAGGTCCTCGTATAAGAATAGATTACGAGATTCTATGTCCTCTGTCAGGAATCGATATCCGGTCCTTGTCTATGTAGCAGAAGACACTAGTATTTCGAACATGAGTCCTTGAGGTGTGGGAAAAGTTTCTTGTTTGAACACACACAATCAACAACAAACTTCAGTTCCAATCTGCCCACCATCGCATCCCACAAATACGTAAACGTTTACATCTGGGCCTTTTGTATGGCATTCATTTCCTTTCGCAACAGTTTCCGCACTGTTGACATGGTTCTTCAGCCTCCCCATTGTTTTTATTTCTCGCACACCCACGAGGATGTGTCCCGTGAAAAAGAAATATTTTGAAAGAGCAGTCACTTTTATGTACGTCTGCTGTCTAAATCCTGTGACCTCTACGTGGGGGTTGTTTCGTGGGGGTGATTCTGCTAAAGGTTTCACAAGTGTCGCCTCAATAAATCTTCACGAGACTCGTTCCAAGAGTGCAGGGGTGAGCAACCTTTCCTGAACCTCTTAACGGTGTGACAGATTTCAATTCCAGGCTCGTTCTCGTAAATACGTATCAATGAGCCCTACGAACTTCGATGCGAGTGAACTGATTATGACCAAATTTTGTATATCTATATTACAACTTTACTTCAACGTCATGATTTTTTTATTCTAAAATCTACAGGAAAGCTAGAGTGAGCTAAAATTCCTATTCCTTCTGACAGAAAGCAGTAAAACATAAATTCTGAAAATCGTTAGCCGAACAACTGCAGCGTTGGATTTTCGGTCCAGAGATCGCGGTTCAAATCTCGAAAAGTTCAAGGGAATCTTTAGACATCTATGTAAATAAAGATAGTGTGTAAAGAAAGTTCTTGTGGGTAACTTCCATGTCGCTTATCAGCAATACTAATCCGTATCATTAAGCTACTGGAATTGGGATCCACTTTGCGTTTACATCAAGAGCAGTGTTTGAGGTGGCAACACGACTCAAAGCTTTGTGCATTCGATGCATTACCCCTGAAAGGCGAAAGGAGACGCTTGAGTGAAAATGCTCAATTAAGCACTAATTACATTATAATACTCATAATTACTCGTATTATATAATAACATGGTTTTGTTGTAATAATTTCCAAAATATGGAATGGTGACGTAATAGAAATGCAACCAGCACAACATTAATGCAGAGAGAGGGTTAGAGTGGGTATTTCCTCAGGTAATGAAGCGAATGACAGTGCAGTGGTTGACTGTGACAGGAAAACAAAAATAATGTTACATTCTTGTACTTATTAGCTGCATACACTTCATCCGTGTTAATTTTTTCCCCTCTTATTCAATATTTTTTGTATTATTAATTAAATAAAATTATATATACAAAGTGGGCCAAAAAAGGCACAAAATTTAAATGGTTCTATTCCAATAGCTAATGATTTCACTTGAAAGTTTCACAGGCAAATTTCACAGTCCTTGTGGACCGGGAAAGTACTGTAATATTTAAATCTTTAGCATTATTTATTAAACATTATTTCTTATTTTTTGTAAGGCAGTGCAAAATCGATCGTTTATGCCGAACTAAGCATTATGGTTTACGAGTTCAGCAGGCCAAGCCGTTTGTTGTGCTATCATCATTTGTCTTCTTCCGTTTTGAGTTCTCATTTTGTGAATAATGGGTCGCTTAACGAACGAAGACAAGATTTTCATTAAACATTTGCACCAATATGATAATTTATCTGCCCGTTCAAATTGTAAGGCACTACGCTCAGCGAGAATGGTCCGTTTCAAGTGTACAACGATTGATTAGCAAGATACGGACATGATATCCCTCCTGAGAGTTTATTGCGTGAAGGAACGCATTTCTCAGATTCTCAGATCGTTTCCGCTGGAGTTTCTAAAGAGATCTTAAGCCTATGGACTATTTTGTATGGAATAAACCACAAAAAGTAGTTCACTACAAAACAAGAATTCGTAATACTGAACATTTAAGACAATGCCTTCTTGAACGTTAGTATTGCCTTGATCAAAGACAGATATCCAGTGCTATTGAACAAGGGAGAAGACGCCTACAAATGGTTATGCGGGCAAATGGCTGTCACATAGAGCATCTTTTATAAATTTGATTATTTGAAAGATCATTAATCATTATTAATTTTACAACGTTCACTTTCTGCATTTTGAAGTAATAAATAGTCTTCAAAAACCACATTTTTCGCATCATTGTGTATTGACCTCCATAAGATTTTAGTTGAGCTTCAAAAAACAATACTAAAAAGTCCTGCTCATCTTTAAAGCCTACTCTTTCCAACAATGTATTCATTATAAATTAATACACCGTGTTCTTTCTTATAAGTATAATAAAAGAAATAGTTATAATTTCATAACAATGCATGCAAATGGGTTAAGATTGGTACCATTGTAAAGAGGAAACTGGGAAGTTTTAATCCATTGTTGTTACTTATTTTTAGAAGACTCACGTTTTCTCATGAATTAACGCATGCGCAGATCATTAAATAAGAGAATTCGTATCGTATCTTTAGTCAGTCAGCATGTGGACGCCACAGCAGAAAGCCTTTTGTGTGCTGTCATTAGCAGAACATAGATCCATAATTCGTGTTTAGCGCTTGTTTCGCCGTCAGTACAATCTTGACCGAGGAAGCTGTACCGACGTACGTCTCAATAATGAAATGGGATAGGCAGCTCAGAGAAACAGGAAGTTTGTTGTCTAATGCAGGTAAACATTCCAAGCGTAAAGTGTCTGACGAAAATGTCGAACGCATTCGCGAGGCATTTCAGAGAAGCCCTTATTCAATCCATTCGACAGGCTAGTGTGCAGTTGAACATCCCACCAACAAAGTGCATAAAGTGCTCCATAAAAGATTGCGTTTGCGAGCGTACAAGCTGCAACTTCATCAGATGATTACGCCGAATGATAAACTGGAACGAAAACGCTTTGCAGAAACAATGTTGGATAAAGTGGACGATGACGACACATTTCTAACTCGAGTCTGTTTCTCAGATGAGGCAACCTTCCACGTCAGTGGAAAAGTAAACCGACACAATTGTCGCATCTGGGGGTCGGAAAATCCAAGTGTCGTAATAGAACACCAACGCCCCTAAATGGAATGTTTGTCTTCATGCGTTTTGACAGAATCATTGGTCCCTATTTCTTTGCTGAAAAGACAGTCACTGCAAACACGTACCTGGATATGTTCTGCAAATTGTGCCACAACTCCCAGATGGAGCAATTTTCCAGCAAGATGGGGCTCCACCACACTTTGCCAACATGGTTCAGATTCTTAGACGAACAATTCCCTGCAAGATGGATCGGAAGAGATCACCGTACATCACATGGCCTAAACCAGATCACCAGATCTAACACCACCTGATTTTTACTGTGGGGGTTTGTTAAGACCAGGTCTACAGGACGCCAGTACGTGATTTGGCAGACTTACAAGAAAGAATTTATGCTGCTGTCAACAATGTTACACCACAGATGCTTCATAACATCTTTTATCGAATTGAATATTTGGATATTTCCCGTCCATTAATGGAAGCCATGTTGAGGTTTATGGAACATAAATAGTAACAAAAACATTCCCAGTTTTCATTCTTTGATTTTAGTTGGTTTCAACTATATACTTGTATTAATTCAGAATTATAGCTATTTCTTTTGTTATACTTATAAAACACGGTGTATTATGTACTCGTATTTCCGGAAATAGAGTATTTCTAATTTTGTTCCTTTTTTTGGCCCACTGTATACCTATAGGCTTAATATACATACATGCCAACGTTCTGTTTTCAAATTACAACTCATTTCTGAGGAATAGAGGATGGAAATTTCAATTAATAAAGTTAAAGTAATGGGATTCATCCGAAAAATCATCTCCGTAACAAATTTGCCTTTATAATAAATCTGTAGAAGAGGTCTCATGTTTTAAATATTTGGGTTATCATTTAAGCTATGAACAAGAAATAGTACATTACGCAATGAGCCTATAATGGTAGTAATTAAGACGCGAGTATGTTTGTTTATGAAACGAGCGCAAGCAACTTGAAATTATTCGTAATTATTCATGTTATGGTTATGTAAGTGAGGAGCGGAACTGACCTGAATTGTGAGATGTGCGCAGACGCGAAAGTATTGATTTTTTCCGAGCTACGAATGTCATTGACCTTGATATAATCTAGAGAATAACATGAACATTAGTCTTGATATAACCTGGAAATTGATTTAGAATTGAGAAACGAGATGACAAATTGAATTTATTTGAATATTATTTACAATTAACGGTAATTATTATTATAGTAACAGAACATAACCTTCTGCGACAGTATTGGATTTCCAGCCTCCGTGACTTTTCGCTAATTGTCTTTCGATTGCATAACCGAGAATAATCGATATTTGCGGTTTTATAATGGTACAAAGGTGATTTCTCATTGGCTGAACAACTGAATTATAATGAATAGGTGTACTTTAATGAGGTGCGTTAAAGGGCTACTACCAGGTGTATAATTACTACATTTCGGCATCGTCGAGCATAAAAGATATTTATACAAAATTGAATTACTTTAAGTATGCAATGAATACCACTAATAACATTTTCAAACCTTCTCTTTTCCAAAAACAAACTAGAATTAAAGCATATAAAACATTGGCGAGACCTGTTCTCATGTATGGAAGTGAAGCTTGGGCCATACGTAAATGTGATGAACACCGAATCACTGCCAATGAAATGAAGTTTTTAAGAAGAACTCCTGGCTATATTAGATTAGACAAGAAGAAACATTTGGATATTTTGAAGGAATTACATATTAAACCAATTTTAGTGAACATTAAACATTATAGACATAAATGAAAAT
>JAJSOF020000039.1:12173589-12418589 GCA_025594305.2 Periplaneta americana | reverse complement strand
TTTGGTTGAATGTGTAGTATTTCCATACCTGTGTTGATGTCCTTGAGGCAAGTCAACTGCTCTCCACCCATTGTATTTCCGCGTCTGCTTGGCCGGGCCAGAACTGGATAAATACCGTGACCTACTACACCGCTCGCGGAACACGCATGCAAGATATCGCCGGCCCAGATCGGAGCTGGACGCACTGTATTTCACTCTAGTCAAGGTAAAATAATAGTCACCAGCACAGTCTAAAAGCAACGAGAATGGATTCATGATTCGAGGGTTCAACGTGGGTTTGAATCCCGCTCGATCTGATTACCTAGTTGGTTTCTTACGAATTTCTCCATTTATAAGGCCAATGTGAGGTAACCCGATATGACACATCTAGCCATAATATCATTTCATTTTTGCAAATTCCATCGACAGTAGATACAGCGTCATTAAACAGATCGTTAAAAAAATGTATGTTAATAAGGCGTTTCTTTGTTTTATTTTGTAAGTAATTTCGTCATTTCGCGACCCTTTCAGCTCTTTACACGACCTCCCTAAGGAGTCACGGCCCACTTTGGGAAGCACTGATCTAGGGTAAACCGTGTTTCACAGGAGCAGACCTTTACTCTTTAAGTTCCATGACAAATGACTTAATCCCTACTCCAGTACGACCGGTATAAAATGAGTATTACGTAATCCTGTTTGCTTATAATCGAGGAACCCTAAGTTAATTCCGAATTCATAGACAAAACTTATTTTCACGTAATGAGTTATTTATTTAACCTGCTCAAGGCAATCAGCTGCCGGACTTGACTTCATAACAAAAGCTGACTCTCATTGAACTGGCTTTTAAACAGCTCTGAGGTTCATTGCCGCCCTAACATAAGCCAGTTATCATTGGTTGTATCCTGAATAAGATTAATACAGCAATCTTTCATGATATGTTACCTTCTAAATGCATTTTAATATTATCTTCCCATCTAATTGGCACATGCTCTAAAGGTCTTTCTTAAATAAATTAATTAACATATTAGACCTTAGGTTTACTGTAACACTGTTTTTAACATGGTGATACTGTTTTACTCTTAATTTGCCCAACCCCAGCTGGGGGACCATTTTACATTTTCGGCTGATATCTACTGCTTTTTCAATTTATTTTTATTTGGCTATTTTCCATTTATATCTGGAGCCTATCTGTCTTTCATTTAGGTAGTATCATTTGTTTTTTTGATTTTTATTTTTAATTTGTAATTACAATTGTATCTTGCATTTGTATCTGTTTTAACTGATTAATAAAAGCTAGACAGTTTATTGTAAAAGTCTATGTTTGTTTTTTTTTTTTTTAATTTTTTACAAATTCTCCTACTCTCGCAATATAGAAAACCTTTTTCGGAATAATTTTGCTTTTCGTTCAACAAACTACAAAATCCGAAAATCATTCTCAGTATGTCATTTTGAAAATGAGTGATCACTCCACAGGCAGATCAGCTCAGATTGTAATCATCATTATGAATACGATGATGAATTTTGAAATGAATATAAGTAACCACTAAGTATTCACTATTTTAAGTGACGACTAAGAGATTATGATTAATCCCTACTCCAGTATGACCGGTATATGCTATTACGGTAACTCCTGAGCGAATCGAGGACAGGTAAGATTAAAATAGATTCTTATGCACAGAAAACTTGATATCCTGTCGCAATATTATATTATTTATTTAACCTGGTAGAGACAAGGCAATCAGGCCTTCTCTTCCCTTCTACCAAGGGATTACTTACTTACTTACTGGCTTTTAAGGAACCCGGAGGTTCATTGCCGCCCTCACATAAGCCCGTCATTGGTCCCTATCCTGAGCAAGATTAATCCAGTCTCTATCATCATATCCCACCTCCCTCAAATTCATTTTAATATTATCTTCCCATCTACGTCTCGGCCTCCCCAAAGGTATTCTTCCCAACTAACACTCTATATGCATCTCAGTGTCAGGTTTCGTAACAAGCTGTTTTTACGGTGATGGGTTGTTAGCCCTTCGCCCAACCCCCAAGCTGGAGGACCACCCCTTATCGTCTGTCCACGACTGCTCATTCAATATATTCACAGCTACCCTCCATATCTGGAGGCCGTCTCCTCTAACTGCAACCTGAGGACGCGCCATGCCGTGGTGATAGGGACCCACAATACAATTACAATATTAAGAATACAATTACAATTATAATTACAATTAATATTAAAATTACAAATACAATAAAAATTAAAGTACTAAAAGATTAACTGATTAATAAAAGCTAGACAGTTTATTGTAAAAGTTAAGAGGAGAGAAACTTTTTTTTATTAATTAAGTAAAAATTAAACCTACTCTACGCAGTAAGAAAATGCTTAATAAGTTTGCTTTTGAACGCTACTAAATTCCGACAGTCTCTGATGTCACTGGGTAGGGTATTCCACAAGCGCGAGAGCGAGATTGTGTATGATGATGAATACGATGGTGTCTTATGTGTTGGTATGGCTAGTATGCGGCTATTTTGCGTGCGTGTCAAGAGATTATGATATGGTGACAGGTAACTGAAAGGGGAGGCAAGGTAGGTAGGTGTAGAGGTGTGAAGGACTTGGAAAAGGAGAACAAGAGAATGAAAATTTCTACGTTCGTTAAGATCGTAGCCAGTTTAGAGTTTGGAAGGATGGGGTAATGTGGTCAGCGCGACGGACATCGCAGACGAAGCGAACACAAGAATTATGAACACGTTGTAATCTTTGCGACTGGTTGACATTGAGGTCAGTCAATAGAAAATCACAATAATCGAAGTGGGGCATTACTAGTGTTTCCATTTACTTGATTATATAAACTTTATTTGGTACATATAAAATACTCTAATTTTATACGCTTCAGTTTCTTTTTGTCTACAGAACATAACAGAATTTTTAAGAGTTTTGTCGTAAAGATGAGTATTTTCCGGGACCAAAAATACAACACATATAGAGTAAAAATAGTATTTTACCGTTGAACTCGCTGGAGCTACTTATTTTACAAATGTCACAAAATAGTGTTCCTGCGCTCATAATTTACTCATATTCTTTTCCTTTGTTTCTTAAAATAATATTTATGTACCAAATTCATTTTCATCTCAGAGAATTAACAAACAACGAGAGTGTATTGATTTAGTATTGCAGTACTAGTACGTTAGCTTAGCACTTCATTATTTTATAATCCAAATATTAACTATGCTCATTTGAATTTAAAATGGATAAAATGAATAAAGTGTTCAATAAATGCAATGCCAAAAAATGGGGTAATGAGCAAAATGGATTATGTTGCGCTGTTGTAAAAGTTGTTCCTCCTGAGATTCAAGAGCCCCCAGAACCAATTAAAACCTTACTTATCGTAGTACATCCATTATAAACACACTTTTTATAGTACATTATGCAACGAGCCTATAATGATAGTAATTAAGAAGCGAGTATGGATGTTTATGAAACGAGCGCAAGCAAGTTTCATAATTTTCATACGAGCTTCTTAATTACCATTATAGGCGAGTTTCATACGACTTTTTATGCTCGACCATATTTCTAACTTGAAATTACAGTATTCAGATGTATACATTTTATTTGTATCTGACAAGATCGGAAGTGACCTTGTTCTAGATCGTGAATTGTGAGATGTGCGCAGACGCGAAAGTATTGATTTTTTCCGAGGAACAATAATGTCATTGACCTTGTGTAATCCCGTTAAACTTGGTATAACCTTGATTATTGAATTCGACATTGAACAACGAGATGACAAATTGAATTTATTTGAATATTATTTACAATTAACGCTAATTATTATAGTAACAGAACATAACCTTCTGCGACAGTATTGGATTTCCAGCCTCCGTGACTTTTCGCTAATTCTCTTTCGATTGCATATCCGAGAATAATCGATACTTGCGGTTTTATAACGGTACAAAGCTGACTTCTTATTGGCTGAACACCTGTAAGCTGAGTTGTCATTGGCTGAAAACACCTGTACTTTAATGAGTAGGTGTACTTTAATGACATGTATTAAAGGACTGCTACCAGGTGTATAATTACTACATTTCGGCATGGTCGAGCATAAAATAATATTTATGTACCACATTCATTTTCATCTCAGAGAATGAACAAACAACCAGAGTGTATTGATTTAGTATGCAGTAATAGTACGTTAGCTTAGCACTCCATTATTTTATAATCCAAATATTAACTATCCTCATTTGAATTGTGTTAAAATGGATAAAATGAATAAACTGTGCAAAAAAATGCAATTCCAAAAAAAAAAATGGGGTAATGTGCCAAACGGATTATGTTGCGCTGTTGTAAAAGTTGTTCCTCCTAAGATTCAAGAGCCTCCAGAACCAATAAAAACTTACTTATCGTAGTACATCCGTTATCAACACATTTTTTAAATAATATAAGCCAGTGCAACACCTTATTCCAAGTCGCATCGTTTGGTGCAAAAGAAATACATAAAGTCAATTCTACGCCATCATTTTTAAAGTTCAAGCATAGGCTTATCGTTTAATTGGAAATCTTTTTTCCAGCTGAAAGTAAGAGCCTTCGGTTCTTACAAGTATATTTCATTTCAGACACTAACCAATTGTCTATTAGGTCTAATATATTATCAATCTTAAAAGTAGAATTGACTGAACAACTCCAGAAAGTTAAATTCATAGTTTTAAATGCAATTTTCAAAATGATTCAGGAGCAAACGACTTAAAACATACAGAAAGCTATTAGGTCTAGTCACTAAATAATTACAAAACTGTATTTAGATTTGAGTCAATATTTATTTCTAACAAGTGCAGAGAAGCGCACACAATAAAATAATATACACTTCGTGGACAGCAGATGAACGATAATTTCAGTGTTGTTTGTTTTGCCGTATAAGGTGTATCTTAATTCTACGGGGAATTTTATTACTCTGACGTCTTACGTGAAAAAATGTTTATGCTCGACCATGCCGAAATGTACTAATTATACACCTGGTAGCAGTCCTTTAAATGTTTGTCAAAAAGTATCACTTCGTTCATTTCGTACAGCTGTTGAGCCATGACAACTCAACTTACAGGTGTTCAGCAATGACAAGTCAGCTTTCTACCGTTATAAAACCGACAGTATCGATTATTCTTCGGATATGCAATCGAAAGAGAATTAGCGAAAAGTCACGGAGGCTTGAAATCCAATACTCTGTCGCAGAAGGTTATGTTCTGTTACTATAATAATTAGCGTTAATTGTAAATAATATTCAAATAAATTCAATTTGTCATCTCCTTTTTCAATGTCGAATTCAATAATCAAGGTTATAATATTATAATATTATCAAGTTTAACGGACTACGTCAAGGTCAATGACATTATTGTTCCTCGGAAAAAATCAATACTTCCCGTCTGCGCACATCTCACATTTCACGACCTAGAACAAGGTCACTTTTCGATCTTGTTAGATACAAATAAAATGTATACATCTGAATAACTCCAGAAAATTAAATTCAAGTTTTTAAATACGAGCATAAAATGATTCAGGAGAAACGACTTAAACATAAAAAGAAGCTCTATTCATGAAAATTACAAAACAATATTTAGATTTAAGTCAATTTTATTTCTAACATCTATAGCACGGGTTCTTAATTACTATCATATATAGTTCGTTGCTAATGTAAATGCTCGACCAGATGAACGAAATGTAGTAATTATACACCTTGCCGTATAAGTCCTTTAATTCATGTCATTTTATTATTCCTGACTCATTAAAAAAAGGTCTTTCAGCCAATGACGACTCGGTTACAACTGTTCAGCCAATGGCAGGTCAGCTTTCTACCGTTATAAAGCCGCAAGTATCGATTATTCTCGGATATGCAATCTTAAAGAATTAGCGAAAAGTCACGGAGGCTGGAAATTCAATACTGTCGCATTTTAGTTATGTTCTGTTACTATAATAATTAGCGTTAATTGTAAATAATTTTCAAATAAATTCAATTTGTCATCTCGTTTTTCAATGTCTAATTTAATTTCAATGTTATCTCTGTTTCTTATGGCCTCAAGGTCAAATATTAACATCTGTTCCTCATTGAAAAATCAATATTTAGTGTCTGCGCCATCTTCCAACATACTTCTTTGCTCCAGGTCAGATATAATTAAAATTAATTTTAATATCAAGTTTTACGTGTTAACATAATCTGTCGAGCATTTTAAATTTGAAACTCGCCTATAATGGTTTTAATAAAAAAGAATTTATATTGTGATTTTAATTTAAAACTCGCTTGCGCTCGTTTCACAAACATCCATACTCTCTTCTTAATTACTATCAATAATTCAGTACTAGGCTCGTTGTCATAATGTACTGTTTAATGCAGTGACCATTGCCGAATATGTTATAATTAAATATAGTAAAGTAACCTTTAATGGACCTCATTAAATAACCTATTCATTAAAGTTCAGATGTTCCAGCAATCACAAAATACCATTGTAGCAATATGAAACGCAACCTATCGATTACTCAACATATGCAAATCGAAAGGCAACAATAAATCAATAAATCACCCATATTTGAAATAAAGTCAGTTGTTACTATAATAATTAGCGTTAATTGTAAATAATATTCAAATAAATTCAATTTGTCATCTCGTTTTTCAATGTCAAGGTCAATGTCCACATCTGTTTTCGAAAAAATCAATAATTCGCGTCTGCACACATTTTAGAATTTACAGGTTTGCTACAATTCAGTTCCGCTCCTCAGTCAGGTAAGAATAACGAATACTTATGAATAATTTAAGTTAGAATATGGTCGAGCATAAAAGGTCGTATGAAACTTGCGCTCGTTTCATAAACTTACTCGCGTCTTAATTACTACCATTATAGGCTCGTTGCATAATGTACTATTTAAGTGATGTCGTCTTAAACGAGTTTTACTGTATTTATTAATTATTCTCATTGTCTTTAAATGTAGATATAAGCATAAATGTACATATACGAGATTTCTATTCCACACAAAACTTCATAACCACGTTAATGAAGTAAAAATCTGACCAAGTCATTAAATAAAAAAAAATAATAATAAAATAAGGAATGATTACTTTCGTTGCCAAATGATTGTGTGGACAAAAACCTCTTGAGCAAAATCCACCATTAACTTCAGTTTCTTGTCTATTACTATTTCTTTCGTATTGTTTAATGCCACTATGTAACGCAGAAAATTTCAGAAACCTACGTTAGGTCTTCTTTCCTGTCTACTTACTCGGCCCGACATCATGTTTCCACTTGAGGAAAAAATATTTAAGTAAAATGACGAATAAGCAAGGAGGACCTGGAAAACATTCATCTTACAAGAAGTGTTATTCACAAAACAGATGTTGTGTTAGAAGAAATCTAAAAAAAAAAAGAGAGTGCCTGTCTATACTACCCTTCTAGGCAGACGTAAACTCGATAGAATTTCATGAACTAAACAAACAGTACGTCTAGGAAAGCCGCAGGGCAAAGAGAAAAAAATGTTGAGTTTAAAAAGAGAGTAAAAGCAATGGTAATCCTTCGCCAAGTATGAGGCGCGCATAGAGGGTTGGATTGTTGATACAACGGTGGGTTTACGCTATCCGGACCAGTTTATCTTGCTGCGTAGTACTTAACTTGATACTATCACACTTACGCAGACATTCTTGTTTACAAGACGAGGAGAGGGCAAGAGTCACTCAACAGCCACAGTTCTGCCGCACCTGGTACCCAGACAGCGACTCCAATGCAATTACAGGGCGTTAAAATCTTCATCTACATCATACATGGACACAATTTTCGGTTACGTGAGGCACAATCGCTAAGGCGGTCAGTGGCGAATTATTAGGAAAGCGCTTGGTTAACGTGAGAGACTCGAAAACTTTTATTCAATTTGGCAAATTAATTCGGCAGCTTTAATCATAGATCTCTTTACTGTTTCTCCGTCGCTGAATTGATTTAAATCACAGGCGAGAAATTGCGTAACTAGCCAATAATATCCCATCACGTTGTCTACGTTTATTTTCTTGAATATTATGGCGGTTATCAAGATTACTTAGACCTAATAGATTTGCACGTTCTCGACCTAAAATAATTTCAGAAAATCATATTTCGTTTTCTACGCACATTTGATATTTTTTTTATAAATTCCTTTTGGAAATAATACGTACAAACAACATTTAATTCCTCGTACCTTTTAATGCAGCGTGTTTAAGGTATAATGTCGTATTTAGTATACCATGCAAATGTTAAGATCATAAATTTTCTTCCTAATAGTACGAAAAATAACATTTAATTTGTCTTACCTTCTAATTCAGCATGTTCTTTATGACATAAGGAGTAATGTCGTTGTATATTAAATTTATTAATGCCTAATAGGATATTCGAGCATAACATACATCGTATGTTCTCCCCTTCTAAACAGCAAAAAAACTCTTCCTCCCATTTCTCATGAAATAATCGTTTTCTAACGCATACACACTGCTTTGATAATGCCATTATGCCACCACTGATATTGCTTATGAAACTGATATAGAACCTGCCCACGCCTAGGAGCTACGTGAGGGAGGAACGGGGACTGTGAAGATGATGTCAGAGCGATAAGCTCTGTGAAGGTCAGTGAGGCACAAATTCTCAAGTGAGGCACGATGCCCATCTCTGATTTACATTATGCTTCCCCGGTAATCAGTTACAGAGCGCTCGCTTCGATTCCCGACGCTGATGAGAATCATACTTTGCGGTGGACAAGATAGGAAGAATTCCGCCAACACTTCCCATTTCATACTATTCTTGCCTTCGTCTTATAAAAAATAAGTCAAAAGGGTATGTGACGAAATCCCTGTGATCATGTCTAATGTCCAGGCTTCGAGGCTTGGGACCCGATACAATAAGTTTACTGTGCATGTACTATAGGTTGTTGACTCGCTGCAGGTAGTGAAAGGTAGAGATGTGTTGAGGTAACAACATTGCTATTTAGAATAGAGTACGGTAGGATGGGGAAACATACACATATGTACATTCTGAAAATAAATATAACTTACATTACACAATGACAATGTCGAAAGAATGTGAAAAGCATTTATTCTCCTGCAAATCAAGATTTCAGGTATAACTCCCTGTAAAATTGATTTGAATAATTGGTACGTCAAACCAAAGGTCCCGGGTTCGATACCCGGCTCCGGAACAATTTTTCCCTTCGAAATTATTCATTTATTCTCCTGTCTTTTATAAGCATTTGTGTTTAATTATACACAGTATGAATGGTGGAAATAAACATGTAGCAATTTTAATTTCTTCATTTATCCTATTGGTTGTCTTTAGGAAGTGCAGTTACAGTACCGAATTGCAATGTACTGCAAGATACATTCTCAGTGTCTCAAACGTAAATCTTTTTCGGTTATCTGCCAAACACTGTTTTTTTACTGCGGTCGCTCTACGTCGCATGACGTGACAGGACCAAAACGAAAAAACCTAACATCATTGCAGTCTCTAAGAGACAGTCCTTTATTCTCGGGTGACTCTATGTCCACTAATTTGCTGTTTATGTTACACAATGTTCCATATCCGTTATTTTTACATAAAATTGATTTCCACTTCTGTTTTACACGTTCAGTAACCGGTGTACTTGGTGTCTCATTAATTCTCTGTGTCATTTCCTCAACTAATTTGAGGGCTTCCGGCATCTCTTGCTCTGACTTTTCTAACCGTGTAATAGTTTCAGACACAGTTTGTATTAAAACCAAATTATTCGTCAGAATCTTCAAATCCAGAGCATTTTCCTTTGCGTATTTGTTGGCATTCATTCTACAGTACCCCCACCCACTGTACGCTTTACCACTATACTCAGTACGCCGTTATGCGGATTTCCCACTGAACTGCTCTATCGGGTCCGAAGTCTCGAAGCCTGGGTATGTGACGAAATCCCTGTGATCATATCTAACGTCTATAAGGGATGACGGTAGTGAAATTAAAGCTTAAGTACTTTCTCAAGGTTTATTCTTATGAGTATGAGCACTTCCTGTGATTGTATACTCGTAACCACTAGAACATACTCATATTCATAAGAATAAAGACATTCTACCTAACGCGAATATATACTCATCTCTACAGCCTTCTTGATCGTTTAAAAGTTAGTATGTACTCATGTTGCCTATCCTCTTTGACCACATTGCACCGTGATGCTCAGTTTTTTTTTTTAAATATAGACTTTCACATGCTATCGGCATGCTGTAGTGGTTTGTATTTTGCTTTTTGTAAATTTTGATAATGGATGAACAAATAAAATAAATAATTAATTACATAAATTAAATAATTAATTAAATAAATGATATAATTAAATGAATAAATTAAATAAATTGAATAAATAAAATAAATAAATAAATAAAATAAATAAATATATCAAGTATATAAATAATTAAATTAATAAATTAAATAAATAAAATTAATGAATTAAGTACATTACATAAATAAATAGATAAATTAATTAAATAAATAAGTAAATAAATAAATAAAAATGAAAGAGAGAGTGACTCAAATAAGTGACGTTACTAAACACGAAACAAGAAAATAGTACTGAGGGGAAATCGTCATTACGGGATGTTGGATATGCTAATTGTATTTTTATTATGGAGCAGTTATTTATCTATACCAATAATAAATCTGTAGCCGAAATTTTTCTGGTAATTTTCGATTTTCCAAAAATAATTGGTCCTAACATATATAATTAACCACCCTGAAACCGAAAATCGCTTTTTTGAAATTTTTGTTTGTAGGTCTGTCTGTCTGTCTGTCTGTCTGTCTGTCTGTCTGTCTGTCTGTTACCTTTTCACGCGATAATGGCTGAACCGATTTCGATGAAAATTGGAGTATAAATTAAGTTCGTTGTAACTTAGATTTTAGGCTATATGGCATTCAAAATACATTATTTAAAAGGGGGGCTGTAAGGGGGGGTCTGAATTAAATAAGTCGAAATATCTCGCTTATTATTGATTTCTGTGAAATATGTTACATAACAAAAGTTTCTTTAAAAATGATTTCTGATAAGTTTTATTCTTTGAAACATTTTGATAGGACTGATATTTAATGAGATAAATGAGTTTTAAAGTTAAAATAACTGCCATCTAAGGCGGTGTATTGAAATAAAAAACAAATGACTTCGTCTATAAGGGGCCTTGGACACAACAATCGAAAGCTATGAAACATAGCCTACAGACAATGTTTCTGTGTTTGTATGAAGTAATATCGGAAGCTAAATTAACCGATTTGTATAATTAATTATTATTTCATCATTGGAAAGTGTAGTTTCTCTGGATGGACATAATGCTATAATGTTATTACAGTAACTTGTGAGTGAATTGAGGACAGGTAAGATTAAAATAGCTTCTTATGCACAGAAAACTTGATAGGTTATTCTGTATATTCATTTCCTGTATTTCTTAAAATAACGTTTATGAATATATTCATTTTTATCTCAGAGAATTAACGAACAACGAGAGTGTATTGATTTCGTATGCAGTAATAGTACGTTAGCTTAGCAATCCATTATTGTATAATTCAAATTTTAACTATGCTCAATTGAATTGTGTTAAAATACATAAAATATATATGCAATAAATGCAATGCAAAAAAATTGGGTAATGAGCCAAGCAGTTTATGTTGCGCTGTTGTAAAAGCTGTTCCTCCTGAGATTCAAGAGCTCCCACAACAAATCAAAAACTTTCTAATTCGAGTACATCCGATATCAACACAATTTTTACATAATATAATATAATATAATATAATATAATATAATATAATATAATATAATATAATATAAACATAATAATAAATCTGTACCCAAAATGTTTCTGTTAATTTTCGCTTTTCCAAAAATAATTGGAATAACAATTAAGAAACATGTTAAAGGAATTGTCATTGCACCAAATGAGTGGCCTCTGGATCAAAATGATCGCATTTTAATATTTTAAATACAATTTAAATTAAGTAACATATTAAACTATTTATCCTTCTATCAAACACGAATGTTCCCTGGATCAAATGTCCTATTTTAATTATGTAATTACTTTATATTTATTTCTAACGGGTGCAGCGGAGCGCACGGGTACGGCTAGTATATATATAATTTTAAAGTTACAAGTAATAACATTTTGCAATTCAAATTTTACAAAATAAACTGTAATTGTTAATTATATTTAACAATACAATCTAACCTTATAGTTTGATAGCCATTCATATTTTTATAGGTTATGTTTTTTATGAATAACAAATACTTATAAATATGAGACAGAATCAAAGAACATAAGAGGAACCTGAGGCTGTATTACCTGGAAAAATCTGCAGTGGCGCAACACAGCATAGAAAAGGAGCATAAAATACTGTTTGACCACACCAAGGTCATTAACAAATCAAGCCACTACTGGGATCGTACAATCAAGGAGGCCATAGAGATCAAGCTGGAGAAAAACAACTTTAACAGAGACAGTGGACTCCAGCTCAGTCAGGCATGGACACCGGCCTTAGACCAACTCAGGCCCTCTTACAATCAAGGTCATGAAGATCACGGACCGAGGACGGCAACCGATTCCAACCGGCGGAACAGGGCTCGCCGCCCGCCAAACTTCACGCAGCAATCCCGGGAGGGGCGGAGCTTACGAGCGATGACAATTCCCGGCCCCGGATTAGCCGATCCGCCAACCAATCCCGTTTCACCTGAGACAGCCACATCTATATAACCTTTCGACTTTCTGTTCGGACATCACTTCCCTGAAGATGGCTGCAGAGATAGCAGTCGAAAGCTTGGAGCATTCCAAAATCTTAACTCGGCTGATATCCCGCGAAAACATATTAGCGAACCAACGCCGAGAAAGCCTCAAATCATACAAACAAATACGTGTTTAACTTTTTTCACATCCACTTTTGTGAAGCGTTAAATAGTTCTGAAGTTCGCGTCTTTTTCTATATTTTTCCATGAGGCACTACATCTTTCATAAATTCTGCCATTTTTTTAATTTAACTTTAAACTGAACACAAATCAAAAAATACTCAGAACTGAGCCTGTTACAAACCATACTCAGAATAACATGAGAACGAACTTATAAATATGAGAATATACTAGCTTTTATTCTTATCATGCATGAGTATATTGTGACAGCGACGTGAGATTCGAACTCACGACCAGCGTCCCGCGAGAGAGAGCATATCGCGCGGGCTTCATGAAGCATGAGGGACGGCGCGCGGCGGAGAGGGGAAAGGCCCACGCGACGAGGGGAGAGTGCACGCGCAACTGCTGCATGCGGAG
The DNA here is from genome assembly GCA_025594305.2 of Periplaneta americana. NCBI lineage: Eukaryota > Metazoa > Arthropoda > Insecta > Blattodea > Blattidae > Periplaneta > Periplaneta americana. The sequence goes on along the minus strand of JAJSOF020000039.1, from coordinate 12,405,319 downwards.
TAAGGGGGAATGGACCTTCCCGACCCTTCCAGAAGTGCGTCGAAGTGGAGATATCCAGATAATTCTCTACACACCTGTAGAAATTTCTCGCAACTATGATTTCGCTATAAAAGAAGAGACGCCAGCGAACTCGGGCAGTTTCAGTTATTCAGTCAGTGAGTAAGCCAGAGCAAGCAAGCCAGTCTTGTGTACCGGAGTTCGACTCGAGTGTGCGTCCGCAACTGTATCAGCATCCGAAGGCCTGAGTTTGAGTGCAGTGGACCGCAGTTGGAGGGACCTGAGTTCGAGTGCAGTGGACCGCAGTTGGAGGGACCTGAGTTCGAGTACAGTGAACTGTCTCTGAAGGTCTGTGGTTCGAGATACTGCGAACTCCAGTGACTGAGATAGAAGAACTGTGAACTGAGAACTGATAGTTCTGATTTGTAAATAGTGTTTTGTAAATATTAGTTAAGATTAACAGTTCATTGTTGTTCGTACTAGTCCAAGTAAATTGTCATTGTCATCAGTGGAGTGCTATAACGAATACTGTGTTGAGTGAAAATCCAATTGTTGACGAGAGCGTTTAAGGCGAATTGTAGAAAGGAACTATTGTTGGAAGAATAAAACCCTGTTGTGAGTTAAATAAATTTACAATATATTCTGTACAAGATGGACACTTGAGTATATTCTACTATGCTTCCATGTTATGAGTATGTAATCAAAAATGAGTAGGTACTCAAATGTTTTTATTCTCACTAACAAGAGTATTTACTAAAAAAAGTCCAGTCTATACTATATACTCATGTTCATTCTTACCAACCATTAAGTTAAATAAATATAATTGAAGCGGTTGTTCAAAGAAGGGCTCAACGCGTCATTTTGAGATTTTACAGAAGTACAAAAGTTAATTCTTTGAAGTCATATCCATATTTGAAGCACGTCCAAGAAGATATGATATAGTTTTATTCGTACTGTGATTGCTTGTTTGAAAGTAACATAATTCGTCCCGTGTTCTAGAATACTACTATTTTAGAGATAAACTTCCTCTTCAGTCCTTCTTATTAATATAATCTGAACACAAATCAAATTCTAAGCTATTACACTAAGTAAATACAAACATGAAACGTCATAATAAGAAAACTGGAAAATGTACCATACTGTGAACTTACCGAGTTATACAGAGTGAAAGGAGTATAACTGCATTAATTTTAAGAAAAGAATCTTTAGGTTGTAAGCAACAAAAAAGTCAAATGTCATTTTAGTATTTGAATAACGGTTTAGCTGAAAAAAATTATTTGTGTCTGAAGTTTGACTCCCGTATTCAACGCAAACAAGAAGCCGAAAAAAATATTGCTTTGTCATTTCTACGAAAAACGCTTCATTTGTGTAATAAGGCAGGCCTACAAAATTAACTGATTAAAACGCATTTACAGTGTGACGGAAATTTAATCAGTTAATTCATTAATCGTGTTCCTTGTCTTGATAACTTCATCTCTTCATCTGTAAGTAAAATATACTTTTGGTAATATACAATTCAGAAAGACGTCCACAATATTAAGTACAGAATTATCATTATTATTATTATTATTATTATTATTATTATTATTACATTAATTTTCTCTCTCACTGTCTCTGTCTTTATTTATTCATTCATTCACTTATCCTTTACTTCATCCCTTGCTTCATACTCGTACATTTCTTACTTCACTCATTGCTCACTTCATTCATTCCTTACTTCATCATTTCTCAATTAATTCATTCATTCCTTCATTCATCTATTCCTTACTTCTCTCACGTCTTACTTCGCTCATTCCTTAATTAATTCATTCATTCCTTACATAATTAATTAATTAATTCCTTCACTCCATTCATTTCTTACTTTTCACTCTTTCCTTACTTATAATTCCTTACATAAATTAATTAGTACATTCATTCCTTACTTCACTCATTCCTTAATTAACTAATTTCCTTAATTAATTAATTAATTCGTTCATTCCTTACTTCATTCATTTCTAACTTCACTCATTCTTTACGGCACTCATTCCTGACTTCATTCCTTAATTCATTCATTCCTAACTTCACTCATTCCTTACTGCACTCATTCCTTAATTAATTAATTAATTAGTTCATTCCTTTTTTACTTCACTCATTCCTTATTTCATTCATTCCTAATTTCACTCATTTCTTACTGCACTCATTTCTTACTTCATCCATTCCTTACTTCACTCATTCATTCCTTCACTCATTCCTTAATTAATTCATTCATTCATTCCTTACTTGACTCATTCCTTACTTCATCCATTCCTTACTTCACTCATTCATTCCTTCATCCATTCCTTACTTCATTCATTCCTTACTTCACTCATTCCTTACTTCATTCATTCCTTACTACACTCATTCCTTACTTCATTCATTCCTTGCTTCACTCATTCCTTACTTCACTCATTCATTCCTTCATCCATTTCTTACTTCATTCATTCCTTACTTCACTCATTCCTTACTTCATTCATTCCTTACTTCACTCATTCCTTACTTCATTCATTCCTTGCTTCACTCATTCCTTACTTCATTCATTCCTTACTTCACTCATTCCTTACTTCATTAATTATTTCATTCATTCACTCATTCCTTACTTCATTTCTTACTTCATTCATACGTTCATTAATTCATTCATAAATTCATTAATTCATTCATCCATTCATTCCTTCCTTCATTCATTGATACATTCATTTCATCTTTTCATTCGTTCATGCCTTCATTAAACACTACCATAAAACAACAGAACACACGAGTCCATGGAATTGAACCGGAAACGCTACCACTCGAACCAGAATGAAATACGTATAACCACGTGCTTCCAAAGATTTGCGTTCTGTGTGGGGCAGCTTTGGATCATTTGGTTGTAGCGAGGGAATTGAGTCACCCTCATTCACGTCAACAAACAAAAACATGGGAGACAGAGGATTAATGAGTTTCCAAATCCCTACGGAAGCTGTGTTGCTCTGTTAGTCCTCAAGGGTCGTTACAAGTAACATGACAGTCCGAGGTAGTATCACATGAGATATTGACCTTAAAAAATCGTGACTGACCCAACTTCAGCTGCATTACGGGATCATCGACGTTACATGCAGAGCAGCCGTGGCGAAAATGTGATCGTGCGCCGAGCCACTGTGTAACTGCAACGTGCATAACATCTATAGAGGGAGGCGGACACCCGAAAGGGAAGTGAAGCAACCGTCTGACTTATTAACGGATTTTCATTTTTCTTACGTCAAACATTTAAATGTAATTTTATACAGTATAAGATTACAAACTAATGTTTAGTACGTGTAACGAAGAAAGAAATGAATAAGAAAACATAGTACACATTATCACAACCTAAAATCGATTGTCTTCAGAATGTCTCTGCGACAGAGGTTCAAAATCAGGAATTATGTCACTTACTGCCAGTCGTAGTTGATCATAAAGGTATTTGTCTGTCAGTCGTGATCTAAATTTGGTTTTTACTATTTTCATTCTTAAAAATAATTTTCCACAAACGTAAGTTGTAGAGAACATGGCTTCAACAGAGCAAGCGAAAGAACGAAGCTTCGGATATTTATTTTTTGATAAAGATTTGAAAAGTTCAACATTTGTCAAGTCCTTACATCTAGCTTTCATTTAACATCACATTGTAAATCTGTGAGTTTAAATTGAAGATCTAACCCCATTATTCGTACATCTTCTGAAAAAGAATCGACGTACAGAGATCATGATGATGATGATGATGATGATGATGATGATGATGATGGTGATGATATAATTACAACACTTAACCTTTCAATGTTTCATCAGTAACATGTAGTATAATGCCGTTTTATGTTATACAACCGTTTCTTCGTAATACTTGTGAATAAATCATGCATTTAATATTCTCATCATATTGACAGCAAAAAATTGCGTCCTCCTATCCTACTTGGAACTTTCGTACATGGTTTCGAGAGAGACATATGCCACTCGCAGGTCAGAGACAAATACAAGTGGAACGGAGTTTGTCTCCAGTGAGTGAGAGGGTGGGGGTTGGGGGAGATAGGAAGCAAGAGAAATGCACAGCTATCATTACGAGCCACAATGTGCTAGCAAGTCACATTTTCGCCACGGCTGATGTAGAGAAACAAGAAATATCTTTTTAGTGAGGAATGAATTCTTTTAATTATTTCTTTTTTCTTTTCTTTCAATGCTAATTTGTTTTTCATTAGTTTCCATTTTCTTCTCTCTTTTTTTTAACGTGGAGCCCTTTTCTGAGCACCACACGAGAAAAATTGTGACAAGAATTTTATTACCGCATTGCCGTCTATGGAACTTGCGTCGTACTGGAAAGGGATTTTTACAAAGTTATATTTCTTCGGATCAGAATAAATTAATGAATGACGAAAGAAACAAAGAAAAATGTGCAAAAAAATTAAATACATATTGGGTATAACTATGATAAAAAATGCGAGCACTTTAAATGTCGAAGCCTGTATGCCAGACGTCATGATCTCGATTACTTATTCTTCTGTAAGGTCCTTAAAGGTGACATTAATTGTCAATCTTTCTTAAACAGTGTCAGCCTTCGTATTCCTATGAAGGACATGAGACATCACAAACTCTTCTATATTAGAAATTCTAAATCTTCCTCGCCGGTCTCCAGATGTATTAAAAATGCTAACTTACATGTAGGCGATTTCGATTCATTCACAGTCTTACTAATAAACCGTGAATAATTTTTATACGAGACTTATGCAGAGTTGAGACAGAAAACGTTACTAATAAACCGTGAATAAGCTATGGACGTATAAACAGGCTGTAACTATACAATGGGAATTGCTTTGCAGTAGTTATATACACGAAACCCCTTGTTTAAGCGTTGTATATAGGGAAAAAAATGGCCGCCCCTCTAACAGCTGTTCGTATCGACTGTCATTTTATGATTGTTATCCTGTAACCACAGAAGATCAAATCAAAGATCATAGAATTATTAGAATAATATTGATGTAGCTTGTACTCTTTGACCAAAATGTAGTGTGGTAATCGATTAGAACCAGTTGTACTATCGATATTTAACACGCCACACTAGAGCGCTCTACCGGATGCAATAGAGAACCTCAGATATTCTATTACCTTTCGTAACGAAGCAATGACGAAACTATGACGTAGCTGTGTAACAGTCATACTGTTATACACGACGTATGTAGTGATTATTACTAAGGAATTTACACACGACTTATAAACGAGCTACTCATTGTATAAGTATAAGACAGTTAAACGTCTGTATATAGAGTTTTTATTAGTAAGACCGTCAATGTATAGAAGTATTAGAATATGGCAATGTCTTTGCTAATATTATTTGGATAATCCTTATACACAAATTGGTAATACTTTTGTAAGAACAACTCCTTTCCTAAAATTCTCGAAATTTGAGAGGACTTGGAGTTTTTAAAGCACAGTGGGAAGTTTTTCTCCAACATCTTAATGTTTGCAGATTATTAGTTAAAGAAGACAACCCTTATATTCAGCGGCGGCTCGTGATAAAATATTATGTGTGTTCACAATTTTGTGGTTCAAAAATCGAAGAGAATTTGAAATTGTACGTTTAGTCTAATATGAAATGTCATGATTCCAATGTTTCACTATCGAAAAAAACCGTATATAAATTCAAAACGACATATAATAATAATAATAATAATAATAATAATAATAATAATAATAATAATAGTAATAATAATGAAACTCAGTCTTTCTATTTCCAATTTTTCCTGGTAAGCCAGTTTACCCAGTTCTTTACTGTTCCAAATTTCATTGAAGAGAATTCATTGTTTACGTTTGTTAATAATGAATACATACCACAGTCCCGTTATTTACAAACGCGTGTGTTCAGTAATATATTTTGATTCACAACACACTGATACACTATAGCCTATACCAGTACTGTAATCCCATTCGCATAGATTGATTACTATAAATACATGCCAGTAAATATTATTCTTAAATATTATACACTACCATACAGATACTTAAATTCATACCACCACCACAGTCAGCCAGCACGTGTTTGAAAGCCAAACTATGCTATTATGCCGACACTGAAGTATAGTAATTCACAAACTACACTCTCGTAGCAGCACTGTACACACATCTACGTAAAGTAAACGTTCCTACAGTCAGATGCTAACATCTACAGGCTTTTAAATTTTCTCCCCGAGATATAGCACGTGAACGATAGGCACCGATGCACCTGACATCTGCAGGATAGATACTCATCATGTTCACTTAACGCTTTGTGCTCTTGACGAGTCATAAGCGGCCAGCTAAAGACAATTTTTTCCCGCGCATGCGTGAAATTCCTGTAACCATCTCGAAAAGAGCACGGCTTATTGTACGTGAAAGGATGTTGCCAAGTTTACATAAGAAGTTTATGCAAGATGCGGGAAGTTTAAAATACTCGATTCTGATATTATACATCCCCACTACGTCAATACGGTATCAAATAATAAAACTAGTCGTGCATTAATGGAAACAAGGTGTTCACGTGCTCTTGTGCTCTTATTGACGCACCGCCACTGGTAATAAGAATCAAATATCGAACAACGTACAGTGGACTTCTTCTAAGTTCGACAAAACAGAATTGAAAGTTCAGTCCAATAACTTTAGTGGTTCTTGGCAGGTGAAATTAATACAAATTCTTATTGGTTATCCATCAACTGAATACAGTACTGTAGTTGCATTTTCCAAACTGATTCGACCAAGTGAATTCTATATTCCTTATTTTATCTATAATTGGGAGCAGGTTTAGTTCATTCACAAATGTCATCATTTCTCATAATATCCAATCTTGTAATCCTTTTATTAATCTGAAAATTCCATTGCAAGAATGATGGATGTCATTTGGAATACATTTTTCAGGAGAAGCAATTGAAAATTTGAAATGCTTAGCGCTCAAAGCTTAACTTGATTTTCCGATAATTACTGGACAATGACTATCAGTGTTAATGCCATATAACTCTCTATGTACATTCTATATGTCTTAAGCTATGCATTGACAGTCTTGGTTTATTCGACAAGAAAGTGACATCCATCATTCTTGCAGTGGACTCTTCAATTTAAAATCAGTGATTAAATATGGATGCCCTAATCAATAAAATGTTTGTTTTTTTTAACAAAAGTATCACTACAAGACACAGAACCAATTCCCGTTCAAATGGCAAACCCATTTCTTTTGCCTTTTGTATCTAATTGTTACGTAAGCAGTCGAACTATAGGATGTCGAACTTGATGTCGAACTTAAGAGCCTTTTACAAAGCAAGTTATCTTCACTATCCTGAATAATTATCTGGTCGTCTGCAAACGCGCGTTTAAAGCACTGATTAATAAAATGTTTTGTCGATTTTCGAGTCTTTAGTGAATATGGACATTGAGAATGGCAACTTTGCTCATAGGGAGAAAGAATAGACGTAAAAATAGAAAAGTCTGAGTCCATCCATTGGTTTTGGAAATACAAAGTCGAGGATTATTTCACACTTTATTTATTTATTTATTTATTTATTTATTTATTTATTTATTTATTTATTTATTTATTTATTATTTTTGCTAATAATTGCAACATAAATTATAAAATATACAGAGAAACCAATAGCTTGCCCCTGAAAGAGTAGAACTCGTGCTCAGGGGCGGTATTCCAATTTAAATTAATAATTGTACATCCAATTATAATTAATAATTATACAATACAATTTGCAATTATAGTATATAAATTTAAATTTACAATTTTATCAATATAGTTGTAAATTTTTATTTACAATTTTTTAAATATATCTTATATTCTATAACCTTATAAATTTAAATTTAATAACTAAAATCTATTATAATTTTCTGGTGAACTTAGGAATTTAAATATAAATTTGTTATATTTCTTTTGTCCATTCACTACATTTTAAATTTATTTAATAAATTCAGAAGATATAAAAATTTTTTTTTTTCGTGTTTTCTTGTTTAAGAAATCATTTCAAGAATTTCTATCAGAATTACGAATTAAATTCGAAAAAAGACACCGTGGCACAATACTATCGTGGAGGTGTAAGGAATTGGTGGCTCAACAGTCGTCCGTTAGCAGCGCCACTCACGCGCCACTAAATAGTGACTTAGCTGTGGCCCCGTCTGAAACCTCCATTTTAATTCCTTGTATCGTGATGGGAAGCGACACTTTTAGTGGCCGCCACTAGCGGCGAAGACAACCACTCAAACTGCCTGCAGCGTCACTATTCAGTGGCTGTGGCTGGCGGTCTATAGTAATTATTCCAAGCCAGCCTCCGCAATTGGCCTCGTGAGGGCTTATCAAAGGTACACTGCACACGAGCGGCAGCGCTTCTAAAATTGGCCTCGTGGTACATGTATCTTATTTTACTACACATACATCAATATTTAATTTAAACATTTCAACTCCATTAGGTTTTGTGCAACCGATTCTTATAGATTTTGACGTAGAATATGTCTTTCTCTACGTCGACTATTGGGCGTCCGTTCTGGAATCCGTGGTGAAACAAAAAACGATAGAACTTGAAATACTCTCGATATCGAGATATTACTGACAGAGGTTTTGCGACCACTCGTTTGATTTATGATGGCGAGTTATACAATATTAAAGTAATACCACAGTCTAGTATATACAGTCAAGAAGTTTAGTTTTGAGGGTTTACTAGGAACAATAGACTGTGCCAGTACTTTTTATTAATGCGGGCATTATCTGTAACAAAGAGGCGATAGCAGCATCCTAGCGGTCAGGAACTTCTAAATGAATGCATATTTATTCTGCAAAAGACCTCTGCCTAGTTGCGAGACACTAGATCAATGCTTGTTTCAAATTATATTAGACTACACGAAGCTTGAGTTTTGAGGGTACAGCGATCCTAGATATCTCCATTGACACTGTATATACTAGACAGTGGTAATACTATACACGTACGATACACTTCCAGTGAACAATGGTGAAACTCTTGTTGTGAACTGGGACTAATTTCGGAATGTCGCTTCATATGAAGAGAAAATACAGTAGCATACCTTTCAATAATTAAGCCTGTTTCTTTTATCACAGACCCGTACTATCCATTTGCGTAAACCGAAACGAAAATAAAAGTGGGTCAAGTATTCTGTATGCCGGTTTATCCCTGATACAATGCAGAATAGTTTTGGGATAATAGGCCTAATGTCTTCAGCATTTCCGATGCAGAAAGTTTTTTCCTGCATGCTGTTCGTCTATATATTCGTCTTTTATATCTATGTACAGGAATCTGCTGTAAATTATTTGAGTTTTTTTTATTCAATATGTTTCCATCAGTACAATTCATTTGCAAATTATATTAGACTACACGATTATCACGCAACAATATTTGTTTCAAAAATCTTTGGACTACATGTACAGAATCTGCTGTATATCTCCATCAACGACAATATTTGTTTCAAACTATATTTTAAAATGAACGCTATGAAAACCAAGGCAATGACATTGCATCGAAAGTACCCTAGTCGTATTAAAAGACTTTTAGAAAACAAACTTTTGTAATATGTCTCATGTTTTAATTATTAAATGATTGAGATCTCGCAAAAACAAAGTGATGATGTGAGTTAAATTTAATAGATTTCAAAACGCTTGTGTGCTAAGAAAACTTTTAAAGAAAAATGAGGAAAGAAACTCATCTGAAATTTTATAACTCTCAATATTTGTTTCAAAGTTTACCTAGGGATAACTGTTACAAAGCAAGTCAACAAAATTTGTTATCAAAAGAATTAAGACTTTCGGCCTTGAGGCAAGTCTCCAGAGTTCAGTGTCTGCTTGAATTTCTCAAAGTAGGCCAATATTTGTTTCCAAATAAAACGGAAAAAAATGTATCCATCAGAAACACGAAATCCCCTGTCTCTATCAGTAGAAAAGAAGTTCTCTGTGTGGCTGGCTGCGAACTATGAAAGTACAGATTTGAGAAACTATTCTCACGCGTTTCTACGATTGTATAACCACCAAGGACTAACATTTCTATAGAGTGATCACATTCCTCCACGGGGAATTGTTGATTTTAACGACTTCTTACAATTTCTTTATGACAGTCATCCAATTCAGACTTTCCTCCCTGATATAAGTCTGTACAGACAAGTCTATGATTAGTTTTTGCGTGTATGGGACCCTTAAAGAAAAGATGAAAGTGGGTTAGAGGTTGCGGAGATGGGATTTCTTCTATGTATGGAGGAGCTTAAAATTAAATTTGTGGAATCAAAAATTATTTATTTTTCTTCTGCCGATTAAATTCATCCTTGATTAGTAATAAATTTAAATTGCATATAAAATATAGCTTGTCATTTAATATCTGTTATTTAGTGTAATAAAAACATAGGCCGTTAGCTGTTATAAAAAATGGAAGTTTTGGATTTTACTTTTTTACTTATTAACATAGTCTTAATATGTAACTCAATTGGAAAGAAAGATGTCAGTGGAAACATCCGTGAAACCGTCATACCAAAAGAAATGTAGAACTCATCTACTACGTATAAATTACAAGCGTCTTTCTCAGCATTTTTATACCAGCTACAAGGACAGATGAATTTATTTAGGGCAGCCAAAAAGAAGATGGAAAGAGCAGGATCGTCTTGAGTTGATTCGAAATGTAACTGAATTGCCTAACCCGATATTTCTCAAGACGTCGATGACTGATGATAATGATGATGCTATTTTTTCAATCTCTTATTCTGACGATATTGTATCAGTTAGAAAGTTATTTACCGGAGAAGATTTCATGATAGCAAAATGGTATTTGGCGACATGAGTTAGATGTTTCAGTCCGCTCAATTTGCTAAAGATTAAGGGAACGTGGTGAATACAAGTATAAGGAAGTTCAATGGAAGGATCTACGAATGCTGACATCATAATAATTGAATGAGATTCTGGTCACGTCATTCTTAACCCAAAAATTACGCCAATAATGAAGATCAACCAAAGCAGGTATTATTAAGATTATTATTATTTTATTTCCATGCATCATCATCATCATCATCATCATCCTTCACGAATTAGGCCTCTGTAGACCTGTTTCGGCCCCATCTAGCAGTCTTCTTAAAGGTCTTCCTGATCGACGATGTCCTCTAGGTTTATACATCATAATTTTTGAGATTCTTGAATTTTCCATTCTTCTTACATGATCTAGCCAATTTAATTTGTATCTGCTGATTTTTCTTCTACTGACTCTACTTCTAATTGTTCTAAAATTTCTTCATTCCTTTTTCGGTCTAAAAGAGTATATCCTGCTGTCCTCCTGAAAAATTTCATTTCCGTTGCTTTGATTCTGTTCATGTCTTTTTCTTTAATGTCCAAATCTCACTTCCGTATAAAAGGGAGGGTAATGCTAGTGTATTATATATTTTTATTCTTGTAGATTTTTGTACTAATTTAGCTTTTAATGTATTGTTTATTATTCCTAGAATTTGTGTAAATTTGGTAATTTTCTTGTTCACATCTTTTTCATTTTCATAAGATATTTCACAACCCAGATAATTGAAATTTTGTACTTGTTCGAGGCATTGGTTATTCTGTATTATCTTACTTCTGACTGGGTCTTGTTCTAAAATGCCATTACTTTTGATTTTTGTGCTGAAATTTCCATCCCAAAATCTTTTAATATTTTATTTAATGTACACAATCCTCTTTGTAAATTATCCTCTGAATTGGAAATTATGACTTGATCATCGGCATAGAGTAAGGTATTTAATGTTAGAGCACTGGTTATTTTGATTCCTGATGTGTAGATTTGATTCCATTTTAAAATAATTTCATTTATATAGATATTAAATAAAGTTGGTGATAGTGGACAACTTTGTCGAACTCCATGCTGTGATGATCTCAGTCATAAATATAATATTCAAGATTTGAATGTCATTGGACTTATGTTTGGTATGCGAGGAACAATTCCCGAATTTACATTGGAGATCCTCAGAAAATTAAAGGTTCCTGATAAGACTCTTCAGATAATTGCATCAACCATTTTAAAATCTTCATTGAACATCATCAATCACCATCTCTATTCATCTTTATAATATTCAATGTATATTATTTATTTTCAATAAATTTTTATCGTTTTGATAGCTACCAAATCTTGTCGCAGAATATTCGTTTTTAAAATTTCATTATGTATTTTTTTAACATTAATTTACATTTTCTTTTTTGTTCGTTTGAATGAATGAATGAATGAATGAATGAATGAATGATGTCCCATGTTGGGCACAGGCCTCCTGTGATGGGGTTAGAACCCCCTCGACAGGGATGGCTCAAGTGTACTCGCTTGGTGAGCCAATCCAGGCAGCTTGTCGTGTACACTACTTTTGTGACATGGTTAATAACCGTGTTAGACTTTAACTAGTCTCAGCACTGTTCTTTGTTCATTTTTTCTTGCACTACACACATTATACTGACACCGGCACTTTGACAAACACTGATTGCTATTTACACTATTTACCTGACACTTTCTCAACACTGACTTTACTATTTACAAAACTTATCTTACACTTTCACTAATACTGACTTTACTATTTACAATATCTTAACACTGATTACGTTATCTGTTTACAATGACCTTCTCTAGTTCTTTCCACAGAACTCTGTTCTTTGCTGTCCTCGACCATTATTTCCCCGCCTCTCTGGTAAACATGTGGTCTTCCCTGTCCTCTCTTTCCGACGTAGAGGTCCCACATCGTGACTGCATGGGTCCATCTTAATTGATTAGGATGCCGATATTTTAAATCCAAGATTTGGACGGCTATCATTTCGATGATATTTCTCTATTATCTTGTAAATTAATCATTGTAATCTATATTCTTCATTTTGTTGTTAACTCAATTATTTAATTTGTACCATAGTTGTTCATTTTAATATATTAATTGAAGAGCTTAGAACAAAAAGCAGGTAAGTGACATTATTAAAAAAAATGAGGTAAGTGCGTGTTGTGATAGCCCAAAAGGATGTTTCTTTGGGATAAAATCAGGTAAGAGATCACACTGTGCAGTTCTGCTATATGGGCATCATTTCACCAAACTAGTGTATAATATTTCATTGTATGTAGAACTTTAACTGTAATTTCCTCAAAACTAGGTTTCCGTCACTTACCTGCTTTTTGTTCTAAGCCCCTCAATTGTATCACTGTGCTGGACTTTTATTGGCCAATAGCTGTTGTCCAGCACATAAATAAATAAATAAATAAATAAATAAATAAATAAATAAATAAATAAATAAATCTATACTAATAAATCTGTAGCCGAAATTTTTCTGGTAATTTTCGATTTTCCAAAAATAATTGGTCCTAACATATACAATTAACCACCCTGAAACCGAAAATCGCTTTTTTGAAATTTTTGTTTGTATGTCTGTCTGTCTGTCTGTCTGTATGTATGTTTGTTACTTTTTCACGCGATAATGGCTGAACGGATTTCGATGAGAATTGGAACATAAATTAAGTTCGTTGTCACTTAGATTTTAGGCTATACGGCATTCAAAATACTTTATTTAAAAGGGGGTTATAAGGGGGCCTGAATTAAATAAATCAAAATATCTCGCTTATTATTGATTTTTATGAAAATGTTACATAACAAAAGTTTCTTTAAAAATAATTTTCGATAAGTTTTATTCCTTGAAAAATTTTGATAGGACTGATATTTAATGAGATAAATGAGTTTTAAAATTAAAATAACTGCCATCTAAGGCGGTGTAATGAATTAAAAAACAAATGACTTCGTCTATAAGGGGCCTTGGACAGCAACAATCGAAAGCTATGAAAGATAGCCTACAGATAATGTTTCTGTATTTGTAAGAAGTAATATCAGAAGCTAAATTAACCGATTTGTATAATTAATTATTATTTCATCATTGGAAAGTGTAGTTTCTCTAGATGGACATAATGCTATAATGTTATTACAGTAACTTCTGAGTGAATCGTGGACAGGTAAGATTAAAATAGCTTCTTATGCACAGAAAACTTGATAGGCTATTCTGTACATTCGTTTCCTGTATTTCCTAAAATAATTTTTATGACCAAATGAGTGGTCTCTGGATCAAAATGATCGCATTTTAATTATGCAAATACAATTTAAATTAAGTAACATAATAAACGATTTATCCTTATATCAAACACGAATGTTCCCTGGATCAAATGTCCTATTTTAATTATGTAATTACTTTATATCTATTTCTAACGGGTGCAGCGGAGCGCACGGGTACGGCTAGTAAATAAAATAAATATTATTACGAAGTACGACAGAATTGTTAAGTTCGTAGCGTAGCAACGTTTGGCGTTCTTTGAAGTTCGAACATTACAATTCAACGCTATTAATGAAAACGTGTTGATTTGAGACGTGGTGTGGTGAATTCTACAGAGTTTATAAATTCTGACAAAGATACTGAATACATAATATTAAGATGAATAATATATCCTTTGAAGTTTCCTCTCCAGGAAGAGTACACGTTTTCGGCAGACAGTCGCTTTTAAACTTCTTACCGACTCTGGTCGGCAGCATGAATCTGAGGACGACGGTTATGTTGACGGAAAATGAAAACATGCATTTGCTCTTATCGCTTCCACATGTTAAATACGTTCACCAGTGCAATGTAGCCAACATCAAGAAAATGCTGCTGAAGGAAGACCTGCCGATCAACACGGAGTACAGACCAAAATTCAACTGGGAAACGCCCAATCTAATAGATTTTAACGAAATGATAAAAACAATAAATTCGTTTCTGCAAACTTCAACTAGTACTGCATTTATGACATCCCAGATAACATCTTTGAGGGCATTTTACTTATTGCTGTGGGGGATATTATCAACGTTTGACATCGAAATTATGCCGATGACAATAAACGTTACGTCAGAAACTTCATCGTCGTACTCTTTGGGGAGTTTTTCATCCTACACAGTGGCAATAGCTGCAACTTTTGTTCAGTACGTGAAGTGTAAAATTATGAGACGTAAAAGCAAAAACAATTTAGTGAAAGAAGGCTACAAGGATACGAAAATAAGCTGCGGTGATGTGGAGTCTTTCTGCGATGCAGAAAAAGAGATAATTAGAAAATGGGCCTGCTTCGCCGAGGAGTTGAGAAAACCCAGTGACATCAACGGAAGTGGTGCTTACGCCAGCACCTATGGCGGAATATTCTTGTACACCCAGGAGCCTGAAATTTATGCTGCTGATGTGGAGAAACTGCCAAGCAACCTGGAGATTAATGCTCTTTTGGTGGACACAGGCGTCGAACCCCAGTTCATAGCAATGGTATGAGTTGTCATTCTACTAGAACAGGCATTAAGGGGGGATTTGTATATGTGTATTTATTTACACTGCAAGTGGGTAAACACCCGGTGGCAGTGGTATACACAATATAAACAATCTACTAGGTTCAAAAAGTTCCCGGAATTTTACTACCATTTTTCGTATTAATATATAACAAGGGATATTATACATTTGTTTTGTTGGTAACATTCATGATGTAATTTCCTTAAAGTTTGTTGATAATGGCAATTATTGGTTTTGAGTTGTAGGCAATTGTTTATCATAGTGTTTTGTTTGTTCGTCGCATTTTGTAATTATGTCCACAGAGCAAAGTACAAATATCAAGTTCTGTGTTTTGCTGGCGACATGATCAGTATGGCTGATGAAGATGGTGATTTCTTAAACAAAATGAAACTGGTGCTACTTGTACGACCCAGTCCCTAAACGACAGTCATCTGAGTGGAAATCGAAAACATCTCCTCGGAAGCAAAAATTTCCTAGGGACACTTCCAAAGGCAAAGTTATTTTAAATGTTATGTTTTATTTAACGACGCTCGCAAATGCAGAGGTTATATCAGCATCGCCGGATGTGCCGGAATTTTGTCCTGCAGGAGTTCTTTTTCATGCCAGTAAATCTACTGACATGAGCCTGTCGCATTTAAGCACACTTAAAGCAAAGTTATGTTGGAAGTTTTCTTCGACTCTCAGGGTCTCATGCACCATGAGTTCATTCCAGAAGGTCGTACTGTAACGAAAGAATTGTACGTAGAAACCCTCCGTCGCCTCTGGGACGCAGTGAGAAGGAAACGTCCAGAAAAGTGGGTAGAAAAAACTGGTTCCTTATGCATGACAATGCACCTGCTCATCGCGCAATTATTGTAAAGAATTTTCTTGCCAGCCACAACATAACTGCTTTGGATCATCCACCATACTCTCCTGATCTCTCACCACCTGATTACTTTCTGTTTCCCCGTCTGAAAAGTCATCTGAAAGGACGGAGATTCAATGCTGAAGAGGTTATCGCAAACGCGACGAGAGCACTAAGACGGGTTTCACAAAATGGCTTCCAGGCCTGCTTCCAGGAACTCTACACGCGTTGGCAAAAGTGTGTTGTTGCGGAAGGCAACTATTTTGAAGGGAATTCTGTAGAATAGTGTTTAAGGTACGTTGTTTCTATGATGCTAACAAATTCCGGGAACTTTTTGAACCTAGTATGTAAAATCCATATAATAATAAATCTCAAAATCTAAATTTTTCTGGTAATTTTCGATTTTCTAAAAATAATACTATTAACATGTTATATTAACCATCCTGAAACCGAAAATCGCTTTTTAAGAAATTCTTGTTTGTATGTCTGCCTGTATGTCTTATGTAGGGCTGTTTGTTACCTTTTCACGCGATAATGGCTGAACGGATTTCGATGAAAATTGGAATATAAATTAAGTTCGTTGTAACTTAGATTTTAGGCTATATGGCATTCAAAATACTTTATTTAAAAGGGGGTTATAAGGGGGCCTGAATTAAATAAATCGAAATATCTCGATTGATTATTGATTTTTGTGAAATATGTTACATAACAAAAGTTTCTTTAAAAATGATTTCTGATAAGTTTTATTCTTTGAAAAATTTTGATAGGAGTATTTAATGAGATGAATGAGTTTTAATTTAAAATAACTGCCATCTGGCGATGTATTGAAATAAAAACAAATGACTTTATCTATAAGGGGCCTTGGACACAACAATCGAAAGCTATGAAACATAGCCTACAGACAATGTTTCTGTGTTTGTATGAAGTAATATCAGAAGCTAAATTAACCAATTTGTATAATTAATTATTATTTCATCATTGGAAAGTGTAGTTTTCTGGATGGACATAATGCTATAATGTTATTACAGTAACTTGTGAGTGAATTGAAGGACAGGTAAGATTAAAATAATTCTTATGCAAGAAAACTTGATAGGTTATTGTGTATATTCATTTCATTTCTTAAAATAATGTTTATGAACATATTCATTTTTATCTCAGAGAATTAACGAACAACGAGAGTGTATTGATTTAATATGCAGCGTCGTTAAATAAAGCACAATAGTACGTTAGCTTAGCAATCCATTATTTTATAATTCAAATTTTAACTATGCTCAATTGAATCGTGTTAAAATACATAAAATATAATAATAAATGCAATGCAAAAAAATTGGGTAATGAGCAACAGATTATGTTGCGCTGTTGTAAAAGCTGTTCCTCCTGAGATTCAAGAGCTCCATTTTCAAATTAAAATTTCTAATTCTACATCCGTTATCAATACACTTTTTACATAATATGATATAATATAATATAATATAATATAAACATAATAATAAATCTGTAGCCAAAATTTTTCTGTTAATTTTCATTTTCCAAAAATAATTGTAATAACAATTAATAACATGTTAAAGGAATTGTCATTGCACCAAATGAGTGCTCTCTGGATCAAAATGATCAATTTTAATATTTTAAATACAATTTAAATTAAGTAACATATTAAACGATTTATCCTTCTATCAAACACGAATGTTCCCTGGATCAAACGTCCTATTTTAATTATGTAATTACTTTATATTTATTTCTAACGGGTGCAGCGGAGCTCACGAGTACGGCTAGTACACAATAAAATTACAATACAATACACAGTACAATTATATACACAATACAATAAGAATACACAATACAATTTAACACGAAAAATTACAATTAATAATAAAACATAAAATAACCTAATTTTACAATACAATCTACATATGTATAGACCTACATAAGTTTCAATAATCTTTCCTTTACTCTCATCTCATTCCCTGTAGTGGCACTAAGACGCATTTCACTGAAACTTAGGACACATTTCACTGACACTCTATAACACATTTCACTGATACTATAGAACACATTTCATTGACGCTATAAATTATCACTGATCGGAACTATTCACTGCACTGTAAAACCATAACTTCACTGACTCACCTCGACTGATACAACAGTTCAAATAAGTCAAATAATTACACCTTATGCATACTTATAAATAGAAATACATTTAAATATTTCTAAATAATTCTAGTCTAAGACCCTCTTACACGCTATTTTTAAATAATTTACAATTCAAACCAAGGAAGTAACTCGTCAGGCTAAATAAATACATGTCACCTTAAAAAATTAAATGTTAAATGTCACCTTAATTTTAATTTGCACTTTATACACAACTTTTTAAGTTATTCTGGAATCTCCTTAAGGAAGGACAGCCCTCAAAGACCGCTGCAGGTAGGTCATTCCAATCATTTATAGTTCTATTTAAAATGAGAATTTATCTACATCCGTTTTCTGTTTCCTACATTTGATTTTAAAATCATGATCGTTCCTACCATAGTTCGTTGGCTTTTCTAACCGAGCCGTTATGTCTACCCATGCTTTCTGACCTAGATGTGCTCTATACAATGATGTAATTCTAGTTTTCCTACGTCTGTTTTCCAAAGTTTCCCATTTAAGTTCTTTTATCGTATCGTTTCCATCTTCTCTTTTACCTTTAACAAATTTAGCTGTCCTATACTGAATTCTTTCTAAGGAATTTACCTGATATATTCTATAGGGATCCCAACATGTAGTTCCGTATTTCATTAACGGTCGCACTAACGTTAGATATGCTATTTCCCTCGATTTGGGGCTAGCCGTTCTCAAGATTCTCATAATAAAGTGAAGTGCCCTCCATGCTTTACCCGTAACATTATCAGCATGCTCTCCCCAAGAATAGATCCACAATAAACCGGGAACGGAAGCGACAACGAGAACAAGAACAGAACATTTGTTAAAGTAAATATATTTAAATGTGAGCATTTACAAATAACGAGAAGCTTGCATGAGCAAGGGAACGGAACGTGAGAGTTGTCCAAATTTTAACATTGCCGTTCTCGTTTCCGACCACAGCCTACTAGATTCATTCTGTTGTCATGGAAAAGCTATTTGGCAGAGCCATCTTCAGTTACAAGCCGGAGCATGGATAGGTTTGGCAACGCTGAGTGGAGGCGAAATAAAGGCATGACGTTTGACGTTTTAGTGCTTTGATTTCGTTGTCACATGTACATATTTTCAACATTAAATGATGCAAAGCTAAGTGCATATGATCAAGATTCAGTGTATTGATGTACGTAATTTATTACGGAATCCGAAATGGTATTTTATTTTAGTTTCAGAATACCGCGTAAGTACTTGCATACAGCCACTTATAACTTTAAAAAATTAAAAGCATAAGTGTTTTTATTGATGGCACAAGGGAAAATAAATAAATACTTAAAGAAATATTACTTGTAACAAAAATAAATAAAATAACGACGTACTTTCGCAGTACCCTATTCCAATCAATTAACCATTATGTGGCTAGTAAATTGACAATGTTTTGCCTCTGATGTGAAAGGTCTAGGATATCATATAGGCCTACATTTTAATTCCATGAGATCTGTCGTGCTTTTCAATAAATATTTCAGATGCCCAGGAAGCCAGTTTTGGTTTGAACCTCGCCAGTCATCATAACAATACTGTTATCCTAAATTATTTGTTATAAATTTTCTAAAATATAATTTTAAATAGGCCAAGGCCAATTATAAAGATCTGTGAAAAAAATAAGAAAAATACCTTCAACATAATACGTAACAAAACACGCCATTATCTATTAATTATGTGCTAATTACCGTAAACTCAGTGAACTTTAAATCCTGTAAATAACTTACGAAGTGAAAAGAAACATGTTTATAACTGATTTATTACAAAAGAAATAATATTAATAAATAAACCTTGAAAACCAACAAAGTGAGTGTATGCATCTACCAATTACAGGCAGTTCTGATGTATAGCAGGCATTCCGAATCTTCAACAAAACTGCAACATTTATGGGATCACAAAACAGCTGTTTACAATGAACTTGAAAACCAACGGCGTAACTTTATTGATATAGCAGGCGAGACCCAACAATTTGGTCAGAATTCTGATACACTACAAACCACAAGAAAGACTATAAAAATGTAGTTTATACAATATTTAATATTTAGAGAAATTGTCAATCACTTTGTCATTAATAATAACCGTAAAAATTGCCAAAGACTGCAGCCATATTTTCATTTATTGTCTTGTTTTTATCGCCAACACGCACTTAGTTTATAATACATCAACAATTAACGTTTGGTACGACCGCGAACATAATTCCATCGACACACACTTATATTGTAACATTAATTTACATTGAAAATCGGCATTAGCACAAACACGTGTTCTGGATAGTAGGCCTCCGGTTGACAGTTAATTACAGTGTTGCCGACGTATGGCTCCGGCTTGTAACTGAAGAAGGCTCTGTATTTGGTCGTCGTATATTTTGTAGCAAGGTGGCCGTGACATAATGAGTAGTAAGAATAAAATTTGAGTACTTTCTCAAGATTTGTACTTATGAGTATGAGTACTTTCTGTGACTATATACTCGTGACCACTAGAACATACTCATTTTCGTAAGAATAAAGACATTCTACCTAACGCGAATATATACTCATCTCTACAGCCTTCTTGATCATTTAAAAGTTAGTACGTACTCGTGTTACCTATCCTCTTTGACCACTTCGCACCGTGATGCTCAATTTTTATAGACTTTCACATGCTGTTGGCATGCTTTAGTGGTTTGTGTTTTAATTTTTGTAAATTTTGATAATGCATAAGTGAAGAAATGAATGAATCAATAACTTGAAAGAGAGAGTGAATCAGAAAAGTGACGTTAATAGGAAACCGTCATTAACGGGACGTTGGATGGAGATTACAATCCATTTCTAAAATTCTAGGTATGTTAACAGTATTTTTATTATGGAGCAGTTATATATATATAAAATATAATTTTAAAGTTACAGTAATTGCATATTGCAATTCATATTTTACGAAATGAACGGTAACTGTTAATTATAATTAACAATAACTACAGTTAATTTGATAATGATTCATATTTTTACTGGTTATGTTTTTTAGCCTGTAGTAATTGCACGAGTGCTGTTTCATCTTATTGACTATTTCGTTTATATGACGTCATTCAATTTTCGGCCAATGAAGTGTATTAAAATTTCGAATTCCAACCAATCACAGTCATACATCGCGATAATTTCTGCAGCTCGATTTATCACTATCAATTTATCGCATGGTCGTTCTTTTGTTTAGTCAGTGTCGCCAACTGTTTCCACGTAAATCGATGAGCATGAATCCATTGTATTAAATAAAATGCGAAATCCTGCTTCCACATCTACATCTTCGTTTTCTAATTCCATGTCCATTGTACCTAAAGAAAATTACACTCCTTCATAACAATTGTTCATTTAAATAATGTATTAATCAGGTTATTTGTAATTATACTATTAAATGTGTAAATTACATTATGATTTCAGCAGATAATGAAAATGTATTTCTGTTATAATAACAATAGAAATGCGCAGTACATGAAATTGACATTTTTAAACCTGTATTTCGCTTTTCTCAATTAGCATTACCAGAGCCTTCTTTAGTTACAAGCCGGGGCATTAGGTTTGGCAACGCAGATGGAGGCGGGAGATTTTAGAGTGATATTGTGTTTGCTCATTGCTTTCGTTATACGTAACGCGTATTTTTTCTATATTACTTCATGCACAAAGGTAAGATCAAGATTCAGAGTATTGTAAATTATTACGGGTTCGAAAATAGTGTTTTATTGCAATCAATTATTATACTTCAGAATACGGCGTTTATGCTACTTACATACAAAGGCTGCCACTTAAAATAATTATAAAAAAACATGTTTTTATTGATAGTACTTTAAATAAATAAATAAAAAGATATTCCTTGCACCGAAAATAATAAAATCAATAATGTAATAAAGACGTAAGTCCCTACGCAGTATTCTTAAGTTCCATTCAGTTAACAAATTTGTGGCTAGCAAATTGATAATGTTTTGCGACTTAATGGTGTTTCATCTGTTAAAGGTTTAGGATATATTTTAATATTATCTTCTGATTATCTATCGTGTTTTTCTACAAATATTTCAGATGCCTAGAAAGTGCTGTGAGCCTATGTGTCGTAGCAACTACACTTATAATTAATAAATAAATAAAAACATACTTCTTTTTTATTGATGGTACAAGGGAAAATAAATAAATACTTAAAGAAATGTTACTTGTACCAAAAATAAATAAAATAATGACGTACTTTCGCAATAATATTCCAATCAATTAACCATTATGTCATCTAGT
Source organism: Periplaneta americana (assembly GCA_025594305.2). Classification (NCBI taxonomy): domain Eukaryota; kingdom Metazoa; phylum Arthropoda; class Insecta; order Blattodea; family Blattidae; genus Periplaneta; species Periplaneta americana. Next base: position 12,382,761 of record JAJSOF020000039.1, on the reverse strand, counting down.
AAATTGACAATGTTTTGCCGCTTAATGTTGTTTCATCTTCAATGAAAGGCGTAGGATATCATATGCATTTTAATTTCATGTGATTATGTCGTGTTTTCTATAAATATTTCAGATGTCCAGGAAGCCAGTTTTAGTTTGAACCTGGCCAGTCACCAAACAATACTGTTATCCTAAATTATTTGTTATAAACTTTTAAAAATATAATTTTAAATAAATATAACTACAGAAAACAAGCTAAGAATGTGAATTATGCAAATAGGCCTAAAATAAAATGTAAACATAAGAAACTATTGACATTCCTATTATAATAAAAGTATGAGGATGTAAATACAGTTAAGCCAAGTAAAACAATCTATGAAAAATGAAAACACATCCCTTCAACATAATACGTAACAAAACGCAACATTATCTATTAAGTACATGTATGTATCAATTAGCGGAAACTCAGTGGACTTTAAATCCTGTAAATACGAAGTGGGTGAATGTAGAGTATCCAACGCCCACTGAACGAATATTTCACTTTTATCACTGCCAATGTTGCGCTATAATCGTATATGCAAGGTAGGCTATAAAAAACCTAAACTAACCAAACCTAACCTGTCAAAGAAGGAACAAGTTATACTAAATATGTGTAAAATTGGCCTATGTCTCTATAGTGGGCGGGACATAAGTAACATTGACCACCAACGAAGTGATTATATGCATGTACAAATTATAGATAGTTCTGACGTATAGCAGGCATTCCGAATCTTCAACAAAACTGCAACATTTAAGGGATCACAAAACAGCTGTTTACAATGGCTTTGAAAACCAACGGCGTAACTTTATTGATATAGCAGGCGAGACCCAACAATTTGACTAGAATTCTGATACACACAAATCAAAATCAGGCATGTGACCACACGCCTGGCAATACATGGCTTCCACTTCAATAAAGCTATGCAAAACCAAAAGCTAATCCAAACCCCATGTGTATATGTGATCTTTGCAGTGTTTCTGATACCATGTACTTACTGCAAACAAAGGAAAGAATCACTGACACAATTCTGTAAGTGAACGGCAAGACCAATGTGTCAGATTAAGTAATTTGTGCTAACATCTATGCACATTTGTGCGCAATTCTTCTCTCTCTCTCTAAATCACAAATAAGAATATAAAAACGTGGTTATACAATTTTAATAGAATATCAATTACTTTCTCATCCATAACCGTAAAAATTCCCAAAGACTGCAACCATTTTATTTTCATTTATTGTCTTGTTTTTTTTATCACCAACACGCATTTAGTTTATAATACATCAACAATTAACGTTTGGTACGACCGCAAACATAATTCCATCGACACACACTTATATTGTAACATTAATTTACATTGGAAATCGGCATTAGCAGAAACATGTGTCAGCCTCCGGGTGACAGATAATTACAGTGTTGCCGAAGTATGGCCCCGGCTTGTAACTAAAGAAGGCTCTGGCATTACTGAATAACATTCACTTTCTTTATTTCAGTAATCGTTATTCATCTGTTTCGAATTCATAATGTTTGAATAGGTTAAGTATTCATAAATATACAATTATTGACATTTTGTGAGCGAATATTAGGGATATATTATTTACATTTTTACGCTCGAACATGCCGAAACGTAGTAATTATACACCTGGTAGCAGTCCTTTAATGCATGTCATTAAAGTACACCTACTCATTAAAGTACAGGTGTTCAGCCAATGGCTAGTCAGCTTTGTACCGTTATAAAACCTCAGCCAATGAGTAGTCAGCTTTGTACCGTTATAAAACCGCAAGTATCGATTATTCTCGGATATGCAATCGAAAGAGAATTAGCGAAAAGTCACGGAGGCTGGAAATCAATACTGTCGGGAAAGTTATGTTCTGTTATTATAATAATTAGCAATTGTAAATAATATTCAAATAAATTCAATTTGTCATCTCGTTTTTCAATGTCTAATTTAATTTCAATGTTATATCAAAGTTAATATTTAGTTTACTCTGTAGGTTCTTATAGGCTGTCAAAAAATGTGGACATCTGTTCCTCGGAAAAATTCAATACTTTCGCGTCTGCGCACATCTCAAATTTACGAAGTATTGCTCAAGGTCAGTTAGATACAAATAAAATTAATAATTTCAAGTTAGAAATATGGTCGAGCATAAAAAGTCGTATGAAACTCGCCTATAATGGTAATTAAGAAGCTCGTATGAAAATTATGAAACTCGCGCTCGTTTCATAAACATCCATACTCGCTTCTTAATTACTATCATATCGACCTGGTTGGCAAGTTGGTATAGCGCTGGCCTTCTACGCCCAAGGTTGCGGGTTCAATCCCGGGCCAGGTCGAGGGCATTTAAGTGTGCTTAAATGCGACAGGCTCATGTCAGTAGATTTATTGGCATGTAAAAGAACTCCTGCGGGACAAAATTCCGGCACATCCGGCGACGCTGATATAACCTCTGCAGTTGCGAGCGTCGTTAAATAAAACATAACATTAAATTACTATCATTATAGGCTCGTTGCATAATGTACTATTATTTTATTCACGAAATAGTCGTAATAAATGTCACTCGTCTGAGATTTGCCGATAAATCCACGAGCCAATTTCGTGACATTACTATAGATTATCAGTTTTTTGTGCCTCCTGAAACATTTACTCAAATGGACATGTGGGGTTTCTGCAATTCACGACTCAAATATCGCGATGTGCGAACCTGATTGAATAAGTTTGTTTTAATGCCGAATAAATTGGAATAAAGGCATATCAAATAAACTAATCGCTCTGTAATTTTCTCAAGAACTTCTGTCTTCCTTCTTAAAAATTGGTAGGCCTACTATTAACACTGACTTCTATTCTTTTGGTGTTTTTTAAACTTTTTGTTTCGCCATATGAATGAAACATATTTCAACGACCATGAGGATAACAAATCTTACGTTCGTACGTCATTTTATTTCAGAACTGGAAAGACAGACTGAAGGAAAGATACTCTGGCATGTATCATGCCGTATCCCTGATAGACAGCCGGGCTTCAGTTTCGGCTGCGAACTACTTGAAACAGCTCTCAGCTGTCATGAGAGAAGAGAGTAACACCACAACGAGAAATCCTCGCGTCGGATACCTGATGACAACGCTCCAAGTAAAACATTGTAGTCATTACTACATTTTCACCTTTATTCGTCAAGTAGAGTAGACCTAGTGCGAAATTAACACAAAACCAGAAAGTTCCGCTATTTTAATAAGGCAATTCAGGGCCCGACGGGCAGGACATAGTTGCGCCCCACGGTCAGATAAAATGCAGCAGATAAAAAAGGGTCCCTGTTTTGTAAAATAGTTGCCCCGTTCCCATCAGGTAGAAAATGGGGCAGGCAATTGCGCCCCGATTAAATAGGTAAGAAAAAGATACTAACGGAAACTCGAGCCTCGTAATCAACCAACCTTATTGATTTCTTATTCGATTTAATATTCATGATCGATACCGTTAAAATGAACATCATGAAGTTGGCAGTATTTTATTAACTGTTTTTCTACTGTTTATCCAGTGATTATCAATAGCCTACTCAGCGAATAGGGATTATAAAGAATGGACACTTCGGTACCTTTGATGTAGCCGGACCGATTTCAATGACCTTCAAGCCAGCTAAAGTGAGATTCTTTTCTCCTAGAGTTGGCGCTGACATCAAAGCTAAGTCGACACAGCGGAAATATAACACATACACTTAATACATCTAGGTAATTATTACTCAAATTAAATAAATTGGATCCATAAAATAATAAATCCTTCATTAACTGTAATGTCTAGACTCTAGAGTTCCTTTATAATGAGAGTTGAGACGTTTATCAATTAAAATATGTAATGATTTGATAGCGCTGAAAATGGAAAAACAAAACTCTTACGAGAAGTAAAACCATATACCTATATTATATTATATAAAATATTAAATTCGATTTAATTTTATAATGTATTATATTATTTTATAATATAATTTATGATATCTGAAATATAAAATATTATTAGAACTAGTTTGCCACTGAGAAATAAGGAAAAGCTGTTAACTTTTTATTTGAAGCAAAGCGTTACTGGATTATGCAATAAGGTAGGCGATGTTTGGATCCTGTGAAAGTTAATTCTATTCTCAGTTATCTTAGCGTATGCTCTTACACTACCTCTAGCGATTAGAAACTGGAACTTCTAGCCGCTGGCGCACAGAGAAACAAAACAAGGAAAATTCGCTCAGTGCCCATTCTTTATAATCCCTATTCGCTGGCCTACCGTTAAAATGAAAACCATGAAGTTGGCAGTATTTTATTAACTGACAATTAAAATGAGTGAGCCGTTGTAATATGGGGCCTTAGCAGTCTTGACATTTTATTAGTTTTTCACACCGTCTGACATATAGTGAGGTTAATTTAAAATGAATGTTAAGTTTAGTGAAAAGGGTAATGAGTTAATAATTCACAGTGGTTCTAAGTTTCAATTTTCGAAACCCTGTAGAAGATTAAGATATCGATGTACAAACAAAAATGCATTTCATTTGGGAGGATCGATAAAAAGGGTTATTTTAAATAGAAAATTGATCATATGCTAGGCCTGGCCTGATTTCAATGCAGCTATCACTGAATATTTTTAAGAATTTATTTATTTTAAAATTCACTTTCGGGGCAGGATACTATGCCCATCATGGGCGCAACTACTGGTCCGTTCTGCTACCTGATTTCTTCGGGGAGCAATTATGCCATGCCTTTGGCCTCCCAATTGACCGGGACCAATGGCCATACCGGGACATGGCTTTTATGGAGGGCGGCAATGAATCTTTTCAAATTTAGTTTTATTCCTTATAAAATACACTTTTCTCTTTCTTGTGGTGAAAGAATTTCTTAGATATCTCTAATAGTGTCCGAGATAATATACCCTTCAACTTTCACACATGTAACTTCAATGTTCCTTTAAATTTACTATTTTTGTCGCTCGTTTTACGAATCGTTAAATTATATACATTGCTCCGTCGATATAGGAGAAAGTCAATGTTCATCTACTTTGATATAACACGCGAAACAACGGTACAGCAGGACCTGTCTTTTACACTTTTTGTTAATAAGATGTAACGTGAGTTTATAAATCTTGTAACTTCCGTGACGGAAACTTTTTCTTTATTTTCTGCAATAATAATAATACATTTTATTCCAACGACTTTTTTTTCTGTAAGATGATACTGATCTTCTAAATTGATTCTAATAAAAAAAAGTTGACAAACGTCATTTTATTCTCAATATAGTTTGAAAATAGTAAAAATATAACATCCATGACAACTGGAATGGCTGCACATTCATTTCAGTTCAAGATTTCTTCTGCATGTAATTTAACATTAGCTCTCTACATATTACAAGTGCTTACAACTTACCGGGACATCAGACAGTATACAATCTTCAAACGAAATTATGCACCATTTCATTTCATTCCATTCCATGCTGCAGATTAACTCATCTGTGTGGAAACACCTTTATTTTTAGTATTTTCTTATTATCACGATTACTGCGATACACGACCGATGTCACGAACTATAACCTGTTTCTTTTTTTAATGATGAGACATGACATTAGCGCTGCGATCGGAAAAACAACTGAATGTCACATAGCGTGCTAGGCATGTTACCGTGGTAACAACGGTTGAGTTACCAAAGTTAAATTCCTACATTGTGAGTTCTCAATAGCTCTCTTGGAGACATTTATTGTGCACACAATGTTAGCATTGATATGTTTCGTCTTTCATTTTTTTGTCGATTTTTGTATTGTATTTTTATCTTCGCGTAAATTGTCAATGAATGTTTTAACGTCATATTGAAATAAATGTTCTCGGATTTGGAATGGCCCTCCCTTGAGATCTTTCACTGTACAGGATTTGCGCTTTACACAGAATCGCATTTAGTTTCATCACAAATTAGAGTCATATATTATAAATACACTTCATTTCTAAACTTTGGCATTTTCAGATGATTTGCTCGTTCCACAGAAAAGATACCTCTTCTGTTGACTTATGATCAGGTGACTGAACTCCTGGCTTATGAACCATCCCCCACCCTACCCAGCCTTAAACTTTACTGCAGTGTCGCCAAACCTCTTTACGTGAACGTAATGACGATCACAAATGTTTATTTAATTTCCCTCTTAGCCCAAATATTTTCCTTATTCTCGAACATACTTAATCTCTGTTCCTCTCTCAAAGTGTGAATCCAAGTTTCACAACCATACAGAACAACCGGTAATATACGGTAACTGTTTTATAAATTCTAACTTTCAGCTTTTTCGAGAGCATACTGGATGATAAAAGCTTCTCAACCGAATAATAACAGGCATTTCCCATTATTTATTCTGCGTTTAATTTCCTCCCGAGTATCATTTATATAATTTGTTACTGTTGCTCCAAGATATTTGAATTTTTCCACATTTTCAAAGGATAAATTTCCAATTTTTTATATTTCCATTTCGTACAATATTCAGGTCACGAGACGTAATCATATACTTTGTTTTTTCGGAGTTTACTTCCAAACCTATCTCCTTACTTGCTTCAAATAAAATTCCCGTGTTTTCCCTAATAGTTTGTGGATTTTCTCACGTCATCCGCATAAACAAGTAGCTGATGTAACCCATTCAATTCCAAATCCTCTCTGTTATCCTCAACTTTCCTAATGCCATATTCTAGAACACAGTTAAAAAGTAAAGTGATAGTGCATCTCCTTGCTTTAGTGAATTAGAAAAGTATCAGACAGAAACTGGCCTTTACGGACTCTGCTGTATTTTTCACTGAGACACATTTAATTAATCGAACTAGTTTCTTGGGAATACCAAACTCAATAAGAATATTATATAAAACTTCTCTCTTAACCGAATCATATGCCTTTTTGAAATCTACGAATAACTGATGTAGGTACTCTGCCCTTATACTCCCATTTTTTCTCCAAAATATGTCAAGCACAAAAAATCTGATCCCGAGGCTTATGTTGGGGTTTCGCAACAAGCTCTTTTTTACGATGATAGGTTGTTAGCTCTTCGCCCAATCCCCAAGCTGGAGGACCACGTCAAATCCGCGACTGCTTAAAAATTCGCAGCCACCCTCCATAGCTGGAGGCCGTCTCCTCTATGTGCAGGACAATATTCCAACAAATTGAGACTGGAGATAGTCTTACAAAAATCTCTTACAGTATTTATACTTAAGTTATTTAATGTTTTCTGTAAAAGTCTCATTTACCTTGAAGGTAAGGTAGATGTCCCTGATATGGCCAAGCTAAGGTTTGAGAATTTTTCTAGCCGCCATTATGAAAAAAAATGTAAACCACTTTTTTCTTACTCGTTCTCAGTCTAATGGACTTTCTTAAAACAATTTCCTTTCCCCATAAAAATAGCTTTAATTGTTCCCAAATTCCAAAAGTCTACCTAATGGCCATATCAGGAACATGTGCACATGATATGACCACCCTTGTTCCTTGTTCCACAAATGGTGATTGTTTTCAGTTTGATAGCGCAGTTGTGCTAAAATTAAATAATTTTGGTGTAAAATGAATAAAAATGACACTTAATAACCTTTTTTATAATTCAAAAGTGTAGTCAAACAATGTTTTTCCGTAAAAAATTAAGTTGTTTTTCTTAAAATACAAAATTTTTGCGTAATCCCAGCTATAAGGCATGTAAATTTGTCAGGTGAAAAATAAAAGTGAAATGAACTTGATATGGCCATGGTGCATTTGATATGGCCATATCAGAACAAAACGAAATTCGTTTGATTATGAACAACTCGTAAAAGATACGCCATCAACGACAAAAATCAACAGAACATTAAAAAGTGAATTAATGTTTTTCTGAAAAAGTCTTTGAAAAACATTAAAACAAAGGAGACTTATCTTGAAAACCGGGCAACTGACGCCATTTGCTCAACCTGACTGGATGGAAAACGATCAAATGACATAAGGATGCCCTTTCACTGGATGCTGCTGTTTCGTATTTTTGGTTACCTAACTCACAATAGTTGGCCATATCTTAACAGGAGCACCCATCTTTTTAATAATGTTTCAGTTTTTATCGAGTTTCAGGTGATGTTCCTATCACAAAGCATATTACAAGGATTTCATTTCTCTCACCGAAAAGCAGAAGAAATTATGAACATTGTATCTAAACATGAGCTCAGAGGGCGCTTGGTCGGTTCACACAGAGGTGGTCTAGTGCTAGTAATTCTTTTTCCAAATATGAGCAAGACGTCATACAAACAACTGACAGATGATCTTAAGAAGTCCGGATTCAAATTCAAGCTGACACAGTTTGGCTGTCCTGGTGTTATTGTTCAAAATAAATTTCAAATTTAGAAAATACATTACGTAGAAAAAGTTAGGTACTTTATTATTCTTATACATCTTGATTAGGGAAGACTGTTGTACCTTTAAACACTTTTCACATTTTATTTTTTTTTAATTTTGGGAAATTATATTTTTAAATAAAAAAATACTTTAAATAATTATTGAAGATTCCTTTGCAACTTCATGTATATATTTTACTGTTCTACACATCTATTAAGGATGGAAAAAATAAAATGTAATATGTTCAAAGGTACAACAGGTTCATGTACCTTGGAACATATCCTCTTGTAAGTTGGAACACATGTATTATAGGTGGGAATATAGTTGTAAGAACTGACAATCATATTTAAAATGTATTTGCCATCATAAACCAGAGAAGGCTGCTCTGATTGAGATTTTATTTCCTGGAGGAGCAATAACTGCTTCAACAGCTTTCTTCAAGGCATCCGGATCAACTGGGGGACCTCTTAATTCCAGATTTAGTTCGTGGCATGATCTTAAAATAAAATAAAAACAAAAACCAATAGTATTGTGTACCTTGGAACATGTTCCGTGGTACAAGATGTTCTGTGTTCAAAGGTACAAGAGGGTGCACGTTTAAACAAATATGGCTACCAAAACTAGAGATTCGAATAAATCATGGAAATTAAAATATGTTATTACTCGCCAGATGATACGGAACACATTGTACTTAATGGATGGTAACAAATACAAAATGGTTTTATATTAGATAACATATACCAATGAACGAAATATTCACTTTTGGTACTAAAAAAGATTCTTTCGTTCACAGAACTCACACTTTGCAATAAATCAAACCAAAACTACGACCAGAGCTACTTAGCGGCTTTCCCTACAATATACTTCAGTCCTCTAGGTCCTCTAGGTCGTAGCAAAAAATAAAAAACAAAAATTGTTCAAAGGTACACTATGCTGAAGGTACAACAGTCTCCCCTACATATTATTCTTATTCAATCTTAACTTAATTTAAGGTCACCAGATGCCCCCATTTCCCAGGGACAATCTCCGAATTTTGTTTTTCGTCCCCAAACAAAATTCGTCCCTGTAATGTCCCCGAATTTAATAATTTATCCTCAGATGTCCGTGTAATTTCAGTCTTAAGATTATGAATCTGTGAAATTTCTAACTTCTACAATTTTACACCAATTAATCTGAAACTTTTACCACATATTTCTTATAATGTGGACATGCAATACAAAAATTTTCACTTTAATATTGTAACGTTTTATTCTACTTTTAACCACCACACCCGTCAACAATGTGACTTTTATTCTTAATAATTCACCCTACAACAATGGGTACTCCACTCAACACAGTAACACAATAGTAGTTATTGCACTCCACACGACGACAATGACAATACACGGGTATTATTGAGAAGAACAACAATGTACTCCTAATTTCAACTAATGTTCACAAAGCACTGTGTGGAGAACAAAACTGTCAGTTCTCAGTTCACAATTAGCTTGCCTTGGCTAGTTCTTTTAGCTCACTGTTCAAGTTCACTGCACGTCGAACTCAGTTCTTCCGGATACGTCGTCCTTGCCTGGCCGCTGCCACAGTTACGGACTCCTCAAGTTCATTGCACTTCGAACTCAGGTCCACATTGCTCGCTGCTGTCCAAGACTTGAAGGCTGACTGAATCTACTGACTTTCTCGAGACTGACTTTCGTTGGCAACTCACAGTGTCATTTATTTACCACGGACATCTAGAATTTTCTGCGTTGCGAAGCTTCTGGACTTCCACAACTATCGGTCTCCAGATGCTTCCTTATAATTCCGTTTTCCTGCACCTTCCTTCTCGTTGGATGCGCGTGTACACTCCCGAGGCAACCAGACGCGACCAGAACATTCCAGATGGGTGTCACAATATTTCAATTAGTTTACTTATAATTAATGTTTGGTGTTGTATTTTTTAATACTCAATATTGTCCCAATATTCAAAGTTTACATAATTTTTCTTTAAATTTACATTTAATTTATTCCTGGTATATGTATTTAACATATGACACACACTTTTCATATTTTTCCAATTACTTTTTGAGAAAAAAAATGTTGACCCTTTCAATTGTTAATTTTTCATTTTTTTTTTTTTAAACTTACCATATCCTCAACACATGGTGATTTGAATACTTTCAATAGCAGAAAAAAACACATGTGTCAGTTTACTTCACATGCTTTTGTGGACTTCTGTACAAAATTTCACTGAGATCAGAAAAAAAAACTGCTTTCATTAGAGCATTTTGAATGTTACAAAATGTTGAAAATTGGAAAATCGAGAAAACGAGTATCAAAGTACAGCATGTATATGATTGGTTCCGGACAATTGGCCACAGAAAATTGGTAACAGGGACAATTGGCCAGAGAAAATTAGTAATAGGGACAATTCGCCACAGATAGACAATTCGCCACAGATAGACAATTAGCCACAAATAGACAATTTGCCACAGATAGACAATTTTCCACACTGTTCTATACATATTCCTTTGCCTTAATCCTTCCCCAGTCTGCAGAATGATTCTTGTGTTCAGACGGTTCTTTGACGACACTGCTTCCATCTTCTGATAACATGACTGTTGCATTACACCAGCCACGCATGTCACAGCGCCAAACAACTCCATTCTTATTTTCTCTAAGTCTCGTGTACATGTAGCCAAGATATATTAATTTGTCAGAGCCGCTTTCTGATTTTGTGAAGCGAATTTCTTCCGCCATAGTTCCTAATTAATTTACAGCTTCTGGATTTGTTTTGTGCTACCATAGAAATATATTATAAATTATTGCGAATTTGAGTATTGCCTTCATTTATTACAAGTTGTAGCGAATTTTAGTATATGGCCAATTGCCTTTCACACGAATTTTAATGTGTGGCTAATTGTCTTTGATACGAATTTCAATTTATGTGGCGAGTTGCCTCTGTGGCCAATTTTCTGTGGCGAGTTGTCCCCAATCCGTATATGATATTTATAGTATCGATATCCTTCCTTCCTATACAGGTCTACCACACATATTTTCTCCTACATAACAGCGGAAAATATGAACTGAATGAAAAGTAAAATTAGTTAGAATGAAGAACAACATCTGTCAGAATGACAGCTGAGTATCAGTTTAAAGGGCTGCAGCTCCACACACGTGCTGGCGTTGGTGCCTTTGAATTCGTCCTGAGGTGCTTCAAATTGTCACAGGACCAAAATAAGCACAGATTTAGAAAAACGGAAACTTTTTTGAGTTACAAAAAATTTTCCATATTTTAATGGTTTTTTTTTCACCAATCCATAGCCTTAATTATAATAATAATAATAATAATAATAATAATAATAATAATAATAATAATAATAATAATAATCTTTATTGTCATTGAATGAAAAACTTCACTATAGACATTGTCAAATGTTACAATCTTACTGCAATACATTTCATAGATATACAAAATAAAAATTTAATTATAAAAACAATGTAGATATTTATCAAATTACATAATATAAAGTTAAAAGTACTATATTTACTAGATAAAAGACAGTATCAAGTACTAATTGTCATATGTTTAATAACTAATTAAGAATATACAAACAGAGGCTAATAATAAACTTTAAAAATGCAACATAAGGTAGTGCAATTTGCTCTGTTCATTAATACATTGAAATTTAAATGTGAATTGATTTACCACTAAGTTTCATTTAAAATCTCATTATTAAAAAAAAAATTAAGAAAACAACCATAACATTTAAAACTGCATTGTTTAAAAATGTATGTCAATTTCAAAGAACTCATTTATTGAGTAAAGTGAGTTTTTAATTAACCAACTGTACAATTTTGTTTTATAACTTTCAACAGGAAGAAGTTAAATGTTTATTATTAAATAATTTGATTCCAATCAATTTATAGTATTTTTTGTCACACTAAGTCTACAAAGTGGATAATCTAATAATTGTCTATTCCTCGTTGTATGATTGTGTATCTCACTTCTCATATTAAAATCTTGCAAATGTTCTTTCATAAACACTAGAACATCATATATGTACAGATTTATGACGATCTGATAAGTTTATGAAAATATTGTTGTATATGTCATTATCTGGAATATTCATTCACAAGATAAAATATGTCGTCGTCTTCCTAACAAGTATTAGGCCGAGTGGCCTGTTACGGTCTCAAACTAGAATTTTCAGTCCATCTCTTCTTCGGACGGCTTAGAGATCTTTTGCCATGCAGATGGTAATTGGAATTCTGCATCGATCCATTTGTTCGAGATGACCCTTCCACTGAAGTTGATATTTGCTGATGAACTGCATAATGGGTTCTATTTGAAGTTCTTGTATTATGTCCTCATTTTTTTATGATCCCAGCGAGTATATCCAGCTGTTGCTCTCATGAACTTCATCTCACTTGCTGTTATTCTACTGACATCTCTCATATGCAGAGGAAATGCTGCATAGGTGGAAACCCCACCAATTGTACCTCTCTGGGCTAGCAACCCATTGTGCGTCATTTCCACATTGCTTTCAAGTCTCAACATAAAATATCTGTGAAACATATATATGTATATATATATCCCTGAGAAAAATCTGAAGAGAAAGTTCATTATTATTCTTAAAATGTATATGGATGTGACCTAGATGAAATAATTTATTTGTTAAAATTTCTTGCTTGAAGAAATGTGTGACTTCAGAGAAAATATGAAGTGGAATGACTAAAATGCTGATCTTTGCCCAAAATGGAGTAAAATATTTTAATTTTCCTTTGAAAAATTATTCCCTGTGCACAACAACTCCAGAAGTTGATTGAACTACCTTTGTGTCTCTGGAAATAATGCTTCAGTGGAGAGTTTTTCCTTCAATGAACATGATGTGGACATTCCAAAAATCCAGAATGAATTTAGAAACTGTTCGAGCCATCTTAACCAACTTCAACATGACTTGTCAGGGATTTACTGCAAAATTGGGATCCAGAGAAGACTTGCTTAAAATAATTAATTCTTTTGAAAATACCAATAAGTTAAGTAGTAGTTAAGTACAATGAATATTTCAGTCTTCTTCTTTTTCTGCCTGACAAGTGCTGGCCACAAGGCCTGTTACAGTCTCACATAAAATTTTCACGCCATCTCTTAGCAGGACGACCCACAGATCTTTGGCCATGCGGTACATAATCATAAATTGCCTTTGGGAGTCTACTATTACTCATTCTTTCCAAATTATGTTTCCAATTAGACTGATATTGAACAATGTAATCTAAAACTGGTTGAGTTTTTAGTTCCTTTAAAATTTCAACAATTTCTTTTCAGATCCCATTCAGTATAGCCCGCTGTCCTTCGCATGAATCGCATTTCACAAGCCGTTATTCTACTTTTATCTGCTTTCCTCAGTGTCCATGCTTCACTGCCATAGATGAGCGTCGGTCGTGCCAATGTGTTGTAGAGACGTATGCGGGTGTGTTTCTGAACCAAGGATGGTTTCATCACACTATTTATAATGCCCATAGCTCTTGTGTATTTATTAATTTTCTGTGATATGTCCAATTCTTCAAAATGGAAAGATTGTAACCTAAATATGGGAAACTATTACATCTTTCTAATATTTTATTATCGAGACAAATTTTACTTTGTATTGGGTATTTCCCACAGAACGCCATAATTTTTGTTTTATCTGTTGAAATTTCCATATTGTATGTGGCTGCTACTTGCTGCAAATTATATATTGACCTTTGGAGGTCGTCTTCTGAAAGTGCTAATAATACCAAATCATCTGCAAAGAGAATTGAATCCAATTTAAGGTGTCTGTTAATTTGCATATATCCATGGCGAGTTTGCTTCCACTCTTTAATTATTCGGTTCATATAAATAATAAAAAGAATGGGCGATAATCCACAACCTTGTCTTACACCAGTATTGATGGGTGTCCAAGATGATAGCTTACCATCTTGTTTAATAATTGCTATTTATGAATATTTTAGTATAAACAGAATTACTATTTTAATTCTTCAAAGTGTAGAAAACAATATAAGTGAATGGCAAACCAACAGAAATGTTAAAATAGTTTTTTTTTTTTTATATGTTGTTGTTGTTGTCTAGTGCCTTGCATTTGGCAATGAAGCCATTAGCAGTCGTGCTTTCCAATACTTTTGAACTGTAGTTTCTTCTGATCTTAATGCTTCACAGGTCTTCAATTGGTCTTCATTCATTTCTGCTGGATCGTTACACAGGACACATATGGGTGAAGCTGAGATACCTATTCTGTAGAGATGACTTGCTAGACAGTCATGATTTGTCAATAGTCTGAAGGCTGCAACTGCTCTTTTCCTTGGTCTCTGGGGGATTATATCTGGGTTGGAAAGTAGTGTAATCCATTTTTTGTCTTTAGCATTTGATTCTATTTCTTGTAGGTATGAATGAGAAAATTTTGTAGTGATCAAGCGTTTTATTGAGGAATATGAAAAATTAAATTTAGATTTTTGTTTTATTGTTGTGCCTTTCTTGGCAAGTGTGTCTGCGGTTTCATTCCCCATGACTCCACAGTGTGCTGGAATCCATTGGAGACGGACAATCTTATTAACTTTTTGGAGTTGTGTTAACATTTTGTAGCATTCCCTTATTTTTGTCGACTTCTTTGTAGCATTTGAACATATTCCCTGAATTGCAGCTAAAGAAAACAGTTACATGAAAGCCACAACATACATGAGTATGAGTCCTAAAGATAAGCATTCCGGAGTTTTTTTTCATATATCGAGCCACCGGCGTGGCTCAGTCGGTTAAGGTGCTTGCCTGCCGATCTGAAGTTGCGTTCGGGTGCGGGTTCGATCCCCGTTTGGGCTGATTACCTGGTTGGGTTTTTTCCGAGGTTTTCCCCAATCGTAATGTGAATGCAAGGTAATCCAAGGCGAATCCTCGGCCTCATCTCGCCAAATATCATCTCGCTATCACCAATCTCATTGACGCTAAATAACCTAGTAGTTGATACAGCGTCGTTAAATAACCAACTAAAAAAAATTCATATATCGATATCTGTTCCTGGAAATTGTGAAAGAAATCTGGTAACCTTAACTTAATTTCATGTATATATGCAAATAATAGTAGTACCTAAGTTAAATGTTGTACATGAAAATATACTTACATAAAATACAGCAAATAAATGATGATTAAAAAAACCTTCATTTGACTGTGTATTTATTAAGAATCATTGAATAAGTGAATAGCATGTAAAAACAAGTAGTGGCTACAAGTACTTTGGCCTTATCCTGCATCATCAGATAGCATAAGAAATTAATATGCATGAACGTAAAAATAGAAAGTGCACCAAATAATCACCTTGAAATATCATAAAAACATATTAAAAGAGCATAAACAACAATGAGTTAATAAATGTGTACAAGAATGATGAAACATAAAAAAATTGCGTATACAAACTCAAATGTAACACCTGCAACAACTTCTACATAGGACAGACAGGCAGATCATTTCAAACACGTTACAAAGAACACATCACAGCCATAACAAAATTACAAAACACCTCTACATATGCAGAACACATGACAAATGCTAACCACACTCACAGAGACATCAACACAGACATGGAAATACTGCACATTCAACCAAAAAGCCAGAAACTAAACACACTAGAACAATATGAAATATCCAGACACACGAAAACGCACCCCAACGAAATTCTTAACACACAACTCAATTTCAGAACACACACACGCACACTCTTTGACTCTACATTATACCACACGAACACACCCTCACAGGAAACAAAACAAGAGACGTCAAGACCAACAACGACCAGTTCTGAGGTTGACCCATAAATTTGTCGAAACTTGTAAACAAGGTAAATTAGAATTTAACACAAGAAAGTCTTATCATACATATCCCGAAAAAATTGTGTACTTACAACGTGATATATCAGGTGAGACAAGTTAAAATTAATTATACCAAGAAGGCACCACTTATGAGGCAACTAGGCCAGGAGATAATGGCATTGGGTGACTAGTTCCTTTCCCCCTCCATTGCATATATTGCCGATTAGCTGCATATTACACTAGTCAGACTTCAGATGCATACAAAGAATTTGTTCTTCCTCTGACACATACACACATTTCTATACGCAGTGTATGTAATGTTGTGTATAAAAATGTAAGAATATCTCAACTCTAAACACTAGTCCCAATACTAATTAATATTATGGATTCAAAAACGCAGCACATTACCACAGCAATAATATTATAAGTTATTGAAAAATTTAACCTTAGTATTTAGTTTACCGGTATTTTATTTTACTACACCTGAGGATTTTTAAGGATTTAGCGATGCTAGTGAGCCTTTTGTTGCTGTTTTCTGTCCATTAACTTGTTAATTCTGTGATGAATTGAAGTGATAGCCAAACAGAGACAGAAAGTTGCAGGCAGTTCCTCAGTTCTGTTTTAAGCACAGCCATGGCAGAAAATGCAGTTTCACAAAGATATGTGATGGAAAAACAAAGAAACAATCTGATTGCTTTGTCATGTAGGTTTGGACAGAGACGATCTGGATCTGAGCTTTTCGACACAATCATGAAAATTATTCTCCTAAGAATTTTACTTCCGGAGAATTTTACACTGAGAGACTCCATGAATCATAAGCAGTGAAAAAATATAGTGGGACTGCGTTGGTGTTAATGCAGCTTATGTGGGTACCTCTTTGATACTTGTTACCTTAAACAACAAGTTTAAGCCCCACGAGAGGGTGCTATATAATGAAACTACAAGATTTAACAATTTTAATCATGAAACAGCATTGTATCAAAAAAGCTATTGATTCCAAAACTTCAGAAATTATTGATATCATCATAACTGCAGCAAAACAATCTATTCCCACTATGAAACAACAATCTTGTAGACCTATGAGCATTTGGTGGAATAATGATTTACACAAATTCCACAATTTTGGACATCTGGCCGAAATCTACGGCTGACCACTAGGATCCAGAATACAAAGCAGAGGTTAAATGAAAATACAATATGATTGCGTAGAGAATACGGAACAATGATAAATTTAAAAATAAAGTACAATTTGATTTCGGAGAAACATGAGATGAAAATACATTGAAGAGTAATGAAATGAAGTGGAAAAAAAAAAAAATTACATAGTATTATACAAGTGATTGTGTAAAATGGATAATGAATCTCTCATTACCATTAGACAAATTTTGTTAATGTCCTCATTAGAAAATTTAAGAGAAAGGAGAATGGTTTTGGTGAACTTAAATGAAGTTCCCCTAGCGCCAAAAAGAAGCCCTTTCACTTCCCATGTATTAATATTCATTTTGTACCTCTCACTGAAGTGAGGAATACATGGGTTGTAAATAGACTTCTTTTCATCGTTAACGTTATAGGCTTGTTGATCATCCTTCTCAAAACGGACAGTGGGGTCAAGAATGAGGCTTCTTTGATTCTGGCTATAATGTCTGCTCTTCTCGTTGACCCATTCTCAGCCAAGCAGTGCACTTCTTCGTAAACCTCCCACTTTGCCTTCCGAAGAGTGGTTACGATGGAGCTTCTCACTTCATGGTGGCGATTGTTCCTCAGTAGTTCTCCTTTAGGGCAATAACCCAAAACATGTCCAAGGGTTTCTATTTCGCTGCATCCTGGATGACGACACTTTTGATCTTGAAAGGAACGACCTGGCACCGATCATACTGCTGCGATGTTTGTGGACATCTTTATGGCATTGGTCCACTCTGAGGATGATATCCCTCTTCTATTGCTAATCCAAGAGTTGTTTTTTGGATCTTCACTGTAAGTTACCACTACTTTCCCTTTGAGAAAACAACAGCAATCTGCTTGGCGACAATGGATGAAAACGAGGACAGTTGACGACAAAATAAAATATAATAAAGCAAGGATAAATCTCAAAGAAGTATTCTTGAAGCCAAAAGAACAAGCTGGCAGCGATTTGTTGGGTCTTTAAATCCAAATATTCTGCCTACAACTGTATGGAAAAGATTTAAAGCTGTAGAAGGCAAGAGTTACGAACACATGACTCACTTTAAGGTATATGTACACCTTTAAATACTAAAAATTTTTGTTTTGTATAATTTTGCTCTGTAAAATGTTTATACAATTGAGAATGGTACCAGAAAGAGAATGAAGTGAACAGATCCCTTGAAATTATGTCTGAATTGTTTTTAAAAATTATTTTGTTTATAATTTTCACATGCAACTTGAAACATGATAGCTCATGCAGTTTTTAAGATAGAGTCACAGTTTTTTCACTGTTTTATAGCTAAAACTATTCTTTAGTGCCTGACATAGAGCTATTTTTTATTTTTATTTACATTAATTAAATATTACCATATATGTAACTTACAATAATATTTTATGTTGCATAAATCATGTAAAAAATCCATAGATAATTATTAACTATATTAATGTTATTTTACTCATTGTCAGGCACTGGGGACATTTCTTCTTCAAATGACACCAATATCTTCTTGGCATCACCATATTTGACTGAGATATCACGTTTAAAGGAATTAAATATTCTAAAATTACTATTTACAGAAAATGAGCCACAAACTTTCAGAGCCTAGAAGACTGCATCATCATATGTCATCCCTTAAGCAGCTTCATGTCGGTCCAGTTTCAGCTTCTTTCTGCCTCTCAAATACCTCCGCCTTGTTTTAACTTCAGGTGTTGAATGTTTTTTTTTTTTTTTTTGGCATTTTTGTCCCTATTCCCATTGATGCAACAAATCCTGCGATGGTGTTTGTCCCAGGGCTTATGCCCATCCTCCTCAGAATTTTAATTTCTACTTTTGGACTCTTATTAAAATGACGTACAACATCATTGACACAAATTTACAGTTTTATGACTAACAGTAAAAGATTATAAATTACTTCATTATGTTTTTGTTTTTTCAATCTAATGATCATGCCCAGATATCTGTGCATCTATTTCGGGACTAGAAAGAAGTTTATTTTACAAGCAATGCTGGACGAGGGGATTGACTGCTACGAAGATCACTCCAAAAGTAAGTGACCGTGGCTGATGACGCAGCATTTTGGAAAATGGGACTTATCTGAAAAACCATAAGGCATAAATCGAAAATTCTTATATCAAATTAAAGGGGAGAAAATTCTCTATTAAAATAGTTATATTTTGAAAATTCTAATTTTTCATCATTTTTTGCGTTTTGTGGGTGTACATATACCTTAAAGATAGTAATCAAACAATAATAACAGAAAATGCTAAAAAGGCAGAACTCTTAAATTCACACTATGCCCAAAGGCTGACTAATAATAGTTCATGGCCTAAATATATGAATAAAGAAGAACAATATCTTACAAGTAATTTTCAACTCTTTTTTCATCATAATGATATAACAGACAATGAAAATAATATTATTAGTTTTATTACAATCATTAATACAATATGGTATAATAAATTGGGGTGAAGTAGCATCATCTGTACTTAATCCATTAATTTTATTACACAGAAGGTTAATAAAAATTTGTCTAACCAAAAATATGGATTACGGTACCCAACAAGTTGAAGCCATTTATACATGACTTCAAAATGTATTTGTTTGGCTAAACCAGTGCAAAAACATAGTCATCCTGTCTGACTCCAAAGCTGCAATCCAGTCCATCAGCTCAACTACATCCCCTAAAATGGAAAAAGTAAAAGAAATTCATTGCATGGTAAAACAAATTCAAATGCTAAATAAAAAAGTAGTCTTCCAATGGATCCCGGCCCACTGCGGACTGAACGGTAACGAGAAAGCAGATATGTTAGCAAAGAAGGGAACTAAAATCAACTTAAAACCAAATTTCAAGTTCCCATATGAATCAATAAAGCAAGTCATAAAAAGAATAAGTTACAGCGACCAGGCAAAACATCAAAATTCAAAATGGAAAGAATCATTCAAAGATCCAAAACTAATTCCTGATCTACCTCGAAAATCTGCCGTGGCCATGTTTAGATTGATTACTGGTCATGATTGCCTCCATCGTATTGGAGTACTGAATTCACCTAAATGCTTACTGTGCACCAGAGAAGAGGACATGGAGATGGAGCACCTGGCTAATTGTGAAACTCTTAGGACATTTGTGGACCTTCCATCAAAATATTGGGAAGCAAGAAGGATGATGACTTCATTGTTAAATCCAGAGCATTAGATACACACACACACACACACACACACACACACAAGTTTACAAATTTAATTTATACAGATTTTGAAGTATTAACTATTGAAGAAATTTATAAATATAGTTTACTAACTTACTACCACAGAAATCCAATAAAACATAAATCTAATCGACATGAATATCGTACTCAAAGGCAAAAGTCTATTTTCCCATTAATTGAGCCTAAATGTCATACAAGTGCAGCACTAAAACATGGCGCTAGTTTCGGCCCAAGACTTTATAATAAAATTACAAACCATCTTCCAAATTTGAAATATTTTGAAATTGAAGCTTTTAAAAAAGAAACTTATAAAAAATATTAACAAATGTGTGTATTTTTTACCTTTTATTTCTGTCGACTATATTCATGTTTTTATTGAATATCACTGACTTCTGTCTGATTGTTAATTTATATTAAATGTGTTTTTTCTCTTTCTTCTTTTTTTGCTCTTGTGTGTTAATTATCGGTTTGAATTAAGTTAATTACTGTATTTAGTAAACTGTCTTTGTAAATTTTATGTTATATTATTGGCTGAGACTACACCGTACACGAGCCTGGCTCTTATGGTATTGGCTAGAAACATTTTTGTTTTATAATTTTAATTTGTACTCACTAGCTAGCTAGTTAAATAAACTATGTTAAATTAAATTAAAGAAATGGGAGATCCGGGAAAACATATAAACTCGTATGTCTAAATTGATAATTTTGTTCTACAGATAAAATTATACAACTATATGAGCTTTGAAAATCTATAAAAACTGCCAGTGTATTTTTTTTTTTTTTTTTTTTTCCGTTAAAAGGACCTTCCATTTCTTGAGTGAAAAGAATATTTTGCTCAGTGGTGTAATGGAATTTTCTAATCCAACCTGGCATGGTGAAATTAAATTTTGGAATTCCAAACACCAATTCAGTCTATTTGATACCATTTTTCCCATGACTTTTGCAATGATACTAGTAAGTGAAATGGGTCTATAATTTTTAATTTCAGGTACAGATTTGTTTTTATTAAGAATGGGAATAATTATTATTTTCTTCCATTCAGCAAGCACTTTAGTTTTCCAAAATAAGTTATAAAGTTTTAAGTTCTTTTTAAGCAGGTTTTTTCTAGGTTTTTACGAAATTACCAATCTATATCACAGACACACTCATTGCTAAAACTCCAGTTGTGAACGAAATTCCTCCATGGAAATGGGTGATTCCAGAACATAGCATACAAATTCCAGGAAATCATTCCAAAAATGATCCTCCATACAGTCTTAAGTTAGATTCCATGGAACTACTCTGCAGCACATATAAGGATCACCTTCAAATTTAGACAGATGGATGTCTAAATCCTAATAATGGGACATCAGGAGCAGGGTATTATATTCCAAAATATCAAGAAAGTTATTTCATACCATGTTCATCCTCCTCCAGTCTTGACACTGAATTGCTAGCTATTGATGCTGCTCTTCAGTGTGTTACTCAAATTTCTGAAAAATCTATTTGCATACTTACCGACTACAAGGGGCTGTATTTAATATAATTAAATATGTACCAAACCTATATGCACATAGAATTATTCCAATTCAGAAACAACTAAGTAAACTAAAAGAACTCCAAACGGAAATAATATTTCAATGGATACCTAGTCATTGTGGTATACCTGGAAACGAGAAAGTCGATAATATTGCAAAACAGGCAACATATTTGCAACCAAGATCTCTTCAAGTGATATCTCTGTCCATTGCTTTTGCTTCAGTAAAATCTCATTTTACAAACCTATGGATTAACAATTGGCTCTCTTCTGACAAAGGAAAAATTTTACAGTCTGTA
Organism: Periplaneta americana; assembly: GCA_025594305.2. Classification (NCBI taxonomy): domain Eukaryota; kingdom Metazoa; phylum Arthropoda; class Insecta; order Blattodea; family Blattidae; genus Periplaneta; species Periplaneta americana. Next base: position 12,360,420 of record JAJSOF020000039.1, on the reverse strand, counting down.
CAAAAGAAACCAAATGACCTGGAAATGTACAAAAACTTGTCCAGACATGTTCAAACATTTTTAACAAGAGCCAGAACAGGTCACATTGTCACTCAATTGTACCTACACCGATTTCACATTTCTGATAATCCTACTTGTCTGTGGTGTAATAATCATGATGAAGATCTGGAACACATTCTTCTATACTGTCCATCCATAAACTACAAAAGAAGTAAATTAAAATCATCAGTATCGGTTGCAGAAGACACAGCCCTGCAGTATATATTGACTACACCCCAACTCTGGCTACTAGCAACAGGCATCTATAATGAACACGGATCAAAATACCCCTCATTTCTCGTGAAAAACAACAACTGAATACACTACAGTGGACTATAGTGGACTTTATGTTGTCAGCAAACAGCTGGATACATTAAGAAGATTGATTGATACGAATTCAGGATTATATTATCTGGGCCTGGTGACTCGTTTTTTTACATTATTTATTGCATAATATGTAAACAGAGCTTTAAAAAATACCTGGTCCAGATTATTAAAAAAAAAAGAACTGCAAATTCCTGATTCTCCAAGAAGTGAAGTCGTGGCAAAATTTAGAATGATTATGGTACTAGTCACGATTGTCTTGGTGTACGACTGTATAAATTAAGCAGTACTCCAACACAGGAATACATATATTATGCAAGAAGCCTGGTATGGTGATGAATGCTGAACATCTGGAAGAATGTGAAAACCTACAAGATGAGAGACCCAAGATGGACATTTCACAGCTTTACTTGGAGAGATAATCAAAGGGCCATGAGCATTAAATTACTACTAGGTACTAGACCTCTGTATTCTCTTGAAAACGGCCGACCAAACTCGTCGATCAGTCCTCGGTTGTGAAGAAGGCAGCCTGGAAATGATTCGCTTGAGCACATGCAGTCGAGAGTTTATAACCGATCGGTTGAAACATTTACTCAGTCGGTCGAAAGCACTCGAGGTTGTTGCACCACAATTACAACACCGTTGAATGCCTGATACCCAAAACAACCTACCTAAGAAGGTTACCATTTTGTTTTTATTTCAGATAGCACAAAAAGCAGGAAGTATTTGAACATTTAAAAAGGGAAACATAGTTTCTAAATAACACAATTCTTTATATGAAATAATGCTTTATATTATCAATAATGTTATTCAGCATCCATCTTGTCGAACCCACTATATCAGTAACGAAAATGTTTACTGTAGCTTAGTAAATACGTGATTGCATAAAAAGTGGAGAGATTTTGTGATGAGTGTCAAATTTCTTCAAAAGCAGACAATCTATTTCAGTCACAATGTTTAATAAAAATAAACCAAATCTATATGTTCACTTTGTTAACATTTTTACAATAGTGTAGGCAAATATTAAGATATTTTTAATTGCAGACAATGATTGACATTGGAGCTACTTATGGTAAGGTGGATGCAAATTCTATTATTTCACATTCAACAACCATATCACGAAATGTCAAACAAAATTAAAAGAATCAATGGTAAAGTCACCATTTGGTTTTAAAATTACCGGTAATAATTTTTGTTCAATCTTATCTAGAATTTCCTCCTTGGTTTCTTCAATGTACCGTATTTACTTTTGTCCTGTGCCATAAGGAATACAACACTGTTACAAAATATTATAAGTTGACTGTTCCTTTCAACTAGAGGATGAATTTAAATTTCTTCATTTTTTTTAGTGCTGCTTCACAATCATGCCATATTACTTCCTCGTTTGAACTGGAAGAAATTACATATTTAATTTTTAAACAATACTAAGTAAAATTACAATTATAGCAATGTTAGTTCAAGAAATATTAATAAATAACCAACCACACCTCATTTTTAAACAAATTTCAGTATTTCGACTTCCTTGGCTTTAATTACAGCTTCAATTCTCTTTGGCATGCTTACATACACTTCTGCGCTCTCATTGTGATTCCAAACATGTATCAGCCTTTTAATAAGTGGAACTCTGGTAGTAATAAATTCTTTTGCTATCTCTCTTTTACGAGTTTCCAGACGTTCTCAATGGGATTCAAAGGAGTTTCCCGGCCAATGGAATGTTTTGGAAGCCAGAAACGTTTTGACTCTCGTTGTGGCAAGGCGCACCATCTTGGCGATTTCTTTGGGAACCATTCGTTCAGCTGATAGAATATATTGATCTTGTTTCATTGTTCCCTGAACCATAGAACCTTTGCCTGTCACAGACCATATCATGACTGATATTGATGTTGAACTGTCCAGGCATCCAGGAGCTTTTTCTCCCTTTCGGGGAACAAACATTGTTTTGTCCATCAAACACTGAAAGGTTGATTCATAGGAAAGCAAACCTGAAAATTGTCAAAGAAACTGATAAAAACTCTAAATCTTGTCTTTACAAATACTGTATTTAAAAATACAAAATTTAGAGTTTTTATCAGTTTCTTTGACAATTTTCAGGTTTGCTTCTCCTATGAATCAACCTTTCAGTGTTTGATGGACAAAGCAATGTTTGTTCGTAAGGATGCCTGGTTAAAAGTTAAACACCCAATATCAGTCATGTATTCTGTGATATCAAGCAAAGGTTCAGGATGTACATTGTTCAGGGAACAATGAAACAAGATTTATCCAGGTTTGTTATCCTCAGTTGAACGAATGGTTCCCAAATGGGGAGAAAATATTTTTATGCAAGATGGTGCACCTTGCCACACTGCTAGGAGAGTCAAAACGTTTCTGGCCTCCAAAACATTCCACATTTGCCATGATCAGAAACTCACCGGACTTGAATCCCTTGAGAACGTCTGAAACTCGTAACAAGAGAGGTGGCAAAAGAATTTATTAATATCATTTTTTTTTTTAAAAGGCTGACACATGTTTGGAATCACAATGAGAGCGTCCAGGAAATAATTTGTATTGTTGCCAAAGAGAATTGATTCTTAAGAGGACGAAATATTGAAATTTCTGTAAAAATGAGGTTTGGTTAAATTTATCAATATTTCTTGAATTTTTATAATTGTAATTTTATTAGTATTGTTTAAAAATTTAATATGTAATGTGAATTCTGCATAAGAAAGGAAACCAGAGTTCAAATGAGGAAGTAATATGTAAAGTACTGTAAAAATGTGAGTGATTATAATAATGTGGCCAGGTACTGTACTTTACATTCGTATTCTTATAGACAACATAGATTGTTAAAACTTTATTTTATTTTATTGATTTGTTATTTTGACTGAGACATAATCATCATTGACTTAGTGTGCGTAAACAAACAGGCTTATGCCTATAGAAAAGAAGAAGAAGAAGATTTATTATTTAAATATTTTATTGTAATTTTTTATTCAATCTGATACCCTGTACACTTTCTACATTCACTAAACAGGTGGTACGGTATCAAGCAGTTTAATAATTTCCATAGCACATACTGTAAACACATCGATAGAAGACAGTTTTCGGTCTATGATACCCTTCATATGACCGGGATGACTGATCGTCCATGTTGCTTCGGTTGGGTGTTTTTCTTTCAGCGGAGTCAGGACATGCGACAGCCAGCCTGTGGAGCGAGCGATCACGTATTATCATGACTCTCTGTCAGTCATTCTTAATGAACTGCAGAGCTCTACTAGGTACCAGTACTATATTTTTGATTATGGTGAGGAAGCATATAGTATCATTTTCATGAACTCAAATTTGGGTAAGAAGTTCTATACGCAAAGATTTAGTTATACTCAGTGGCGGCTCGTGATAAAATATTATGTGTGTTCACAATTTTGTAGTTCCAAAATCGAAGAGAATTTGAAATCGTACATTTAGTCTAATATGAAATGTCATTATTCCAATGTTTCACTATCGAAAAAAAAACCGTATATAAATTCAAAACAAATATAATAATAATAATGATAATAATAATAATAATAATGATAATAATAATAATAATAATAATAATAATACTCAGTCTTTTTATTTCCAATTTTTCTTGGTAAGCCAGTTTACCCAGTTCTTTACTGTTCAAAATTACTTGAACAGAGTTCATTGTTTACGTTTGTTAATAATGAATACATACCACAGTCCCGTTATTTACAAACGCGTGTGTTCAGTAATATATTTTGATTCACAACACACTGATACACTATAGCCTATACCAGTACTGTAATCCCACTCGCATAGATTACTATAAATACATGCCAGTAAATATTATTCTTAAATATTATACACTGCCATACAGATACTTAAATTCATACCACCGCCACAGTCAGCCAGCACGTGTTTGAAAGCCAAACTATGCTATTATGCCGACACTGAAGTATAGTAATTCACAAACTACACTCTCGTAGCAGCACTGTACACGTAAGTAAACGTTCCTACAGTCAGATGCTGACATCTACAGTCTATTAAATTTCCTCCTCGAGATATAGCACTTGAACGATAGGCATCGATGGACCTGACATCTGTAGGATAGATACTCATCCTGTTCACTTAACGCTTTGTGCTCTTGACGAGTCATAAGCGGCCAGCTAAAGACAATTTTCTCCCGCGCATGCGTAAAATTCCTGTAACCAACTCGAAAAGAGCACGGCTTGTACGTGAACGGATGTTGCCAAGTTTACATAAGAAGTTTGTGCAAGATGCGGGAAGTTTAAAATACTCGACTCTGATATTATACATCCCCACTACGTCAATACGGTATCAAATAATAAACCTAGTCGTGCATTAATGGAAACAAGGTGTTCACGTGCTCTTGTGCTCTTATTGACGCACCGCCACTGGTTATACTGCAAGACAGACTTTTGCCATAATCAACCGGGTAACAAACTTTCGTATCTGTAGGAAATGAAGCATTTGGATTGCACAGCCATTTGATGCAGCCATATCTAAATAGGAATATGGATAGAGAAAAATACATTTTCAATTACCACCATAGCAGAGCCTGGATATGTGCAAAATGTGCCGTTTGCATTTTAAGCAATAATTGGAGAGTTCACACTAGTTTTTTTAAAAACTGATTTTTTTATTGACATAGTAAAAGAAACCTTCGTCTTGGATAACTTCGTCCGTATTAGAAATAGGCTTAATTATGGTGATGAATTTCGAATATTGCACCTAATTAACAAATGTTGACAAACCTGCAAAATTCCACATTCATGGTCAACTGCATTGGTAAAGAATATATTCAAGAAATAAATGTGACATCTAACGAGAAATTAGCCTAATGAATACAGGTACAAAATATACACAAAATTAACAAGTAATAGATTAAGAAATATAAGAAAATGTATGCTAACAGAAAACCAAAGTGGTTTCACAAAAGATGGATCATGTATAGACAATATATTCATAGTCAAACAGCTAATAGAAAAAAGAAGAGAGAATAATCTAGAAACTCACATGGGGTTCATCGATTTTGACAAAGCTTTTGATCGAGTTAATAGGAAAAAAACTTTGGCAAATATTCAGGAGTGAAGGATATCCTCCACACCTTATAAATGCAATAAAGAAATTATATGAAGAAACAAACGACATTATGGAATAAAAATAAATTGACATTTATAAGTTAACACGTCATTTTAATAAGAGTCCAAAAGGAGAAATTACAATTCTGAGGAGGATGAGCATAAACCCTGGGACAAGCACCATCGCAGGATTTGTTGCATCAATGGAAAATAAGGACAAAAATGCCAAAAAACATTCAACACCTGAAATTAAAACAAGGAGGAAGTATTTGAGAGGCAGAAAGAAGCTGAAACTGGACCGACATGAAGCTGCTTAAGGGGTGACAAATGATGATGGAGTCTTCTAGGCTCTGAAAGTTTGTGACTCATTTCCTGTAAATAGTAATTTTAGAATATTTAATTCTTTTAAACATGATATCTCAGTCAAATATGGTGATACCAAGAAGATATTGGTGTCGTTTTGAAGCCTGAAATGTCCCCTAGTGCCTGACAATGAGTAAAATAACATTAATATAGTTAATAATTATCTATGGATTTTTTGGATGATGAATGCAACATAAAATATTAGTATAAGTTACATATATGGTAATATTTAATTAATGTAAATGAAAATAAAAAAATAGCTCTATGTCAGGCACTAAAGAATAGTTTTAGCTATAAAACAGTGAAAGAAATGTGGCTCTATCTTAAAAACTGCATGAGCTATCCGTCGGATCCCAGCCAACTAGTCATTCATATTGAGTGCACCTCAGCACAAGTGTGGACTTCGGTCCTGCGTTCATAGACATCTATGACGTAGTGCAGAGGGCGGCCACTAGAGGGAACCCAAGAGTTGGAGCTTAATCTGAGACGATTCTAACCAGTGTCGGGGTTGTATCCAGTGTGGCTTAGTGGATAAAGCATCAGCACATAGAGCTGAAAACCCGGGTTCAAATCCCGGCGCTGGAGAGAATTTTTCTCCGTTCCATTACACTTTCATCGTATGATGACGCAGAATATCTGCATGGAAATATCATATGTACTTCGGTACATTAAAATAATATATATGAGCTATCATGTTTCAAGTCGCATGTCAAAATTATAAACAAAATAATTTTTAAAAACAATTTAGACATAATTTCAAGGGATCTGTTCACTTCATTCTCTTTCTGATACCATTCTCAATTGCATAAAAATTTTACAGAGCAAAATTATGCAAAAACAAAATTTTTTGTATGTAAAGGTGTACATACATATACCTTAAAAGCCATAAGTATAATTCTAACAGATGTTACTGGCAATCGTTATAATATTGTAAATATTTATTACCCTATCTTCATCCGTAAGAAGTTAACGAGACTTAACGAGGATTTGCTTCTCCTCCCCGTTGACAAGGGAAAAAATGTTTGTTAAAAAAAAAAACAACTTTTTCTCATCATCATTACAGATTTTCTGTCCATTTTCAAGATAGTTTGTGCTAATTTTCAGCTTCTCGGAGTTGTTCTACCCATTTCATTACTTTATAGACTACAGTGGACTTTATGTTGTCAGCAACCAGCTGGATACATTAAGAAGATTGATTGATGCTTTTAAAAGTAAAATACAATTTAAGTAATTTAATATTATTTAAACAATGCACCAGAATTAAACAGATCAAGAAACCGACATTGTCTTACTTTGTAAGCAAGCATATCATTAACTCAAAATTTAAAGATTGATTAATGCAGATCAAGCTCACCCTATGTGAGGGAAAACTTTAGAGAACGCTAATGGACTACAAATCACCAGTACCTGAAGGACCAAGAAGAAATGCTGTGGCAATATTCTGCAGGACACGTGGCCGCTCATCTACATTGGATCTTCATCTTCCTTTCTTCAGAGTGTGTTTCGCCTTGTGAAAAAGGCTCAGTTATGAATAAAAATAACCTCTAAGTGTGTGAAGCTAAAGGACTGTCCACAAGACATCATTGTATTGGGGAGCAAGAAGGCAAATGACATTGTATCAAATGCCTCGACATTAAATAAATAAATATTTAAACAAAAATATATACTCTAAAATATCCGCTTTACAGCAAACTCTCGATTATTCGTGCTAATCACCAGACAAAACAGCACGAATAAACAAAAAACACAAATAATCGGAAAGTTTATTGATTTGCCACAATAATGGTTTAGCATAAATCATAAACATATGTGTATAGTAAGCTAGCTTACTGATAATAATAAATTTGTATTAACAAAAGCCACCCTAAATAAGGGTTCCGATAGATCGGCCTATTAATCAATTCATAAAGAATAATCATTAAAAACAATTGTGTGACAATTTGAAAGAAAAAAAAACATTAAGATAAATGATACGAAAACATAGGAAATCATTTACAATAAAAGTTTCTTGGGTACAAATGATTACTAATTATAGCTAAGGATGATTTTAACACATGAGATCCTATGGCATCAATCGTTGCATCGGAAATTTTAAATTGTTTAAGTTGATTTAAAGTTTCACGTGGAATCGTGCCACGGGCACCGAACATGAGCCCAAAAACTGTCCAATGTGTGATGTGGTATTGTGCTCCAAGATGCTGACAAGGCTCATATATGACTTGTTTTTCACGACACACCTCTTGTGGCTGTTGCTCATGAATCTCGAAACGGATTGTGGGATCAAGAATGACACCCTTATCCTTCTGCCGATCAATTATGATGATATCAGCACGTCTAGTAGAGCCATCAGAAAAGATGCAACCAACCTCCTCATAAACCTCATAGGAAGCATTCTGACGGATTGAAGATGCGATTAGAGAACAAATCGTATTATGTCTGTTGATTCGGAGCAATTCTCCATGATGGCAGAAACCCAAGACATGAGGAAGCGTTTCTTGCTCGTCGCATCTTCTATTACTATTTTTACTTTTCACGGAAGAATAAAAAATATCAGGCTGTAGTTTAATCATTGAATTTATCGCACTGGTATTCCCCTGGAACTGTCATTGCTGTTGCAGAACTTTCACCGTTTGTTTTCTGGATGAAAGTAATCACAATCAGTAATGTTTCTCAGTCTTTTAGATGCATTTAATGTTTTCTTACAACAGAACGTCGAATGAAAATCAGAATCAACACAATGATCTATAATAACCGCGACATCAGTTTAATTTTAAAATAACTGTCGCCAACATTCGACAAAAAAAAAACAAATAAACAATAACAGTTAAAAAGTTAACTAAATTGAAATTAGAAAGACAAAACATTCTTTGTTGCTCTAACGCTAACAAATTACACATTCAAAATACACGATATCATTTATATTTTGTTGTTTCTAATTACAGTACTAAATACATTACTGCATTGAAATTACGGTACAGTACGTTGTTAGATTTAGCTTTCATAAGTTTTTCTTGTAAATAACTGTATATCCGAAAGAAAATTAGTTAATAATGGAGTTCGACAAGGTTGTCCACTATCACCAACTTTATTAAATATTTATATAAATGAAATTATTTTAAAATGGAACCAAATCTACACATCAGGAATCAAAATAACCAGTGCTCTAACATTAAATACCTTACTCTATGCCGTGATCAAGTCACAATTTCCGATTCAGAGGATAATTTACATTAAATAAAATATTAAAAGATTTTGGGATGGAAATTTCAGCACAAAAATCAAAAGTAATGGCATTTTTAAGACAAGACCCAGTCAGAAGTAACATAATACATAATAACCAATGCCTCGAACAAGTACAAAATTTCAATTATCTGGGTTGTGAAATATCTTATCAAAATGAAAAAGATGTGAACAAGAAAATTACCAAATTTACACAAATTCTAGGAATAATAAACAATACATTAAAAGCTAAATTAGTACAAAAACTTACAAGAATAAAAATATATAATACACTAGCATTACCCTCCCTTTTATACAAAAGCGAGATTTGGACTTAAAGAAAAAAGACATGAACAGAATCAAAGCAACGGAAATGAAATTTTTGAGGAGGACAGCAGGATATACTCTTTTAGACCGAAAAAGGAATGAAATTTTAGAACAATTAGAAGTAGAGTCAGTAGAAGAAAAAATCAACAAATACAAATTAAATTGGCTAGATAATGTAAGAAGAATGGAAAATTCAAGAATCCCAAAAATTATGATGTAGTATAAACCTAGAGGACATCGTCGACCAGGAAGACCTTTTAGAAGACTGCTAGATGGGGCCGAAACAGGTCTACAGAGGCCTAATTCGTGAAGGATGATGATGATGATGAAGTTTTTCTTGTTCCCCTCACTTATTTATACCACAGCTGTTTGTCGATTATTGTTGTTTATGACACGCACCCTGCTAGTTGTGCGAGCTCAGTTCACACGTATTCGAAATCTCCTGTTTCAATCTTTCGAACACCTTTGCTAAAGAAAAAAAAAAAGCCTTGCACGAATTGTCCCATATATTCGAGCAAAGTATCAACACGAGAATAAGATGAGTGTAATGTGAAAGACTATTGAAATTTATGTAGGTTGTATTGTAAAATTAGGTATTTTATTTATGTTTTATTATTATTGTGTTAAATTGTATTGTGTATTCTTATTGTATTGTGTATAAAACTGTATATGTATTGTAAAATTGTATTGTGTATTGTAAATTTTATTGTGTATTGCTTATCATTTTATTGTGTATTGTTTATATTGTACGCAGAACTGCACGCATTGTATTCTTCACCTGACATAATTAGGAACATTAAATCCAGACGTTTGAGATGGGCAGGGCATGTAGCACGTATGGGCGAATCCAGAAATGCATATAGAGTGTTAGTTGGGAGACTGGAGGGAAAAAGACCTTTGGGGAGGCCGAGACGTAGGTGGGAGGATAATATTAAAATGGATTTGAGGGAGGTGGGATATAGAGACTGGATTAATCTTGCACAGGTTAGGGACCGATGGCGGGCTTATGTGAGGGTGGCAATGAACCTTCGTGTTCCGTAAAAGCCATTTGTAAGTAACTAAGTATTGTTTATATTGTGTATACCACTGCCACAGGGTGCTTGCCCACTTGCAGTGTAAAGAAATACATACATACATACATACGATCTATAATAACCGCGACATCAGTTTAATTTTAAAATAACTGTTGCCAACATTCGACAAAAAAACACAATAAAAGTTAACTAAATTGTAATTAGAAAGACAAAACGTTCTTTGTTGCTCTAACGCTAACAAATTACACATTCAAAATACACGCTCATTTATTTTGTATTTTATTGTTTTTAATTACAGTATTAAATACATTACTGCATTCAAATTACTGTACAGTACGTTGTTAGATTTACTGTCCAAATTTCACGAGAGGATCCCTGCTAGGGGAGTATGGTCCTTGCGGGGTAAGAGGAGACAGTAAGCCAGTAACTCAGTGTTCTTGAAGGAGCAGGTGGATGGGAGTGGTGTCATTGGCCAGCTGGTACAAACAAAGCTCAGTCAATGGCCTGCCGGTTCTGTGTCGGGGATAGGTTATGATAGTGGGGGGAAAACTTGCGTTCCTTGCTCAGATCTTCTCGTGAAATGTGGACTGTAGCTTTCACAAGTTTTTCTTGTTCCGCTCACTTATTTATACCACAGCTGTTTGTCGATTATTGCTGTTTATGACATGCAGGCTGCTAGTTGTGCGAGCTCAGTTCACACATATTCGAAATCTCCTGTTTCAAACTTTCGAACACCTTCGCTAAAGGAAAAAAAAAAAAGCCTTGCACGAATTATCATAATTTTAACTTAAACATAATTCTAATTTAATTTAAGCAATTTCATCTTCGGAATTTTTTCCGAAACACATTTTATATAAGGCAAGGAGTACCTGCCATCTAAAGGTTTAATATTATTTCACAGCTAAATAAATATTGAACATAATTATAACAAATAATATCTATTAAAATTTCCGCACTCTTATCTAATAAGAAGACTGATATATACTTACCTTCGTTTTAAGAATTACATATAGCTGGGATGAAACCTACTTCCCTTAGGTACCCTCCACAAAACTGGCTTCATTTATACACCGACGGATCCTTGATCTCCAGAGAACAAGGTGCCGGTGCAGGTGTTACGTGCTGTCTCTTCTCACTTTATAGATCTCTTGGATACGGAACAACAAGTTTTGATGGAGAAATCATTGCAATAAGTGAAAGTCTCAGGAATCTTCTATGCCACATCAATAAATTTAAGAATGCAGTTATATTGTCAGACTCCAAAGCAGCTATTCTATCAATAGTCTCTAAACACACACCTTCATCTCAAACAGCAGAAATAACTAAAATGCTCTCTCAATTAATATCACTCAATAAACGAATTGTATTCCAATGGATACCATCCCATTGTGGAATCCTGGGAAACGAGAATACGGATGCTTCAGCAAAGAAGGGCAGCACTGCTACTTACAGACCTGTTACTAAATCTACGTATTACTCTGTGAAAAGATTTATTAAATCTACATACTTAGACTTCAACAAACAAAATTTGATAACTCAATCCCAAGGAAAAAATGGAACTCTCTGCATCAAAATCCACAGTTAATTCCCGATTTACCACGAAAATCGTCTGTAGCTGCATTTAGATTGGCAACAGGCCATGATTGTTTGGCCAAACACCTGCATAGAATTGGAATATATATCAGTCCCCTAACTGCCCATTGTGCAACTCAAACCAAGAAATGGATTCGGAACACTTCAAAATCTGTGCTTCAGTGGCTGATCATGATATTATCAACAGTAATCTCACTAGACGTTTTGATTTATCTAGAGAAAATCAAAACTCGAGTGGGATTTAATTGACTATTACGATTAGAAGAAAGTATATAAGGATTAGAAGTAACGAAGTACTCCAATACAATAAAATATTAATTGACTTACGAAAATACAACATTACAAATATTACGCTAGATGCATGCTAGATGACAGTAGTGAGCAATGCCTTCTCGTCGAGAAGTTCTCGATCTATTATACACGATGGCAATGTTAGTCAAGAAGGCTTTGTTGATTCAGTTTCATTTTTATTAAAATGCAACATTCCACTTCAATTATCCGAATCCCAGTAATCAACGTCACTTGACAGATGATTTTCAATAAATCTTAATATTAAACAATCTCTGATACGTGACTATCCATAATATCATATAGCAGAAGCTATAACATAACCTAACTAATATACACAAGTGTTAGAAAAGTTTTAATTAACGACGATGACATAAAAAATAAACATGAATAATTTTAAAAGGAATAATTATTGAATGTACAATTTTCAAATTTGAATGTGGTTGGTGGTTCAGTTGATGTTATATCGGACGTGTGCGTAATAGAAGTGGAACTCGTTGATTTAGGCCTACATGGCGTATTCTCCGAATGGTGCTCTTCATTTATATGTAAATCGGATTTCAGAAGATGCATAGGTATGATCAGTGATTTTTATTAATTCTTGTTCTTGAATGCCAATGTGAGTCATATTTGAAACTGCTGTGCATAGACTGGAGAGGTTTGTAATATATATATATATTTTTTTGACGTTTTTCAAATGTTGGCAAACAAAGAAACAAATGCTAGGGACGCGATAAAATGTGCGATAAGCAGCCATGATTGGTTGAAATACGTCTTTTCGTACGGTTTCATTGGTCAAAAGTAGTATGACGTAGTAAGAGTGTAATAGTCTTTGAAAAATATTGGAGTGCAAGAGGTCAAATGACTTTATTGTCAAACGCCTGGCATTAGAAAACAACAACAACTTTCCTCAATGTGGATTTAGATTAAAAAGAATAAATAATTAAATCTTCACATGTCTTTGGTGTTGATAATGATGGTTTTATTACTTCCTCCACACGGCGTTTACAATTGGTGACTTTACATGGATATAATCTGATTTATACATTTAATTTGTATCATTAGTTGATTAAGCATTGAGTGGGGGTACGTACAGAAAACACTAAATGAAGAAATATATATACACACACATATAATAATTTTTTTAAGATCCTGCATTTCTGTTTCCCATTCTTCATTTTTAACAGTTAAACAACAAGAAGGAAAAAAGTGAATTACAGATCTGGAATCTAGTTACATTTGTTTTATATTAATTACAATATACGTCTCACTAATGTTTTTTTCTTATCTTAATTGATCACAACAGCAAATCACAACTTGTAGAATCGCTTGGTTTAAGACCGATGCGACTACATTTAAGCTAAAACTGGACTTACTTCAACATTGATTTCATTACTTAATTATAATCTTCTAAAAGAAAAAAAAAGGTTTTCTTGAATGTTGCATTTTTTTTTTTATTCTCACTTCCAAAATGTGAATTTCCTAAACTGTGGCTCGACTATACAATCATTGATACATGAAGTCGTGATGCGTTCTGTTCGGCATACGACTTTGATAATACAAGGCTTCCACAAATCCTGCTTTATGCCAAATGTAAGGAAGCGAAATTGAGTTTTCCTGAGGTGAATAATACCATTTAAATTCAGAGCTGAAAATGTCTTAACGCGTCTCACAAATTCAAGCCGAGAGAGCAGGTTTTGATTCATTTGATGATTTTTATTCGATTAACAAATGTTAAATGTTTTGAAAAATATCCACAGATCTGAGAACTGTGGTTAAGGAAAATGTACCAACGATTAAGTAAGACCGCAGTTTGGAAATCATTTTATTTATATATATGTATGAATTCAAAACTTAAAATTCAAACTGAGTCGTTTACTCCCTTCCTTTATACTCTATATCTGTCTTGTTTACTGTTACAGTTGATAAAATTATTCAACTTTACTGTTGCTGTTCGTATCTTTAAACCCGTTGCAGTTTCAATTTCGGTGTCGTGCATGTACATCACGGATATGAAGCCAGTTTAACTTGTCTTGGTGGTAAATTCCTGGTGATGCTGAGAGGATTTTCGTGTTGTTAGACTAGAGCTCTAGGCCAGGCTTTTAGTAGTTGTGATCTTTGATGAACAATCCTTTGTCGGCAGCTGCTCCTTGTACGCTGCCCGCCTGATATTTGCCTACAGCAGCTAGTCCATTAGCCTGAAAATATAACATATTTAATTTTACCATTCATTTCTGTTAACGTAATTAACTAAAACTGGTATTCTTGCTTACATATTTAATGTTTTGTCACAGAAATGAAATGTTTTGAAAAATATCCACAGATCTTAATCCATTAACCCTTAGAAGCCGGATAACTTATACCACTATTGCACACAAATGTCTAAATCTTAAGGCTGGTTCATAATAAACCGGGAACAGAAACGACAATGGAAATAATGTTAAAATAAATGTATTTAAATGTGAGCATTCACAATAGTTAATTGTGAATAATGTTAAAATAAATGTATTTAAATGTGAGCATTCACAATAGTTAATTGTGAATAATGTTAAAATAAATGTATTTAAATGTGAGCATTCACAATAGTTAATTGTGAATAATGTTAAAATAAATGTATTTAAATGTGAGCATTCACAATAGTTAATTGTGAATAATGTTAAAATAAATGTATTTAAATGTGAGCATTCACAATAGTTAATTGTGAATAATGTTAAAATAAATGTATTTAAATGTGAGCATTCACAATAGTTAATTGTGAATAATGTTAAAATAAATGTATTTAAATGTGAGCATTCACAATAGTTAATTGTGAATAATGTTAAAATAAATGTATTTAAATGTGAGCATTCACAATAGTTAATTGTGAATAATGTTAAAATAAATGTATTTAAATGTGAGCATTCACAATAGTTAATTGTGAATAATGTTAAAATAAATGTATTTAAATGTGAACATTCACAATAGGTAATTGTGAATATTGCTAAAATAAATGTATTTAAATGTGAGCATTCACAATAGTTAATTGTGAATAATGTTAAAATAAATGTATTTAAATGTGAGCATTCACAATAGTTAATTGTGAATAATGTTAAAATAAATGTATTTAAATGTGAACATTCACAATAGTTAATTGTGAATATTGTTAAAATAAATGTATTTAAATGTGAGCATTCACAATAGTTAATTGTGAATAATGTTAAAATAAATGTATTTAAATGTGAGCATTCACAATAGTTAATTGTGAATAATGTTAAAATAAATGTATTTAAATGTGAGCATTCACAATAGTTAATTGTGAATAATGTTAAAATAAATGTATTTAAATGTGTGCATTCACAATAGTTAATTGTGAATAATGTTAAAATAAATGTATTTAAATGTGAGCATTCACAATAGTTAATTGTGAATAATGTTAAAATAAATGTATTTAAATGTGAGCATTCACAATAGTTAATTGTGAATAATGTTAAAATAAATATATTTAAATGTGAACATTCACAATAGTTAATTGTGAATATTGTTAAAATAAATGTATTTAAATGTGAGCATTCACAATAGTTAATTGTGAATAATGTTAAAATAAATGTATTTAAATGTGAGCATTCACAATAGTTAATTGGGAATGCTTACATTTAAATACATTTTAACAATATTTCCGTTCCCGTTCTCGTTGTCGTTTCCGTTCTCGGTTTATTGTGAACCAGCCTTTAACCAGGGGTTCGTATACCTCCGTAATTGGGTAAATTCGTGTTGGATTCGTTAGCCAAGCGGTTTAAGGCACACAAGATATGTCCGGCCAACATATCGTGCCTAAGACTGCAGGTTCGCATCCCGGCCACTGCAGTCAATTGAGCCTGTGGTAAAGGATGGGGAGGGCCATGTACGCATGGAAGCTGATAGGGTTTCACTTGAGTGCAGTTGAAATGATTTTCTCCTTTTTTTTAAGAAAAAAAAATTACAAAATCAAGTCCAATGCCCTTAATGTTATATAAAATTAAAGAATATCAACGTGTTTTATATATAACATACAATTTATAACATATTATATCACGTCATGACTAGGGCTAGAATTTTGATGACCTACAAATCATGAAAAAATTTCCTAAAAACAATGCATTTATGACCTAAAAATCTTTCAAAAATGCCCTTAAAATGCCCTAAAAATTGATCTTACATAATTGGCTTAGTAGGAAAAGAAGTTTTGTACTACTTAATATTTAGACTAATAATTAAAATTAAATTGTAGTACTAACATTTAAGTTTATTTAATTTTACATAATTTTTCTACGTAGTACACTTTAATTAATTATTTTACCTGATGCAGTTTCCATGTAGTCCACCACAAGGCCACTCTTATCCGGAACTAACAGGCATAGAGGAGACTATATTGAAGGGGTGGTTGGACTGATACATTACATGGGGTGTAGTACGTTAAAATGGCAATATTTGTGTACAAAAAGAATAATATATTATACAAAATAATGGGTATTAATGGACAAAATATGTAGAGAAAATATCAAAGGAAATAAACATTATTTTACATTAATAATGGGGATTTATGGCCAAAATTAAACGAAATGTCTCAAAAATGTCCAAATAAAACAAAAAATGCTCTTATGAGTTGAAACAGGCAATAAGAAAAAAAAGAATGCTCTAACAAATATGTCTTAAAACACTTAGTTTATCACATAACATATAAATACTAAAGCAGGTATGCTTCTGACTTACTAGAAAAAGATGCAATTTCATCAAAATCCTATCCCTAGTCATGACCATAACACTAGCTGGCCACTATAATGTACGCATGGGTCCTAAGGGTTAAGGAACATTTTGTGTAAAACATAATTCATTTTTGCACATGGTATAATTCTCTATTTGAGCTCATTAGATCTTGCAGTCAGAAGATACGCTTAAGAAGATGAGGATGAAAAAGAAGAAATGTTGACAGTGGTTTTGAAATATTGAGTGTAGATATATTCTGATTCTTGTGACAAAAACTTATCAATTACTACAGTAGAAGGAAAGATATAAGGAATGTAGGTAGTAAATAAATAACTGAACAAACAGAAACAAACAAACATGGAAGAGGGAAGTAGAGCAAAAAATGGATGAAACAAAGGAAAAAAAAAATGGTAGAAAGATGAAGGAATAAAGTCAAGTTAAACTTGATCAAAAATTGAATTCAGTAACAATGTATATAGGCATTAAATAGTGAGAACATGTAGTCCATAAATCCAACAAGTAATTCTGAAACTGTTATAAAAATATAACTGTGTATTTTAGTACCATAATGATCAATTTCCATCACAAAGATAGAAATAATTTTTCATTGTAAATGACAGGGGCGATTTCTCAGTTCATGCTATGCTTGCTGCGCAAGCCCAATATTTTCGTAGAATGGGATTACGTACATTAAAATTTATTTTGATTTTTGGAATACTGTATAGGCGTAATACCATCTGCAGGTTGCACACCGCAAGTATATCGCAACGCTTGCTCATTTCTCGGAGCTACAGGAAAGACGTAGAAATAGCGAGAATATGATGCGCGCAAGTGCCTTCCTCCTTAGTCCGTCCTAGGCGCACATGCTTCTGTTATGTGTTGTTTGAAGCTCTGGTCCGAGAGCTACACCAACGACTATTTAACGTTACACAGAGCAGTATTGACAGCAGGAATGTGCTGTGATTTGCGAGTGCAATGTAATTGTATGAGTGGAATGCATATGTTATTGAAACCTTATTATTAAATCCATTTTCTCGAAGGACTATTCAAGAGAAGACAGACATTATAGAGAATATGTGTGCTCGTTCAATGCAGCTCAATACAACAATGTGCATTGGTTGACAGGGTCGAAAAAAACTAAATAAACTGTTTTGTTGGCCATGTTTGTTATATTATATCGAACTTCTACATCTGATAAGCGAATATGATCCATGACTCATAATGATTTTATAATTATAAAATAAATTATTTATGTGGGTCTCATTATTTTTATTAATTATGAATAATTATATCCTCCCATCTTCCCTTATGAATAAAAGAGCGAGCCTAACTTTCGTGACTAGCATTTGCCCCTGGTAAATAAATATTTTAAGGAACTAATGAAGTTTAAATTCACATACTTAATGCTATAAGAATTTGGACTAAGTGAAAACTCACAACAATTTTTTTATTTTAGTAGGTTATTTTACGACGCTCTATCAACATCTAAGGTTATTTAGCGTCTGAATGTGATGAAGGTGATAATGCCGGTGAAATGCGTCTGGGGTCCAGCACTGAAAGTTACCCAGCATTTGCTCATATTGGGTTGAGGGAAAACCCCGGAAAAAACCTCAACCAGGTAACTTGCCCTGACCGGGAATCAAACCCGGGTCACCTGGTTTCGTGGCCAGACACGCTGACCGTTACTCCACAGGTGTGGACACTCACAACAATTCCAAAATCTCAGTCAGAAATTCGATGTGTTGCAAATATAGGAAACAAAGAATGAATAAAATTAATGGAAGAATATTTCATACGAAACCATAGTTGAATTTTATTACAGCAACAACAAATAGTGCGACACCCATCCTGGCTGCAGTGACGTCATTAAGAATTACAGTTTTTATCTGTATTAAGAGGGGGAGGTACACCATAACATTGGCCTGCAAAAATTTAGTGAAATTCATTTTTTTATATCTCAGCTACTATAAAAGCTAAATGAAAAAAAAATCCATGCCTCTGAGATTCTAGCTGATATGTACAACCATGTATTATCAGGCAGTACATCTCTCTTGACGTTATGCGTCAGAGAAAGAACAATACATTTTAATATTGACAATGTAAATTTTACAACACTTTAATTTGCAGACGATCAAGTAATTGTCAGCCGTAATGGAAATGATCTGCAAATAGCAGAATAAATGAAGTTGCCAGTAAATATAATATGATTATCTCCACAGATAAAACAAAAATAATGGCATTCTTAGGATCTTTTTCAATCAGAACAAAACTTGTACTAAACAATAAAACCATAGAACAAGTGAATACGTTCAAATATCTAGGCAGCAACGTCACTTATAACAATAGTCTAGAAATAGATGATAAGTTAAATGCTTTTAATTATTTTTGTGGAACAATACGTCGAACTTTAGGTAGGAAAGTTCGGAAAGAAACGTTACTAAAGTTTTACAAAGTGATGGCTTTAACAGCTTTACTGTATGGATGTGAGAACTGGGTTTTAAGGAAGAAATACGAGAGAAGAATTGAGGCTGTTGAAATGAAGACATTAGATAAAAAATTAAAAAATGCATAATATTATTGATGTAATAAGAAGACATCAAAACAATTGGCGGGAGGATATACAATGCATGCCAGAAACGTCAATTACTATAGTCCCGACGCTGTTATTTCCGGCATGACTCCGCCTCTTTGCTTACGTCTTAGAAAGTGAAGGCTCTATAAAGTCTAGGTAGGTAGTATCGTTCGCCATTTTTGTTCTTACGTTCCCGAGCTACTATACGAGGAATCTATTTGCCACACTGTTAAACATTATCATGTCGTAGCTCCTATGATAATAAATCAAACGCAATGTAATTCAGCAAATAATTGAGCGGCAAATAACGTCTTCGTGTGCTTTCTGCGAACCCCAACGAAAGAGCTAAAATGGCGGGCGATTATATTAAGTATTTATCGAGCCTTAAGAAATGAATCAGCGAATCACAAGACGCACACGTTTAAATGTAGTGGACCTGCAACGCGATTGGCTGCCTGAAATTAGAGCGACGGGACTATAGAACAATATACACTCACGACCCTCGAGGGAGAAGAAACCCAGGAAGACCCACAAAAAGATGGCGGGGCCAGTTTTGATTTGATTGGAGTGGAACGGATCTTATGGTCGATACCATAATGCAGATGATGATGATAAAAGAGTTGTTTGTATGATGATGTGATTAGTGTAAAGAACAACTGTTTGGCCTATGCATATGAAGTGTGATTGTTGGTAATGTTCAGACCTGTCTTCGGACAGTTGACTAAACAAGAACAATCTATATACCGTTCATTGATCATTTTTGTGAATGTTACCCTCAGTAAATAAGCATCATTTTCTGAATGAACTTCCAGAAATGTTTTTAGTATTTACTTACTTACTTACTTACAAATGGAGGGAACCCGAAAGTTCAAACTGGCCACCCCTATCCCAAGATTATCTCTCTGGCCTACCCCACCTTCAAATCTTTTTATAATCTGGTGCCTTGTTGGTATCACTTGTGAGGTTCAGACCTGTCTTTCGGACAGTTGACTAAACAAGAACAATCTATATACCGTTCATTGATCATTTTTCGTGTCCAATGTTACCCTCAGTAAATAAGCATCATTTTCTATCCGAATGAACTTCCAGAAATGTTTTTAGTATTATTCAATTTTTATTTTTGAATGGATTCAGTTTCATGGAGGGATGGGATTAATGTTGGAATTTTCTCTGGGTTGCATTTAGGACACTTATTTAAAAAAATAATAAAAGATAAAATTACTCAATTGAGATTTATGGACTACTTTCACATTAAGTACTAAGTTTACAAACCGTGAAAACTACAGGAGGAAAGTCATACAAAACTACTGTTGATCTAGTAAGAGTGGTTTTTAACATAGTTGGAGGCAACTGAAGACACGCTCTTGATGGATCCAGCCACATACTTGCCTCTACAGGCCAAGCCATTTGCCTGCAAGATACACAGCAATGGGCATGCTTTCAACAAAACAGAGTAAATAAATGCAGGTTATATGTACAGACGGAGGAAATGCATAGTGCTACAGCAAGCCAAAAGAATGCAGTCTGTGCAAATGACAAGCAATAAAAGTTACAAGGTGCTCAAAAGTAAGTAATTACTATTACTATAATTCTGTCTTTATTGCTCAATTCCTGTGATTATTTCTTCAGTTTCAATTACGGTAAAATTGTTTAGGAGCTCTTCATAGGGACCAGTTGGGTTACATTTCTAGGCTCTCCAGATACGATTAGCTAAATCCTTCCTGGACTGTGCTAATCTAGAAACTAAGACTTAAAAATAGTTTCGTGATTTGCTGCCTAAAACCATTCATGCTACTTAAGATACCTCGCAAACTTCTAGCGCAATAATTAACAACAGATCCCTATTAGAAACAACGACAACCAAATTTCTTGGCTTAAAAATCGATAATGTGTTAAATTGGAAAAATTATATTAAAGAAATTACCCCCAAACTAAATTTAGCAGGTTTTGCTATTAGATCTATGCAAAAGATAGTAAATATCAATACCTTAAAAACAATATACTTTGCATACTTCCACTCGGTAATGAGTTTTGGAATAATATTCTGGGGAAATTCCACAGATAGTAACAGTATATTTCTATTACAAAAAAGAGTAATTAGAATAATAGTAGGTGCCAAATCTAGGGAATCTTGTAGGACTATTTTCAAAAAACTACAAATAATGCCCATGGCTTGTCAGTATATTTTTTCATTAATAGTCTTCCTCGTATGTAATTGTGAAAACTTTGTAACTAATTCAACAGTTCATAGCATAAATACACGTCAAAAAAATAACCTTCATACTCCATCGGCAAGTCTATCGTGCTATCAAAAAGAGTGCGTTATATGGCAGTAAAAATTTTTAATAGCCTCCCTATCGATATAAAAATGATACTCAAAACATAAAATTATTTAGGGCCAAATTAAAGAAGTACCTAATTTCTCACGCCTTCTATTCTGTAAGTGAATTCATGACATTCAATAACACTTCATGAAATTGATACTAAAACTATGTGTTGTACTAGTAGACTATATTGTAAATCTCGTCTGTATATATTTCATCTAGACTGTGACTATAAATTAAGATTTTATAATAGTATTAAGTTTTTTGACTTGTTCCATATTCTAGCTGTAAAGCAGTGTATGAATACCATGGAATGTTAATAAATACAATACAATACAATACAATACAGTATATAACAAATATTCTTGATGAATGCTCAACCATGAATTCCTCGCAAAGTCAAAACTGCACCTAAACCAATGTGTAAACAACGACAACATACATTGATTTATAATTAAAATAAATGAGCAGGTATGAATAATAAAGACAGAAATATAAGACTGTTACATTAATTAATTTTGCTTGAAATATATATACAAAGATTACGAAGGAATAATAAAATAAATTAAAAATAGCAATACATAATTACAACTGTATATACTTAAAGAGGATTTGTAAAAATTTAAATAAAAACAATTGCAATCAATAAAGCAGCAAAAGAAAAAGTAACTTGTATACTGTATTAACAATATTGATAGCAATGAGAACAGAAGATAACTGAAGATTAATGTTGTAACAAAATTCAATCAGTTTAGCTCAATGCACATGCTATAGAGTTTTTGTTCACACAATGACGCAATGTACAATATCTCAAACTACCACTAAAACAAGACTGTTCATCTCCATCTTCATTGTCATCTTTACCAAAACCATTATCTATAAATAATCAGTTGCCAAAGAAAACATTTGGCAATGAGACATTTTCACTAACTTCGCGAGAATTACTACCCGACTTTTTGCTAAAAAACTGCAAAATTGAGCTTTGCGGTCACTTAGACATAATCAAAGAACCGGGAACAATAATATGAAGTTTATATTAAAAATACCAACTGTCAAATGCACAAAACATTAAACGAATGTTTCGCAATAAAGTCAGAACTCTAACAACGGGTGAATACCGCTCTTAAAATGAGTTTAAAATCGACAATGCACAATATTTAACATTTTCACTGCAGAACTGTCAAAACAATCTTTTCAATATGTTTCACAAGTTATATTTCATATTGTGTCAGTTTAATTTTATTACAAGTCAATACTAAGCAGTTGGTCTCTCTATAATAAAGATGGCATTGTTTTAATTCGAACGTTCTGCAGCACCAAGCACAGGGATTATACTGAAAGAGGGATAGGAAGACTATGCCTTATGTCGATGTAGATTTTGTTACTCTGACAGTGAAAAATTAAAAAGGAAACGATTATGGATAAAAGAACATACTAAAATCTAAGTATGTCTTTTTTTTTCAAATATTCAAAGGGACCTCCCCCCTTGCATACACCCCTGCGCAGGCTATTTCAAAAGTACAAGAATAAATTTGAATTTTGAATTCATTTTGATAAAGCTGTCAAATAAGTCGAATTATAATGAAGAAATAATATAATTTTAGTTTTGTTTCCGTCTTGACTTATTTTAATGTTAACCCAGAAGTATGTTTGTTAACACATTTTAAGGGGAGAGGATGGTATTTTTTGGTGAAAAATGAGTGAATTTAAAAAAAAAAGTCTTTAAAATACTCTGTGATATGTGTGGAATGCATTGCATAACATTTTGTGGGTATTTGTGCCCTTATCGGATATTGAGACGTCATTTTTAAACTTTCTGCGCTATGGATTTTTAAATCACACGCCCGCTTTTATCGGTTTCCAGTAACTTCATTTTTTTTGCTACATTGCCAGACAAAAATGGATATAATTTCTGAACTATTAAAGATACATGCATGAAATTTAGATCACACATTCTTCAGACTATTAGGAAACTTTTCTCTGTAACAGAATTTTGTTAATTGATTTCATTTTAAAAATACGTCCGTTTGTTTGCAAGAAAGGAAATCAGAACATTGTTATTAAATTTTAATTGTTTATTTTACAAACATAGGGACTAATATCAAAATTCTGTTACACACAGTTTGTAGAACATGCTTTTGCAAATACATTGGAAAAAATTGTTTGAATCTATCTTTAAAAATGGTTTAGATAAATCGCTTTTAGTACAATCCTGCATTGGGTATATTTTTTTCAAATTTGGGTCCCAAAGTAATTTTTTTTTTTCAAAATATTTTTATTTGGTTGAGTTGCCACAGCTATGAGCTCTCTACATACAAAAAAATAATATTTTACACCAAATAGGAAAAAAGTTTTAAAAAATACCATCCTCTCCCCTTAATATTTTACTTGTGAACGTTTTCGTCCATTTTGGGCATCTTCAGACCGTAAAGATATCTGTGCATAATTGCATAATACATATTGAAATTCTACAAACAATTAATGGAAATTTATAAATACACTAAAAAACATTTTCTAAAAAGTACACTAAAATACAGCAACAAATGGTAGTTGTATGATAAATATGCATATTTAATGTCATATTATAATCATTCAGTGACAGCTAGAGATCGCAAACGAGTTACTATATTGGAACAATAAACTGTATAATGACTAAAAATGAGTACTTGTTTAACAATAATCTAAGAGTTTTATTGTTGCTGTATTTTAGTGTACCTTTTTAGAAAATGTTTTTTAGTGTATTTATAAATTTCCATTAATTGTTTGTAGAATTTCAATATGTATTATGCAATTATGTACAGATATCTTTATGGTCTGAAGATGCCCAAAATGGACGAAAACGTTCACAAGTAAAATATTAAAATGTGTTAACAAATATACATACTAGGTTCAAAAAGTTCCCGGAATTTGCTAGTATCATAGAAACAACGTACCTTAAACACTATTCTACAGCATTCCCTTCAAAATAGTTGCCTTCCGCAACAACACACTTTTGCCAACGCGTGTAGAGTTCCTGGAAGCAGGCCTGGAAGCCATTTTGTGAAACCCGTCTTAGTGCTCTCGTCGCGTTTGCGATAACCTCTTCAGCATTGAATCTCCGTCCTTTCAGATGACTTTTCAGACGGGGAAACAGAAAGTAATCAGGTGGTGAGAGATCACTGCGTCCCGGAGGCGACGGAGGATTTCTACGTACAATTCTTTTGCTACAGTACTACCTTCTGGAATGAATTCATGGTGGATGAGACCCTGAAAGTCGAAGAAAACTTCCTTTGGAAGTATCATTAGGAAATTTTTGCTTCCGAGGAGATGTTTTCGATTTCCACTCAGATGACTGTCGTTTAGGGACTGGGTCGTACAAGTAGCACCAAGTTTCATCTCCAGCAATAATTTTGTTTAAGAAATCACCATCTTCATCAGCCATACTGATCATGTCCCCAGCAAGAGCAAGAGGAGTAGAAATCCTATTATACTCCTCTTGAGCAAGAGTCATTCTTGTTTCTTTCTGTTCTGCCGACAACATTTTCGGAACCAACTTCTGAGACACGTAATGCATGTTGAGATGCTTGTGAAGAACATTGTGTAATCTTAATGTCTCTGCAGGAGTTTTGTGTTTGTACGTTGCTCTGTGGACGTTAATTACAAAATGCGACGAACAAACAAAACACTATGATAAACAATTGCCTACAACTCAAAACCAACAATCGCCATTATCAACAAACTTTAAGGAAATGACATCATGAATGTTACCAACAAAACAAATGTATAACATCCCTTGTTATATATTAATACGAAAAATGGTAGTAAAATTCCGGGAACTTTTTGAACTAAGTAGTACTTCTGGGTTAACATTAAAATAAGTGAAGACAGAAACAAAACTAAAATTATATTATTTCTTCATTACAAGCAGAAAGCTTCTATGACCACTGTATCACTACACTGACAAACATGGCTTACTGGGAAGAAAAAAAACGAACTAGGACCAGTAATCAATAACATATAACACAGTTTTATTTAAGAATGGCAGCAAAACAATTTTTAAGATAGCATAAGATCGTATTTTACAGTCACTATGTGAACAAAGTGCAATATTTATTTATGCATCATGCGTTAATTAGGCAAGACGTACCTCGTACAGGAGTTTTATGGCTGAGTACATGAGAAAGAGGGAAATAAAATAGGGGAGAGTTGGTATCATCACTGACCTTGGCTCTCTTGATGAGTTCGTCCTGTGCAGCCTTCACGTTGTCTGGCTTCCCTCCCCATGCTCGCAGCACCGACGCCTACACACAAACATATCTTGTAAACTTTCTTGTAAATTCACTCAGATCTTAGCAAGTGCTTGCTTTTCTGAAGTCTGTTTCTTCCACATTATAATATATCACAAGCAGATTAAAAATAAATTGGGTTTATTATTTTTTCTTTGTTGTACTACTGGGTGTTCAGTTCAAAGTGCGTCATGGCTCGCTGTATGCCATCATGTGGCTAGCCGATGAGCCTAGAGAATTAAAAAAAAAATGTTATGTTTTATTTAACGACGCTCGCAACTGCAGAGGTTATATCAGCATCGCCGGATGTGCCGGAATTTTGTCCCGCAGGAGTTCTTTTACATGTCAGTAAATCTACTGACATGAGCCTGTCGCATTTAAGCACACTTAAATGCCATCGACCTGGCCCGGGATCGAACCCGCAACCGTGGGCATAGAAGGCCAGCGCTATACCAACTTGCCAACCAGGTCGACTAGAGAATTCAATCTTCCTACACTTCCGCAGAGGCGTATTACTTATGTGCCAGAGAAGTTGCCTGGCAAGTATGGCGTTCATTCTGAAGAGTACTTACCGATATGTATGGTAACGCCGGTAGTGGCAGGAATGTGAACTGTTTCGAAACATGTACTGAGGTGAGTTTTTTTCTTACTATCGAGATATGGGGAGAGGATTAAGACGATTACTTACGTATTTGTTGACATTAACTTCGACGGTCAACATGGACACGGAGCATTTGATTTGTATTGTGGAATGTTGTCGTACACAACCGATGATAACAAATACCCTGTGTACGACTTGCCCGCACAAAACACAGTTCGAAAAAGGTTATGGTAGCACACAGACCGTACAGACTGCCATCTGTTGCTACGACGTTCCAGTTATACCGTACACGTTCTCAAGTTCAGATTGAATGCCTTGATTAATACGCAACTTCTCTGACATAAAAGCTGAAACTCGCTTCAAATTGCTGACTCATCAACAGTGACATCATGACACACTTTGAAATGAAGGTGTTTATACTCCATGTTGAATCTTTGGTACACTACTTTTAACATTTGAATATAAATAATTGATTAAATGGCGATCTTACTCGTGTTAATTATGTAAGCATGTGCGGCTTACAGCTGTTTCGGTGCTTCTTCACACCATCCTCAGAGCCTACTAGATCTCGGCGCTATCTCAACTTCGCTGCCTGTTGTGTGGGTGCGTTCGTGTGATGAAGAGTTGTGTCAAATAGTGTGTGTGTTCCGAAATTGATCTGTGTGTTGAGAATTTGATCAGGGTGTGTTTTAGTGTGTCTGTATATTTCATATTGTTCTAGTGTGTTGAGTTTTTGGTTTTTGGGTTGTATGTGTAAGATTTCCATGTCTGTATTTATGTTATTGTATGTGTGGTTAGCATTAGTTATGTGTTCGGCATATGTAGATGTATTGTGTCCTCTGGTTATTGCTTTAATGTGTTCTTTGTATCGAGTTTGGAACGATCTGCCTGTCTGTCCAATGTAGAAAATGTTGTTAAATGTTTAATAGTGGAGACGAGCCTTAAGTGTTGCATACACCACAGATGATTCCTATACTAAGAAGTGAAAGTTCGACGCACCTGCAAGGCACGTCCATAGCTGAAGGTGAGGGGCCAGGGTTTCTTGCCGTTGTACTTGTTGATTGCATCAAGGTTTATTGAGGCTTCCTCCTCAGACTGTCCACCAGAGAGGAAAGTGATGCCTGTGAACAAAATAATACAAATGCACATTATCCGAACTAAAGAACACGAGTCTCAATTTAATGTTCCTTTGCGTATTGTGTCAACATATTATGTTTTAAAACTGATTATTTAAAGACGCTGTATCAACTTAGAGGTTATCTAGCCTTTGTGGAACTAGTGACAGACAGAGATAGCAAGATGAATAGCCAGAGAATTCGCTATGAAAAATATTGTCATTCATCTTGGGTAGATATTCCAGGACGGAGAAAAGGGAGCATGTAAGTTGGATCTGGACCCATATCTGAACGCTGCTAGTTCCTGAGCTGTGCTAGTGGCATATTGTGATTTCTACCATCACTTTCCTGACTTAATAACTTTGTAATTTTATATACCGTAGACTGGGGCTACTTTGATAATTTTCAAAGCATAAGTTGCCACAACTTTTTTAACATTACATTTTTTTTAATATTGAAGAAATCGTCATAATATTGCACAGATTATAGCTACTCATTAATTATAAGTGTGTTTTATTTGAACTGATAATTTCGTAGTAAACAAAAAAATCATAGTGATCAAAGTCATATCCTTAGTGAGGCGACTTGATACCCATGGTTTTTATACGCTGTTATCAAAGTCACCTATCAGAGAAATACATACTTCAGTGGAAAAAAAAATTATTCCCTTTATGTTTTATTCACAACGCAGAACTGCAAGCATTGTATTCTTCACTTGACATAATTAAGAACATTAAATCCAGACGTTTGAGAATGGGCAGGGCATGTAGCACGTATGGGCGAATCCAGGATGCATATAGAGTGTTAGTTGGGTGGCCGGAGGGAAAAATACCTTTGGCGACGTCGAGACGTAGATGGGAGCATAATATTAAAATGAATTTGAGGGAGGTGGAATATGATTATAGAGACTGGATTAATCTTGCACAGGATAGGGACCGATGGCGGGCTTATGTGAGGGCGGCAATGAACCTGCGGGTTCCTTAAAACCCATTTGTAAGTAAGTAAGTTACTGGTATGTAGAAGGACGTCTCCCCAGATGGCGGATGGGGGAAGGTCGATGGATTTACTTATGTAATCCTCCCGGCTAGGTCCGAGGGACGCGATGACCAAAGACAGATGCGGTCCTCCATTCATATTGGGGGTTTTTTACGGGTGATGTAACTGCCAAAATATAAATCTGGTGCCCGGTAAAAACAGTTATGGTCCTGCCCTGCAATGCAATATCTGCAGAAGACACTGTAGCCCAGAAGTATTGGAGAGCACGAATGCTAATGGCTTCATTGCTAGATGCAAGGCATTGAAACAACAACAACAACAACAACAACAACAACAACAATGGATATTTCCTACTTGAAACACATTTAAACTGTCTCAGTTCGTAATAAACTAAAAGTAAACAATTCATTCTGTCACACTCTTCTCTTGTCATCGCTCCACTGCTTTTTGGCCTGAAGGAGAAACGAGCAGTGAGAATGCATTCAATGTACACTGTCAACACAAACTACAACTCAGGGTAAGAGACACTGCAAATGTGTTACCTCTACTGTTGACACATAGGGACCGCTATTGCCAACAACAACAACAACAACAACAACAACCCAAATGTACCTAACTTTCGCCTACAGTATTTGTAGTTTCCTGCACCATTGACATAGTTACCAGCAGTAGTGGCCCGTGGTTACAAAGGTTGGCAGTTCTGCATGAAAAAAATAGTGTATCTAGCAAACGCATGCTGTTTATTGCATCTAAATCGGATAACGCATGTAATTACAGCTCCTTCTCAAAGTTGACTCTGCACCCGAAATTGTACTCCAATCATCCGTGCGCTACACCTCTCCCACGCAGCACAACTATACGTAATGGTGATATGCTCCACATGTTGATACTGGAATGAACAACCCAGGAACTTTCTGTCATTCAGTCGGTTTTAACTCCTACCGAATTTCGTTACACCAACTTTTCTAGCCTACACTCATACTGGCAGACGGAATTATAACACATTGAGCTGGGAGTTCTCTGTGCAATTTCTCTTTTAATTTAGAAAAGGGTTGGTCGATTAGGTTTTCACTTCATTCATTTTTAATATAAAATATTTCCTTAGACACACTGACTAATCACATCACACCACCCACAGTACTATAACACACTGGAACTGTAATGATATACAGTATCCAGAAGCCTGTGTGTTCAAACGCAGGTCATAAAGAGATGAGGGTGTTGACGGTTCTTTTGTATATACAGAGAGAGCTGCTTCGGTTGCAGCTCTAATGCAGTCTTATGGGAGGTTGAAGGAAACCAGTTTTCTGCTGCCGACTACCCTACGTTGAGCTCCAGGAACTGCCGATCACAGATCCGAAAAGTACACTACAGCTAAAATTCTCGAGCAGTTCAAGGCTCCTACAGGCAGTAAAATCTCGAATCGAAGGAGAATGAATTGGAAATATAAATGAAACAATGAACTAGATTACATAAAAGCACGTTTTACATTTTACAGGTCCATGTAAATGGCGGTTCTGCAGCTCTGCAGTTCTTATTGTGCAGCCGCCCCTGGTTACCAGACACCAACAGGCCTTTAAATTCAAGCAACTTTCTACCTGTATCAGCACTCTGCCGTAGCTCTGAAAGGAGGCTTCAGCAGACAATAATTCCCTTCTCAAATGACTCCGTGTCCTGTCCAACTTCACGAAGGATTTTACAATCTTTTCGAAACACCCTGTATAGATCAGCCAGTAAGGAAAGAGAATACACTGTATGCAAATGACAATCCGGAAAATTTTTGCAACAAACCTGATTTCATCAAAATTCTTTTCAAGTTTAAGTACAATAATGTAACACACCTACAACAGCAGCTGGTACGGTCCTGTTAAGGGCTGTCACAGTTGCAGCAGCAATGTCGGCTGCAGTGTACTTAGTGGGACAAGATTGGCCAGCTGTCACCATGTTGGGCTTCAACAGTGTGCCCTCAAGGTACACATGGTGGTCGTTGAGTGCTTTGTATACTGCAGCAAGGACTGTCTCCGTCACTTTCTGTGCACGTTCCAGATTGTGTTCTCCATCAGGCAACACCTATCAAAACACAAGAATAAAGCAATCCTTTCACAAGGTGACTTTATTACCAAGTAGCCTTAAAATCCACAGTCAAATTTATAAATATTCAGCTGCAGTCTAAAACATTTATCATTGGTTTAGAGCAGTGGTGGGCAAAATGAACGCAACCCACAAGACAGGATTTAAATGGCAACCACATACTGTGGGAGGGGTTGCACTCTACAGTGCAGTGACGGATTTACAGACAGTTGCGCCACTACACTCCTACCTACCATATGTAATTAGAATAGTCCGTTCACGTGATATTTAAGTAATCATTTTTCAAAGCAATTTCTCAGAAATTGGGATTTATATCTATTTTCAGTTGCACAAGGAGATGAGCATCGCTTAAGCGGGATCTGTGGCTGGACTTCATAAATTTCATTTTAGAAAACAGCTGTTCGCACTGGTAGGTTGATGAATACATACAGTCATTTCCCATAACTATGGTCCTGGAACACAACCATTCAAAGATCATTGTAGAAGTAACATAGACCGTTCATACTTGAATTCAAACTACAGTACAGCAAGAATATAGATAAACGATGTACTACGTTATGGAGTACAAAATTTGAATAGTTGTATCGTGGACAATAGTTATGTTCCAGGACCATAGTTATGGGAAATGACGGTACTCATTATTTTTGAAGCAAACTGTCTAAGCAGTGGATATGTAGTACTGGACATCTTTTAAAAAAATTTAGCCTCCAGTAGACCTGCACATTCTGCTTTCATTCTGCAAATCCAGTACCTCTAACTGCAATTCTGGGATAACATTTTCAATTTAAACATGAAAAGGAGTGGCAAAAATATTGAAATCTTTCTCCATCCTTTGAAAATCACTGAATCTGTGTTCTTTGAACTCGTATAACAGGTGATCTATTTAAGAATGGACATATTTAAGTTCGCGTCCTGAATATTTGTAACTGATCCTAAACATGAGAAATGAAAGAACCGCCTTTCTTGTAAGTGTGATATCCTCTCGATTCATATGATTCTGCGAAAAACATTGTATCACTAATGAAGCTCCGAAGTACAGCAATCCAGTATAATCCGCCACGTACAAGCGCAGTATTTTCATGGAGTGGGGGAAGGGGAAGGTAGGGGGCAAGTTTGATGCTTCGCTGAGGTCTGACATCACTGCGGCAATGCCGCAGGAATGCCCACCATTGGTTTAGAGTGTAAATCTGCAAACTACCAAAAAGGAACTTTTACAAGGGAAACAAAAAACCGAGTTTAAATTAACTCTGAAATTTTAGGGCCAAATTCAAAGTACAGGTACAAATACTGTACTTTGGATTTGGTCCTAAAGTTTCAGAGTTAATTTAAACTCAGTCTTTTGCTTCCCTTGTAAAATTTCCCTTTTTGTTAGTTAGCATGTTTATATTCTAAGCAAATGTTATGTTATAATTATGTATTGATATGTACTCGGACTCAAAAACTGTATATTCAAGATCCTTCAGGTGCAAGATATATTGTATATCTAAAGAAACAACAACAATAATAATAACAATAATAATAATAATAATAATAATACAGTAGAACCCCGATTATCCATCACCCTATTAACCGATTGGCGGATTATCCGACTGTCTATTTCTCGCTCTTTTTTTTCTTCTTCAGAAATAAATAACTTATATAAAGTACTGTTTTGTACATCATATTAGTAGCACAGGTTAGTATATACAGTCACGAAGCTGAATACATAGGGAATATGCATCCATAGATAGTTACTAACCACTAGGATCACTACTATCGACTCATTACAGACAATACGAAATAGTACCGACACAGTCTATTGTTCCTAGTACCCTCACAACTCAAGCTTCGTGATTGTATATACTAGACTGTTAGTAGGCTCTACATATGTTTTTTTTTTTCTGGAGAGTGTTATTACAAGCCTTTATCGTTACACAGCATTGTCTACTGTTCGAATTGCCGGTCTATAACATAACTTGTATATAAAATGTCTTCCACGGGTGTTAACAGAAAATGTGTTGTGCTAAGTATCGAAAAATAAAATGGAAATAATTGAATGGTTTGTAAAAGAAAAACTGTGGCTCATCTCGCATCAGAATATGAGATTGGAGTTACAACTGCGCGATATAATACAAAAAACAAGGATAAAGAGTAAAAAAGTATGCAAATCTACAACATGAGACCTCCTTTATTCCTATATTTCCTGGGACAGTCATTACAAAGGGCTTCCTTGTCCTTTAAAAACACGGCGTTGACAACCAGACTTCAATTAGTGAACTTCTGATTCACTACATAGCGAGTTAAATACAAGACCATGGAGGAAAAATCTTTCATGGTACGGATTATCCGATATTTTCGATTAACCGTTCAGTCCATCCCCTTCATTACCACGGATAATAGAGGTTCTACTGTAATAATAATAATATGATACAAGGTAATAGGACACATTCAGGTTTAATAAATATACTGGTTTCGACATCAACAGAAATTAAATTGAAAATAAATTATCAAAATAAAGGTGTAGGTACAGGTAAATCAAGTAATTAATTAATCAATTAATGGAGGAAATAAATAAATCAAGAATAATAATGAATTTAAATTGAAAATCTTCGGGATTTTCTTCCAATAGCTGAGGACCGTTTTTGCAAAACTTGCTAACTGAAAAAACTAAATTTTACAGGAGAGACAAAACACTATATTAAGCAAGTTTTGCTGTATGTCTCACTTATAGCAGAAAGCAAGTTTTGAAAAAACGATCACACTTTGACACGCTACAATGAAGAGAAATAACCCAATTTTATTAAGATGCTTTGAACATCATGTAGAGGCCTGCCTTATGTTAACGAATCCATCAAAATCTCAATTTTGCAGTTAGCAAGTTTTGCAAAAACGGTCCTCAGTTATACATTTGTATCTACAGGCCAGGCAGTTTTGAAAGTCCCGAAACAATGCTGAACTGATTGGCAACCATGCAATCACTGGCATTCCCTCCATGAAATCATGGCACTACCCGCCTGCAGTCAAGTGTGAGTGAGATTTTATCTAAGAACAATATTGTGCAATAGTGAGATACAGTAGCGGCTGGTGGTCAAAATAATGAGTGTGCTACAATCTCTATATTGGCCTACTGTATACACGTATATGCATTTATCTTAATTTGGGACTCGCCTAGTGACGAAATATGGAGTTCCTTCCTACTACAGAACTTGTCAATTACCCTGGTGTTAAACGTTAAACCCCTCCATCCTGGACATCATACTCTTTTCTATTGACAGTTTGCAAGAGCAGTGAGACGATCCTGGGACATAGTGTTTCTTAAAAACGTTTTCATGCGTTTCAAGCAAGAAAAACATATTTCTGGCTCAGCAGTGGTCATTGGTGTTGTAACCAAAATATTTAACAACTTCGATACTTCACAGAATGGATCCCGTGAATTGTTGGAGACTATGTTTTGTAACAATTGAACAGCCATCTATATTTCGGAAGTCGGATCTTCCGTACAGAACTCCAAGTTGTGTCTTTAACATTCTTTTGTTCAGTACAGTACAGCTGTTGTCAGGAAAATTATGCAAAAATTGTCAAAAAATTCGCTGTTTAACAATTTTGTTGCGTCTAGGTAGCTTAAAGATTGGAAATGATGAGTAGTTTCCTGAATTATACGATTACATATCTCCTTGGCATCAATTTTCTGGGACTCAATTTTCCGTCGCTTGCTGACTGATTCAGGAGGAACGTCAAAGAACTGGTAGATGGCAGCAGCAGTCGAACATTTGAATTACCAAATACATTGTACATAGTTCCGAGTTCCTCCACAAACAAGCATTCTTTCCTTACGCTTTACTTTTGCAATCTCGAAGCTGTGTTGTGCTGAAGCTGACTACAGCACTTCCCTGCGTAAAAATAGCCAATCTGAGCAGTGATTTCAGCTTCGCACATGCACATTAACTGTCTGCATTCTCATGTAAGTTTTGAGTAGCACAACGAACCCCCTGAGGCACCAAAGAGCTAAGAGCGAAGACTAAACACTCTATAACGCGTCATGAACATAACCACGGGAAATTGTCAAATGCCAGATCAGATACTATGATGGTATTGCAAATACATTATTTGAGCAAAAATTATCATTGTGCTGTAGCACTGTAGCACATAAGGACGGGCCGCCCCTGGTGAGATATTGACTGCGTCATTGTATATTCATCTTAAAGATATGCAGTAGTGGCAAAAAAAAAAAAAAAAAAAAAAAAAAAAAAAAAAACCGGACTGACCCTTGTAGCCGACTTCAGAGCCTTGTTCACTCCAGAGCACGATAGACTGGTAACTAAGACTTTGTGGTTCGAATCGTGCCTGGGAAGGAAACGTCTTTTTATTCCTTATTAAAATTTATTCCCAATACTTTTCGATTGCAGCGATATTTTACTACTTAATTACCGTATATTCCCAGAACATGAATTTTACCAGCTTATTTTCTAATGCCTTTCGAAATGGGCTACGTCAGCAGTCGAAACTACAACAATTTCAATAGATTACTCGCTATCTTGTGAATGCGGGCGTGGCATGAGCAGTGGCTCATTTCGGGGACTTTGATTATTCCGTCGGTCCGGTTTTTTTTGCCACTACTGTACATCAAGTGCAGAAAGTTGTGCGACAGAAAAAAAAGCAAGCTTTTAGACGTATATTTTCTGACAATCCATGATGTCTTCGTTTTCTTTTTCGGCCAGTCACAGAACCTGTTTATTAAACTTCTCCATTATCTTTAATATTGCTTGTCATGTTAGTCATCATCATCAATAGTTATCAGGGTTTAGGCCATTTGGCCTGTTCTGTCTCAGGTGAAAAGCTGGTCTCTCCATCGCTTCTTCGGGCGTCCACGATCTCTGTATCCAAGGGGTCTGTAATTTAATAATCTCCTGGGTAGTCTATC
This sequence comes from Periplaneta americana, assembly GCA_025594305.2. Classification (NCBI taxonomy): domain Eukaryota; kingdom Metazoa; phylum Arthropoda; class Insecta; order Blattodea; family Blattidae; genus Periplaneta; species Periplaneta americana. Next base: position 12,324,569 of record JAJSOF020000039.1, on the reverse strand, counting down.
ATTTGGCATCCGTAGAACATGCTCATGCCAGTTGCTCCGATACTTGTGGATTGTCTCTGTAATGGCTGCGATATTTAGTTCTTGTCGGATGTCTTCATTATATTTATGGTCATAGAGAGTGTAGCCTGCTAGCGGTCTTAGTAATCTCATCTCAGCTGCTTCTATTCTTTTCAGTTGACTAGTTGTTAGAGTCCAAGTTTCTGATCCATATAGCAAAGTTGGAATGGCCATTGTTTTGTAGAATTTCAAAATTGCGTCCTGCCGGACCTTCTTAAACAGTATATTTCTAATTGTTCTTAGCGGTTGTTGAAATTTGGCTAATTTATTATCTATATCTCGAGAATGAATATAGGAGAGATTACAGCCAACATAAGTAAAAGCATTTACTTGCTCTACTCCAAAGTTATTGATAACTATTTTAGTTCTTACAGAATTTTTACCAATAAAAGCCATGGTTTTTCTTTTGTGTATAGAAATGTATATTGAATAATTCCAAGGAAAAAATTGTTCCAGGGCCGGGTATCGATCCCGAGACCTCTGGTTGAACGTACCAGCGCTCTTTCCAACTGAGCTACCCAGGAACTCCACCCGACACCGTCTCAACTTTTCCCTTTATATCCACACAACTCGCATGGGCTGACGAAACGCCAGAGACCCACATCGAGTGCACACAATCTCTGTGACTTGGAATTGTGGTTTTCTGTTAACGTACACAGTGACGTATATATTATGCAAATCTAGTCTTTCAGGTAAGGCTCCCTGTAAAGCAGATTTAAATAATTTCAAGGGAAAAATTGTTCCCTTGAAATTATTCAAATCTGCTTTACAGGGAGCCTTACCTGAAAGACTAGATTTGCATAATAAATGTTTTTTTTTTTTATCCAATGCCACCAGGTTATCTTTTCGACATTTCTGGTCTTCTCTCCTGGCCGTGGCTTAGTTGTAACCCACTTCTGAGGTTGGAGCACCTGGAAGGCGGAGTTACATTACCCCGATGATGTGATAGGATGATTATGATTATGTGGTGCCAGGAGAGGTCTTAAATCTAAACTTAATCTAAATTACAGACCATGGACGAACACAGGAATAATCCCCCTTTAAGGAAAAATTCCTGTGCTCTAACCGGGAATCGAACCTGGGACCTCATTAACTATAGCCAGAAGCTCTGACCACTAGACCATGAGGCTGGTCATTCATTAAAATATTGGCGAGTGGGAAGGGCCCTGACAAATGTCCACAATTCCTATGGGTGGCTCTTGATGTAACAGTCTTATATTCGAGTAAATATGACACTTAACTAGTAACAGGTAGCTGTAACAAGAAACAAGACAACAATCCTGAATGTTTGGCCTCCAATTCCATCAAATATAAAGGGCACATGGGAAAAGGAGTTCACTGCATTTTTTCCAGATATTGCGATATTGGTACCATATGGACATTATCATGAGGTCTTTCATTTGAGCAAGACAAACTAGAAAGAAGGAGCTCCTTGTGAGAAATAAATCACATCTGAAATTTTCCCATATAGGCAAAGAATAGGTTTTAACACTGATTAAAAAGCTTTTTCCTAAAATTCAGAAAATGTTGATATGAGCCCCTTTTTCCTGTGAACCCTTCATATATTTTTTCAATGCCATCAGATTGTCTTTCGGTATTTCTGGTCTTCTCTCCCAATAGTGATTTATGGCGTAAGAAATGTATATGTTAGTAAAAATATTTATATGACGTCTACACCATTCCTCAATTAATTTGCTTGTAAATACTCAATATGACATAATATGTTAACAGCTTACAAGAAAGATCGCTTTACACAAACTCATTTTTCAGGATTCATGGTACAGGAAAAACACATTTTTCCTGTACCATGAATCCTGAAAAATGAGTTTTCTGTGAAAATCTCGAAATCGATTTTTTTGCAGTTTTTTTTTAATTAATCCCTCAAACCAAGTTTTAGACAAGTATTACTTATGAAAGTATCCTCCAGTTACTATCAAAATTCAATATGCAATTGGGCAATTTTGATCCATTTTCCATTACAGAGTGATAAGTATTATTACCTCAGGCTCTACAATAGGAACAATGCGATTTGCCTGGCAGATGGAAGCATAGCGAGCCAAAACATTGGCGTTCTCCAGAATGGCCTGGTACGACGGAGTGTTCTGCTTGATCTTGATTACACAGCGCCACTTGGCAAAGTGACAGCCATCCTTCTTGTACTGTGCGCAACGCTGAGCCAGGTCATCGAGTCCTGCAACACATATTACACTCATACAATATTCTGCTGGAGTGTGGCTGCTCAAGCAGATCATTTAGTTATTGTTTCATCTGATGCCATTGTATCACATGATGTAGCATTTTAATAATACAGAATATAATCTAAATTTAACAGAAGAAATACTGAAATCAGAAGTAAACACTGAAATACTGAAACAGTTGTCTTTAGAGACAATATTAGGTACCCTCCATAAAACTGGCTTCATTTATACACCGACGGATCCTTGATCTCCAGAGAACAAGGTGCCGGTGCAGGTGTTACGTGTTGTCTCTTCTCACTTTATAGATCTCTTGGATATGGAACAATAAGTTTTGATGGTGAAATCATTGCAATAAGTGAAAGTCTCAGGAATCTTCTATGCCACATCAATAAATTTAAGAATGCAGTTATATTGCCAGACTCCAAAGCAGCTATTCTATCAATGGTCTCTAAACACACACCTTCATCTCAAACAGCAGAAATAACTAAAATGAGAATTCAATATCCAATACAATGGCCAACACCTTCCTAGGACTTATGAATCCAAATATCTTGGAGTTATTTTCGATAGTAAGTTAACATGGAGCAACCATTTGAAATACATTTCTGAAAAAGCTCGTAAAAGATTCTCCCTTCTAAAAAGACTAGCAGGAAAGAAATGGGGATGCTCTAGGAATACTTTAAACACTACATACAAAATGTTTATACAGCCAGTGCTGACATACTGCGGAGAAATTTTAATTACTTCACCTTTCATAAACGACATAGAATATGTTCAAAACCAAGCTCTCAGACTCATTACTGGTGGAATCAAAACAACGCCAATAGATTCTATGAGGTTCCTCACTAATATTAACAGCATCAAAATGACAATAGAAGAAAAAGCACTGATTCAATATGAAAAACTTATTAGATTACCAGGAAACAATTGGCATTCATACAGTCCTCTCTGTAGATTGAAAACTCAAAAAAGTTTCATATCCATTGTTCAAGAATTAAAACAGAAAATCAATATCCCGAATTTAAAAGAAAACTTACAAATTAAACCAAACCCTTTAACACTATTAAATATAGAGTATAATCTAAATTTAACAGAAGAAATACTGAAATCAGAAGTAAACACTGAAATACTATAACAATTGTCTTTAGAGACAATTAATATTAGGTACCCTCCACAAAACTGGCTTCATTTATACACCGATGGATCCTTGATCTCCAGAGAACAAGGTGCTGGTGCAGGTGTCACGTGCTGTCTCTTCTCACTTTATAGATCTCTTGGATATGGAACGACAAGTTTTGATGGAGAAATCATTGCAATAAGTGAAAGTCTCAGGAATCTTCTATGCCACATCAATCAATTTATAAATGCAGTTATATTGTCAGACTCCAAAGCAGCTATTCTATCAATAGTCTCTAAACACACACCTTCATCTCAAACAGCAGAAATAATTAAAATCCTCTCTCAATTAATATCACTCAATAAAAGAATTGTATTCCAATGGATACCATCCCATTGTGGAATCATGGGAAACGAGAATGCGGACGCTTTAGCAAAGAAGGGCAGCACTGCTACTTACAGACCTGTTACTAAATCTACGTATTACTCTGTGAAAAGATTTATTAAATCTACATACTTAGACTTCAACAAACAAAATTTGATAACACAATCTCAAGGGAAAAATGGAAAACTCTGCATCATAATCCACAGTTAATTCCCGATTTACCACGAAAATCGTCTGTAGCTGCATTTAGATTGGCAACAGGCCATGACTGTTTGGCCAAACACCTGCATAGAATTGGAATATATCAGTCCCCTAACTGCCCATTGTGCAACTCAAACCAAGAAATGGATTCGGAACACCTCAAAATCTGTGCTTCAGTGGCTGGTCATGATAATAACTTTGAAAAATATTGGAGTGCAAGAGGTCAAATGACTTTATTGTCAAACGTTTGGCATTAGAAAACAACAACATAAATAAACTATGCAATCAATGCAAGTCTTTCTGTATATCATCTAATTAATTACAAAATTGAGGTCTTTCCTTAAAATGGTGCTTAGAACGGACCTTTGCCAATGTATAAAGAAGTGGCATAGAAATTGAAGCAAGGACAATAGAAAGAAAGAGAATGAAAGAAAATAAATAGAAAGACTTGACTAACATTGAAGTATTCTCCAAATTCCTCTTCAATATTTACAGTTGAGATAGTTTCAGTCATTATTGCTTCCACCAACCGAATTAGCTTTTCAGGAATTTTAAATTCTCGTAAAATTTTACTTATCCAAATTCTCTTGACTGAATCATAGGCTTGTTGAAAGGTCACAAATGGATGGATGGATGGATTTATTTTTATTTTATTGGGTTATTTACGATGCTGTATCAACATCTAGGTTATTTAGCGTCTGAATGAAATGAAGGTGATAATGCCAGTGAAATGAGTCCGGGGTCCAGCACCGAAAGTTACCCAGCATTTACTAGTATTGGGTTGAGAGAAAACCCCGGAAAATACCTCAACCAGGTAACTTTCCCCGACCGGGATTCGAACCCGGGCCACCTGGTTTCGTGGCCAGACGCGCTGACCGTTACTCCACAGGTGTGGACGGATGGATGGATGGATGGATGGATGGATGGATGGATGGATGGATAAATATATACATTAGATCCAGTGAGGGAAGTGGGGAAAAAACCAGAGGCGATGTGCTACCCCAAGATTTTCCTCTGGCATACCTCGATTTAAAAAAGGCATACCCCCTCCCTTACAAATGATGTATACAATAATCCTGCAATCAATAACACGAATCTTTGAAGCTTACGCAACACATTACATTTCTTAATAAAATAATTACAAGTTACTTCAGTTATTTACTATAGTCCCGTCGCTCTAATTTCCGGCAGCCAATCACGTTGCAGGTCGGCTACATTTAAACGTGTGCGTCTTGTGATTCGCTGATGAAGATGTAAAGCATTTCCTAAGACTGGATAAATACTTAATATAATCGCCCGCCATTTTGGCTCTTTCGTTGGCGTTCGCAGAAAGCACACAAGGACGTTATTTGCCGCTCAATTATTTGCTGAATTACAGTGCGTTTGATTTATTATCATAGGAGCTACGACATGATAATGTTTAACGGTGAGGCAAATAGATTCCTCGTCTGGTAGCTAGGCAACGAAAGAACAAAAATGGCGAACGATACTACCTACCTAGACTTTATAGAGCCTTCACTTCCTAAGACGTAAGCAAAGAGGAGGAGTCACGCCGGGAATAACAGCATCGCAACTATAGATCATTTTACAATGTCCTTTGAGACTTGGCATTTAAAATAATGTTAAATCTTCAAAGTGCCTTACTTAATTTAATTATTAATAAAAAGTGCAACAAAAAATGACACAGTCACTAAATTGGCAACAATGGGCACCACAAGCTTCAGACCACAGCCTTCTATACTTGAAATACTACTGTTGTAACCATTCCAGGGGTTGGGCTTATCAAATAAACGTGTCTATAGTTGCGACGCTGTTATTCCCGGCGTGACTCCTCCTCTTTGCTTACGTCTTAGGAAGTAAAGGCTCTATAAAGTCTAGGTAGATAGTATCGTTCGCCATTTTTGTTCTTTCGTTGCCGAGCTACCATAAGAGGAATCTATTTGCCACACCGTTAAACATTATCATGTCGTAGCTCCTAATAAATCAAACGCACTGTAATTCAGCAAATAATTGAGCGGCAAATAATGTCTTCGTGTGCTTTCTGCGAACGCCAACGAAAAAGCCAAAATGGCGGGCGATTATATTAAGTATTTATCGAGCCTTAAGAAATGAATAACATCTTCCTCAGCGAATCACAAGACGCACACGACCTGCAACGCGATTGGCTGCCGGAAATTAGAGCGATGGGACTATAAATACAGGTTGAATTCAGTTCTAGAAGGCTGTGGTTTAGAATTAGGAAGCAAACAGATAGTACTCTTTGCTGTGAAGAAATGTATAAACAAATTTTCATGATCACATTTTTTCAGTGACGGTATGTCATTTTTCACCAACGCACAGTGGGGTATTTGCATCAAAAAGTTGGCCAAAAGTATTAATTATCATAATAAAATTATTATTGTGTTCCAATCGCATTTAATTGGGATAATATATTAAATGAGGATGCAATAAGGAGATTATGGCACTCGGAGAGAAATACAAAATGTGTTTTATGCTATTTATTGATTTATCCAAGTTCTTTATTTATTATTTTAAATCGCAGCAACTTCAAGGTTTTCGACTAATATGACTACCTATACACATAATTACAATTACAAAAAGATAATCAGTAGTTTCATTAGAGTAGGTATACATTAGTAGTGAAAATAAACTATTATTGCATCATGTATAAACTTACATTATATGAAAGCCAAAAATCAAAACGAAATTGTTACATTTTAATGATACATATCTTATAATGATTAGGCTATGTAATGTTTGCAATTTTTACACTTAGTCAATCAATTAGTATAGGCCTAATGGTCTAAAACATATATTCTTCATACAGCAGATAAAGGTAAATTTATATCTCTATAGCAAAGATTATAGTTTATTTACGTAAATTTTATTTCGTTATACAGAAGGCCACAACTCAACTGAAATAAAATTTAATTTCTTCTGATTAAAGACATAAATATATAATAGTATACGAGTACTTTGAAAATAAGTTAACACTAATTATATAATATATGTAATTATAGTATATAAGATATTGATCTAAAAACATGTAGATGTTTTCCATGTCATGAATATATAAGTTTATTACTAATTTTTGTTTACCTAAACATTTAGCTCACTTTCAGTTTGTTAGATACTCTATTAATGAGATTATTCCCAAGATTCCTCATCAGAAGACTCTTCAGCTTCACTTGCAGATTCATCGTCTTTCATTTCGATCAGCAGAAATCGTAAATAAAGAAGGTAGTAGCATTTCTGTGGTTTCCTTTAAAAATGGTTTCGTTCTCTTCCTCGGGGTTGGTCTCATGCTTGTGAGCAGAGGATCCAGCTAAGCAGCAGCCTGTTTATGATATCTAGGTTACATGACTCTCTAGAAAACTTCCTGGCATAATTTTGGCGATAGGAACAGAAGTGCTTATTCCTTGCTTCAGCTGCTTCCTCTGACAGTTGTCCAATCGGTAAAAGGGCATTTTCAATTACAGTTGGGCCATGAATTAAAATCTTACGCATTGTGGGGGTCATTGGATGCCATGAATACAGCTAACATATAGTTTTGCTGTATCCATGGTGTAAGCAGCGAATTTTAGAGTATCAACTTTATGTCCACTTGATATAACTTCTAAAATGACTCTGAATCGATAGATCAGGTCAACATTCATACCTGTTATTTCAGCGGACAAAGCAGGATCCATAAAAATCTTCGGCTGGTATTTCCATCATTGCTGTTTCCAAACCCAGGTTTAGGAACATTTACAATAATGCCCATTCTATTCTTAAATTGATTTTGAATGTCCGTCTTCCTCTATTTATAAATCTCTTTGTCATTTTTTGTTCTCAGTTGCCATTTTTTGAGGGGTAACTTATAAGACAAGTGCAGTAGACTCTCAAATAATCGAATTCTTGCATGCAAGATGGATAATCAAATTTGAATGTGCTTTGATCAGCTTCCCTTCTATTTGATACACTGTTAAATTCTTTTGATGTGGCTCCGCAGATATAACATTTCATAGTAGATGTAGTACTAGTGGCCGCATTGCATATTTTGGCATCGATCATAGTTAGTATCAGTGTGTGTTTTATAACCAAGTTTCTTCCATTTATTTCAATTTTCGTTTCATTTAAAGTTACTATTTTTGATTCCAAGTAACCGATTTCTTCTCTAGTTAAGTCAGCTGACTCTTTCACAAATCTAATCTTAATGGGTCGACAATATCGAGGAGAAGAAGGTGCAGGATTTTTCCATATTACCTTCTTTATATCTGTACCGCAAACTAACTATAAAGGTACTAGTGAGCTTTGAAATATATTGGCATCTGAATCTATATCAGTTTCAAATTTCTGTTTAAATTGAGTCTGTTGAGATCCGTCGCAGCCCCATTTGGTTATTAATTCTAATGTATTGCACTCATCTTCACTCAAAGTTTGCACAACTTCTTGCAAATATAACAATAATCGAGCAACAGTGTGGTTTAACAAGTCTTGCAGATTTATTTCTGCGCAAGTAGCTGTCACTTGATAAGATTCAGGTACAGGGTAACAGTCTTTCTTAGCGTTCTGCAACACGGAGTAACATGGGTAAAGCGTTTTGTCGCTGGCTCTTACGATCTCGTACTGTCTTCTTGATAAACCTATAAAGAAGTATATAAAATAAATATTTTCATTTGTTTGTGTACATCTGAAGTCTGATTAATGTAATATGTACATGAAGTCAGCGATGTATGAAATGGAGGGGGAAATGAACTGGTCACCCTACCCTATGCCTCTTTGTTGGTATCACCTGTGAGGTTCAGACCTGTGTTTGGACAGTTGACTTAACAACAACAACAACAATGGAAATAGAACAGATAATTAAGGAACAATAAGACATAAATAGCAGGTGATAAAGTAAATTACCTGCTTCCACAAACATAGAAAGAGCTTGCAGAGGTGACAACTGCCCTCTTTTTTCTTGTACACTGCTGGAGTACGCCTTCCTGTATTTTGTCGCTCGCTTAGGAGATTTAGTAATTTCCTTAAGAACTTTTGATGCGTCTGGTTTTCCACAAGCTCGCAGCTTCATCTGGGTGGCAAAAGTCAATTCCTCGGTATCTACTGTTTCTCTAAGTCCTTGAGTCTTCCTTCTTTTACTTCTTTCACTAGAGTCACAAAGATTTTTCTGGCCGTCCGAATACAGTCGTAGCCGTTGTCATTGCTTTGGGTAACTCCAAGGTCCCTTGAAGCCAGATTTCATTATTTTTCCTGAATAAATTATCTTTTCTATTTGCGCTCAACCATCTCCTTTTTAACTCTGCCTTTGTATACGAAAATGTATGTTTAAAAGCCTTAATTTGTTCCTCTGAGTAATTCTCTTGCATCAGCAAATATTTTTCGAGATATTCTAATTTTTCGTTGATATCACATTCTTTTTGCTCTTGCATGATATCATATAATTGTTTCCTTGACAAAATTTTGATTTGAGATGGCCCTAGTAAAAGAAAAATATATATATTTGTAACAGAGTAAAAATTGAAAATTAGTATTTGTTACAAAAATGTATGAAAATAAGCAATTCGCACGAGATCGCAGCCAATTTCTTTTCTATTACACACCCAAAGATCTAGTCTTTGTAATAACATAGGAAATAACATCGGGACTCACCCTGAAGTACACTAAATCATTAAACAAAAACTTGGGTTCGTAAAAAAAATACTGAAAATATAGATGGTTTTCTAACCGCAATAACTTTGTAAATATATTTTATATAAACACAAAAAGCCCTCAAAAGTGAAGTACATACCTTGCTGAGAAGGATCCATCCTGTAACAGGCCACACTGTTTCTTTAAAACGTAGAAAAACAATAATGAACTTGTCAACTTGCTCAGAGCGTCAATAAGATACACGTATACTGTCACAAACACTCAACTTTCGACTGAGCTGATGACCACATGATGAAGCAGATGAAACACAAACTGTTATCTTATCGCTCCCCCACTATTTCTTTCTGTCAGGGAGCAAGAATTTCAGGGGTAGGACAATATTGAAATATCGACTTTTGGCCAGCTTTTTGATGCAAATACCCCACTGTGCAACGGTACATTTTCTGGCCATAGAAACCAGTGGCAGTATTCCATACCGTCACATACTGTCTCACTTCCCTCACTGATTAGATCCCTCCGACATTATGTAGGTATACAATGCAAGACTCTAGGAAGACTTTTGCACAGTAGTAGGGGAGAGTTGGGTAGTATCGTACATCGGGTAATATCGAACAGTGAGTTTCTTTCATCTACCACCAGATGGTAGTACCTGAATGACATGGTTACGTTTCTGTGATGTCGCATACAGAAACGTAACCATGTTATTCAGGTACTACCATCTGGTGGTAGATGAAAGAAACGCACTGTCCGATATTACCGATGTCCGATACTACCCAACTCTCCCCTATACATTATCAATTACAAATGTTCATGGAAAGATTGCAAGATAAACCCACTACTAAAACAATCTTCTGTCCCATTGTCCTGACACTTCTTCAATTGTGTCTGTGCTGACAAAGAAGAACAATATCTCAATTTGTCTGTTTATCCTCAAACTACCTATCATATACTCTATCCTATCAGTTCTTGCACTGCCACAGCACAGGCAGATAAATTCCTTTTCCTCTTCTCGATCTTGGGTATACTGAACATTTAAATCAAGAAAACTGATGATAATGATTACCCTGAGTGGTGCACTCGTCCTCAGATCCAAAGAGAGGAACGACACCCTTGTCAACCTTGATGCCAGGAATGATCCCCTTCTGCTTCAGAAGTTCAGGAAATGGTGTTCCATCATCGGCCTTCTGGTATAAGGTCTCATGAAAGAGAATCACTCCTGAGATGTTTTCTGCCACCACTTGGTCTGAGCTAAACAGGAGCTGAAGTCAAGAAATAATTCAAGTAAGTAACCCATCGAATTTGAAGTATTGCATCAATAATGAATGTTAGAGTTCACTGCAAATATTAAAGAAATTATAGATGCATTAAAAATTTTACTTATAAAGAGAGGACACGATCTGTATATCACCGAATTAAATCAGATTTTGTGACATGAAAGTACAAGACATACTGTTTAAAGTCATACCTGGTATGGGTGGTCAATGACCCCTCGTTTTGGAAATATTGGCTATTGTTTGTGACATACTTCAGTTAGGTGCCTAATAGGGAAGCATTAAACTGTGTAACGGCGTAGCTCATGTGGTTGGGTGCTGAGTTGTCATCCAGGCAACTCGAGTTCGAAACCTAATGCCTTCTCATTTTTTAAAGCTTGATGATATTATTATTATTATTATTATTATTATTATTATTATTTTAATTCACTTTCAGTTGTCAGTTCCTATATTCAAAGCCATGTTGAAATATGCGTGGTACACATCAAATTTGATAAACGAATGAGAAGTGTTTGTGAATGTGAAGGATATCTGTTTCGCAGCAGAAGTGCGGAAAAATGTGTGTGACTGTGGACAACCTTCTTTCATTTGCTGTGCATGGTGCAGGAAATATGTATGTTTTGTGTGTTTTTATGACATCATAATGAATCAGCTACAAAATGAAGTGGAATAGCTGCTACAGAAATAGAAGAAACACCAGTGACACATCTTACCTTCCTACGTGATCAGTATTTCATTGTTTATCCTTTACAATACAATGTTAGTTAATTAGTAATTTGTTTAAAACATGATGAACCATTCAATACATTGAGAAATATGATATAGATATGTAAATAGATAGCTGTGATCACAATATTAATCATTATTAAAAGAAAAAAATATAGGACCAGTTAAGATTCGAAATCAGGTTGCCTGGATAACAACTCAGCATCCAACCACATGAGCTACGCTGTTACATAATCTGATGCTTCCCTATTGAGCACCTAACGGAAGTATGTCACAAACAATAGCCAATATTTTCAAAACGAGGGGTCATTGGCCACCCATACCAGGTATGACTTTAAACAATACGTCTTGTACTTTCATCTCACACAATCTTATTTAATTTGGTGATATACAGAGCGTGTCCTCTCCTTGTTAGTCTACACTGAAATGTAAAGCTACTTTTAATTATATAGTGCATACATTTTATCTTTCAACGTTCATATCAGACCAGAGTCTGCAGTAAGCAGCTGCCATTAGAGAACAAGCATAGTCGCTGATAAGATTGTTGTGGGTGGCACTTAGTTGAGTTTTAAAACATTTGTTACTGTGTGCAGCATTGAGTTTCATTTGTCTGCTTGTCTGTTGCTTCAGTAGGGTTCCACAGACTTATTGGAAAAAAAAATAAGGGACACTTATCAGTTATCACTAAGTAAGTTTAGTATGCGCACACATAAAATATGCCAAAGTAATTTTGGGGTTTTCTTATTCTATCACAATGATATTTGTCAAAATGGCTTACAGAGGACTGTCTTTGTAGAAGAAAAAGAAGAAGAAGAAGAAGAAGAGGAGGAAGAAGACGAAGAGGAGGAAGAAGAAGAAGAAGAAGAGGAGGAAGAAGAGGAAGAAGAGGAGGAAGAAGAAGAAGAGGAAGAAGAAGAGGAGGAGGAAGAAGAGGAAGAGGAAGAAGAAGAGGAAGAAGAGGAAGAAGAAGAAGAGGAAGAAGAAGAGGAAGAAGAGGAGGAAGAGGAAAAAGAGGAAGAAGAAGAGGGAGAAGAGGAAGGAGAAGAAGAGGAAGAAGAAAAGGAAGAAGAAGAAGAGGAAGAAGAAGAGGAAGAGGAAGAAGAAGAAGAGGAGGAAGAAGAAGAAGAGGAAGAAGAAGAGAAAGAAGAAGAAACCATTTGTGAATTTTTTCGTGCCTTGAGTTAGATTACCGTATACATACATACATACATTACATACATTACATACATAATGTAACATATTATTATTTTATAAAACCCTGATCTACTGGTACTATTTGGTACGTTTACATTAAAGGCTGGCACAGAGAAATTATCTTTTCAATGGTTATAGTGATTTGGATAAAAGAAGAGCTGTCTTATACAGTTTCAACGAGAAATGAAGACAGTGGAAAATATTATGCACTACTAATCCATTGCAACATACAGGTACCGTACATTAATTGGAATGACAAGTCGCAATAATTAATAGGGGAGTAGTGGGTACAGTGAGACAAAAAATATTAAGACATATGTATGCAAGTGATAATTCAAGTATTTTTAAAATCAAGTGCAATAGAAATAGACATTAAAACATGGAGTATAATAATACATAAACAAAAATTTTAATAGATAAAGGACATAATATACAATAATAATAATAATAATAATAATAATAATAATAATAATAATAATAATAATAATAATAATAATGATTTATTTTAGCTGGCAGAGTTAAGGCCTAACCAGCATAATACGTGTTTGTCAAAAAATGCAAATGTCTCACTGTTCCCATTCAGGAGGGTACAGTGAGACACCATAGTGTATATTAACGGACATTGAAATGATATACATTTATTTCAAAAGAAATGAAAGCTTGCTGTCTCTTTATCTTGCCATGTTCTTTAGACTTATTTAGAATCATTTTGATGTCTGACTTCGAAACCATTGAAACATCTGGAACATTTGAAAAAGTGAATTTTCCATGACATTTCAAACTTTTGCGAAAAAATGAAATGAATTTTTGGTGACAACAAAGCTTATAATGATAAGAATTTAATGTAATTCTTTATTATTTTTTAACATTTTCTTAAATTTTGTGAATAATTTTTTATTTATGAAACCATTAAAATGTAATGTATCCATTATTTTAAGCTACAGTTCTTAAATTGCTTACTAGTATGCTAATTTTTAATGTTAGTTACTGGTAAATGTAATATAATTGCAGTTTGTTTTTGCAAATCATTGGTACATGGGAACAGTGAGACATCTCAGTGTACCCTTCAGTGTCTCCTTTTCATTTAAAAAGTGACACCATCATTCAAAATTAAAACAAGAAAGACGAAACTTTGTCAAACATAATCTCAAATACCATAGTATTAGATAACAAAACATTCACATTTTTATGCTCGACAATGCCGAAATGTAGTAATTATACACCTGGTAGCAGTCCTTTAATGCATTTGTACACCTATTCATTAAAGTTCAGGTTTTCGAATTCTCGGATAAACAATCGAAAGACAACCACGGAGGGTGGAAATTTTACTTCACAGAAGGTTAGAGGTAATAATAATTAGCGTAATTGTAAATAATATTCAAATTTCAATTTGTCATTTTTTCAATTCTAAATCAATTTCCAGGTTATATTTAGTTCATGTTATTCTGTAGATTATAAAAAGTCAATGACATTATTGTTCCTCAGAAAAAATCAATACTTTCGCGTCTGTGCAATCTCACAATTTACGAGCGATGCACAAGGTCACTCCACTCTTCAGTTAGATACGAATAAAATGAATACTTCTGAATAATTTCATATTTGAGCATAAAAAGTCATGAAACTTGCCTATAATGGTAATTAAGACGCTCATATGAAAATTATGAAACTCGCTTGCGCTCGTTTCATAAACAAACATACTCGCGTCTTAATTACTACCATTATAGGCTCGTTGCACAATGTACTAATATCATATATCAATATAACCTTCATTAAACACAAGCCAAAATTTTACTTCTAGAGTGAAAAATTACTAATTATTTTTTCATCACTCACTTTTATAATCAGAATCAAATCGAGTATGGAAATACTGTTACTCATGCAACATACAACTCCACTGTTACCTACACCTCAACATCAAAATTTACCATCTAATGAAAAATGTCTCACTATTCTCCCTGTCTTACTGTACCCACTTCTCCCAGGAGTGGATCAGGACAGCACGTTTGCACATCTCCTTTTTATGTTAGGTTAGGTTCTTTTCAAACTGAAATGACGAGTGAAGCGTACAGTTAAAATTACCTAACCCTAACCTAACCTAAAAGGTTAGGTTAGGTTTTAACTGTACGCTTCACTCGTCATTTCAGTTTGAAAAGAACCTAACCTAACATAAAAAGGAGATGTGCAAACGTGCTGTCCTGATCCACTCTCTTCTCCCCTACTACACAAGATTGTTTTTCATGAATTAGTTTACCTGTCTGTAGAGACGACGATTTTCTTCAGTATTTTCTACTCCAATATCACCGAAACGTTTGCCAATTGTTGCAGTGGACTCATCTGCAGCGAGAATGCCCTTGCCAGGTGCTACAATTGCGTTGGCAATCTTGTTGAGCTCCTCCTGCAGAGCGGGTGGTGGGTAGTTGAAGTAGGTTGTCATATTTGTGCACAGTGGATTTTAAAGTAAGGGATCTGCAATTACAGAAAATGCCATTGTCAACAAATGTGGAGTATAACACTATGTTTTTAAGTCACTGTTATTCACATTTATAACGAAAACTGTATGCAGTGCAAAAAGGTGTCAAGTTAATTCCTTGTTATTGTTGATAGATGTCCATCATTCTTCTTTCTTTCTTTTACCCAAAGTCTGCCCTTGGTATTTCAGCCATTCAACGCCTCGCGGTCCAGTATATTTTAGTTGTGGTACTGATTAAAATATGCCAGGTTAAAATAAATGTGAAATCTTGCCAGGAGTAGCTTCCCAGGCAAGTACCAAAGAAAGCTAGCCCTGTGCACATAGGAGGCCCTCGACCTGATATGATTCTATGGGCTTACAAGCAAACGTTCTGATGGGGGCAGATAAAAACTTAAATTTTTTTCTTCCACCATGTTAATAATGTCAAAAGAAGTGCTTATACAAATTTTGGCCACTCGACCACAATTACAAGGTCCATAAAAAGTAAGTTCGCCTGGGGCCACTAACAGAAAAAAACTAATTAATTAATTAACTAGTGGACTTACTCGTGTTAATTATGTAAGTGTGTGCGGCTTACAGCTGTTTCGGTGCTTCACGCACCATCGTCAGAGCCTACTAGATCTCGGCGTCATCTCGAACTTCTCTGCCTGTTATGTGGGTGTGTTTGATTGTTGAAAGGTGTTGAAGAGTGGAGTCAAATTGTTTGTGTGTACTGAAATTGATCTGTGTGTTGAGAATTTGATCGGGGTGTGTTTTAGTGTGTTTGTATATTTTGTATTGTTCTAGTGTGTTGAGTTTTTGGTTCTTGGGTTGTATGTCTAGGATTTCCATGTCCGCATTTATGTTATTGTATGTGTGGTTAGCATTGGTTATGTGATCGGCGTATGTAGATGTATTGTGTCCTCTGGTTATTGCTTTAATGTGTTCTTTGTAGCGTGTTTGGAATGATCTGCCTGTCTGTCCTATGTAGAACTTGTTGCAACTATTACATGTGAGTTTGTATACACCTGTGTGGTCGTATTTATTTGTTTGTGTTTTTTGTGTGTTGAGATGTCTTTGTAGTCTAGTAATGAATACAAATGACACTCTGGAGGAAATTAAACGCAGAATAAATATGGAAAAATGTCTGTTATTATTCGACTGAGAAACTTAGGTCATCCAGTCTGCTCTCACAAAACCTAAAAGTTACAATTTATAAAACAGTTATATTAACCGGTTGGTTGTGAAACTTGGACTCTCACTTTGAGAGAACAGAGTCTAGATCTAGTAGGCTCTGAGGATGGTGTGATGAAACACCGAAACAGCTGTAAGCCGCACAGACTTAAATAATTAACACAAGTAAGTCCGCTATTATATTACTTATATTCAAGTGTTAAAAGTAGTGTACACAAGATTCAAAATGGATATATTTCTTTCTTTCGAAAATTTAAGAATTCACAGTTTCCTATGTATTACTGCCATAGAATGAATAAATGTGTTTTTCTTCCTACTGAACAATTTTATACTTTGCACATAGGAGTTATTGCAGGAACAACGAGGATATGCTGTTTTTCCTTTATTTCCATTCCTGCAGTATTATGGCGTTATCACCATTTTATTTTATTTAATAATAATAACAGTAATAGTAATAATAATAATAATAATAATAATAATAGCAACAACAACAATAATAATAATGGTAATAATAACAATGCAAATACAAATACAAAGTAGCTTTTAAGGAACCCAGAGGTTCATTGCCGCTCTCACATAAGCCCGCCATTGGTCCCTATCCTGAGCAAGATTAATCCAGTCTCTATCATCATATCCCACCTCCCTCAAATCCATTTTAATATTATCTTCTCATCTATGCCTTGACCTCCCCAAAGGTCTTTTTCCCTCCGGCCTCCCAACTAACACTCTATATGCATTTCTGGATTCGCCCATATATGCTACATACCCTGCCCATCTCAAACGTCTGGATTTAATGTTCCTAATTATGTCAGGTGAAGAATACAATGTGTGCAGTTCTATATTGTGTAACTTTCTCCATTCTCCTGTAACTTCATCCCTCTTAGCCCCAAATATTTTTCTAAGCACCTTATTCTCGAATATCCTTAACCTCTGTTCCTCTATCAAAGTGACAGTCCAACTTTCACAACCATACAGAATAACCGGTAATATAACTGTTTTATACATTGTAACTTTTAGGTTTTTTGAGAGCAGACTGGATGACCTAAGCTTCACAATCGAATAATAACAGACATTTTTCCATATTTATTCTGCGTTTAATTTCCTCCAGAGTGTCATTTGTATTTATTACTGTTGCTCTAAGATATTTGAACTTTTCAAATTTTTATATTTCCAATTCGTACTATATTCTGATCACGAGACATAATCATATACTTTGTCTTTTCGGGATTTACTTCGAAACCTATCTCTTTACTTGCTTCACGTAAAATTCCCGTGTTTCATATAATAATAATAATAATAATAATAATAATAATAATAATAATAATAATAATAATAATAATAATAATAATAATAATAAAAAAAATAATGAGTTTTAACTGCAATTAAATTAAAATAGACGCTTTGAAACGTTTTCTTTAAACGAAGTATTAACTATGCATTGAAGAGGATTTAAAACCAATTAACTATTTGAAGACATCGTCTGATGTTACAGTAATAACTGTTTGGAAATTCTAAATGAGTTTTCAATGGATATGCTGGATGCTAATTAAATTAAAATTTTATCATAACAATGAATTACAGAATTTCATAAACTAAACGGCGTAAATGGTTGACGAATATCTACTTCATTCGTTATGTACGAATGCATTATTTAATACACCACTTCAGGAACGCAAGTGTAACTTGAGTCAGAGTTCACTGGTTGTCACAATGAACTTTGCCATGTGAATTGGGCAGACTCCTGCTATGCTTTTATCTAATTTTTTAATTTTTATTTAAAATCTCTGGCAAAACTAAGAATCGTCTGTTATTACTTATTACTTTCAAGTAAACAGAAAATATGGTGCTGCATGTTGGGATCCTTACAGATTAGAACATATTAAGACACTGAAAAAAAAAAAAACCGGCTCTCAAGTGTTGTCGCAATAATTCACCATTAAAATGGGACATACTCACGGACAGGAGAACGCCAATTCGATTATGCGCACTGTTCAAAACATACAGAGGTGAGCCTGCCTGGAGAGAAATAAAAAATAGGTTGCAGCCGTCAAATTACTCTTCAAGGAACGACCACTCATATAAATTGAGGGAAAGAAGGCAGAGGATGGACACTGGAAAGTTTTCTTTTCTCAATCGTACTATCAGGGACTGGAATGCGTTATCTGCAGACGTAATAAAGGCTTTACCAATAACCAAAAATGTATTTAAAAATAGGCTTAAGGACTTTACTAATAGACGGTAGTATATTATACACATTATTTAAAGGGTGTAATTGATATCTTGTTATTTGAAGTGTTCTATCAGTGAGGAAGTGTGTTGTGTCAGTGAAGTGTGTAGTGTCAGTGAAGTCTATTGTGTAAGTGAAATGTGTTGGTGTCAGTGAAGTGGCTGTGCAAAGTATTTGAACAGTGAAATGGTTAGAAGTGTTAGTGAAATCAGGATAGGATCAGTGCAGTGAGTGAGTTGACAGCGAAATGAGTGTATTTGAAAGGTACTTGTGCAGGTATGAACATCATGCTTCATTTAATTTAGGATGCTCCTTCTTCTTCTTCTTCTTCTTCTTCTTATTATTATTATTATTATTATTATTATTATTATTATTAATTATTATTATTATTATTAATTATTGTTTTTATTAGTTGTGTTTATTATTGTCATTATTGAGTGTAATTAGTTACTACTGCCTTCGGGTATATACCCATTTGCAGTGTGAATAAATACCTACATACAATCTTCAGTTTATAGTATCTTCATTTAAATTCCATAAATCTTAATACATGTTTTTCAACTACAATTTTCTATGCGTAAAATACTGTAAATTAAATATACTGTGACAGCGACGTGAGATTCGAACTCACGACCAGCGTCCCGCAAGAGAGCAGATCGCGCCGGCTTCACGGAGCACTGATGGACGGCGCGGCGGAGAGAGGGGAAAGGGCCCACGCGACGAGGGGAGATCGCGCGCGCAGCTGCTTACGGAGGGAAGGGGGAACGGACCTTCCCGACTCTTCGAGAAGTCCGTCGAAGTGGAGATATCCAGATAATTCTCTGCACAGCTGTAGAAATTTCTCGCAACTATGATTTCGCTATAAAAGAAGAAACGCCAGCGAACTCGAGTAGTTTTCAGTTGATTAGTCAGCCAGTCAGTGAGAAAGCCAGAGCAAGCAAGCCAGTCTTGTGTACCGGAGTTCGACTCGAGTGTGCGTCCGCAACTGTATCAGCATCCGAAGGCCTGAGTTCGAGTGCAGTGGACCGCAGTTGGAGGGACCTGAGTTCGAGTGCAGTGGACCGCAGTTGGAGGGACCTGAGTTCGAGTACAGTGAACTGTCTCTGAAGGTCTGTGGTTCGAGATACTGTGAACTCGAGTGACTGAGCTAGAAGAACTGTGAACTGAGAACTCATAGTTCTGATTTGTAAATAGTGTTTGTAAATATTACTTAAGATTAACAGTTCATTGTTGTTCGTAATAGTCCAAGTAAATTGTCATTGCCGTCAGTGGAGTGCTATAACGAATACTGTGTTGAGTGAAAATTCTATTGTTGACGAGAGCGTTTAAGGCGAATTGTAGAAAGGAATTATTGTTGGAAGAATAAAATCCTATTGTTGAGTGGAAATAAATTCACAATACTATACATACTATTGTGATTTTTTTTTTTATCAATTCAAGGTTTCATTCAACATCACGATTTTGGTGACTTCTCTCGAAATAACTACATCTGATACACATCACACAGTTTTTGGCAGTCTTAAAAATCATTGCACAAGAGATTTTCTGCACATAGACGGAGAGAGAACCGTTTCCTGGGGGGAGGGGAAGAAAAATCATAGAATCCCCATATAACGGGGTTATCGGGGACATCATTTACCTCCTCCCCCCGTTATAGCTTGACCGTGGTGTAGTATATCGGAATATGATCATTTAATAAAGGTATTTTCGGGGGCATGTTTTTTACAGTGTTACATCCATATCCGCGATGTTTCGGACAGAGTTGTATAGGGCTTGAACTGTAGGTCCAATACAAATTATAATAGGGTACTTAATGAATATCATCCTATGTGAATCTAGCTTTCAGGTAAAGCTCCCTGCGAAGCAGACTTCAATAAATTTAAGGGAAAGCAAGATTTGCATAATATACACATTACTGTAGGTAGATACGTTAACAGAAAACAACAATTTTAAGTCACAGAGTTTGTGTGCACTCGATGTGGGTTTCTGGTGTCTTGTCAGCCCACTAGAGTTATGTGGATAAAAAGGAAAAATTGAGACTGTGTCGGGTGGAGTTCCTGAGTAGCTCAGTCGGTAGAGCGTTGGTGCGTTAAGCCAAAGGTCCCGGGATTGATACCCGGTCCCGGAACAATCTTTTCCTTGAATTTAATCATCATCCTATGTGCTTATGTGTATTTTTCATATGACTGAACAAGACGTATCAATCGATATTGCTCGAGGCAGGGTGCTGCATTGGAGTTAAATCGCTCGCTTGAACTCGGTCGAGTGTCGCACCCTCGAGTGAGATACGATCGGTTGTGATACGCTCGTAATAAATAGAAGCACAGTACAAGGTCATCTCACCGACATGTCTTATCTTGTATGGAAGGCGACAGATAAGATACACATATGTTTTGCTCACACGGTAAAACTAAGGCTTTATTTCCTGCGTTTATGACAAACGTTTAATGGAACAGTCAATGGAACGTACCAAAACAAGAACATGAAGTTATAAAGAAAATAGTTTTAAAAACTTCGATATACAGTTATTATTGCTAATTAATAATTATTCAATATTTGATTTACACATATATAATATGATAGGTCCATACATAGTGTTCCGCCTATATACTGCGACAATGTAGAAACTTTTCTTCTTCTTCTTCTTGATTCTTCTTAATGCCTTTCCAAGGATTGGGGTTTATCCCGTTCCGAAAATATAATAAAACGACATTATTCTTGAAACTGGTCTTTCCATCTCGTTCTTTTACGACCTATATCCATCTTCCATTCGGTTTATAAAAGAAAGAAAGTTTATAAGGGAGGAATGAAAGAAAACCCGGTCCTCCAGAGTGGGGTTATGCGGCAGCATTTGCTCGCCCATGTAAAAAATATAAGTACTAAAAACGCCAAAGGAAATAGCCGGACAATGTAAAACGTTTTACAAAATATTATTGATACAGCAGTAGATTAATAACAATATTAGTACAGAGATAACGTCTGAAAATATAATAAAACGAATAATCATGCTGCACAACTGTTACAGACGCAAAGACTGATACACTAATTATTAGAGATTATTATTATTATTATTATTATTATTATTATTATTATTATTATTATTATTATTATTATTACTAGAAAACTTGATATAGTTCTTGCATTATCGTGATTGTGTTCTCCGTTTATTATAATTACATTTACATTCAATAACATCTATCAGATGTGGCAAAAACAAAATCACTCCTGTGTGGAAAAAAAAAAAAAAAAAAAAACATACCTACGCATTTATATTACATTTTAAAGCAAGTTTTGAAGTTGTACTATGGAGAGGTTAGTTAAACACTGCAAAGTTTTGAAATGATAAACATCTATGATGTTATTACACAGTTCATCACTGTAACAAGAACGAATGTCTAACGCTCGGCTTATACCGTTCGAGGATTTATCGCTCGTGACAATTTTACCCATCATGCATGTGCGCTACCTATCGGATTATGCTATGAACTACTTGGCGCTCGAGCGAAAACGTCCGATGCAGACCTCTTGCTCGAGGTAATTATAAATGTTAGGGTAATGTAATGCTCCATGACGTAATATGTCTTGACGTTAACACAGACCACAGCTTCCATTGTCTCGTTAAATATGTGTTAATAAAATCATTATCTAGTTTTAGTGAACTGCTTACACTCAATATTTATTTAGCTTTACATTTATTCTAATACAACATCTGTACAATTCACGTCACATAAAATTCGGTAAGTTCGATATACACCAGCGGTCATCAGAATACTGCATTCTCGGGCTAGCATCTCTTACCCGCGGACAAGACACTGATCTAGCGTGCATTCGTGGCTGCTGGCGGGTATGCTGTCTCTCTATCCCTTGTGCACGATGGAGCAGAGATCCTAATACTGGTGACAGACTACAGTCGCTAATCGCGATTAGCATTATCGCGATTAGTGACTGTAGTCTGTCACCAGTATTACCCTCCGTGCACTCTACCCATTTAAGTGAGTGCTGACGACCACTGTTATACACCGTTAAGTAGGTACTTTTCAGTAACTAGTGCGTGGTCTCAGGTTTCTTTAATGCAATGCATTTAGTTTCTGTTGTAGGCTTACTTATTATTAAAAGTCACGAATCCGATACGTGATACACAAAATGACTGCGTGTAACGGTAAGCGAAACTTTCCCATGACAATCTTAATAATTCTCATTGTTAACGAAGTAAAAGGTCAAGTTATTCGGCACTCTGACTTAATGAAGTTCCTTTTTCTCGCATCGTCCCTGTATGGCAAAATATTTCATTGGTAATACTATAGTTAGAATAATTTCAAGGAAAAATTGTTCCGGGGCCGGGTATCGACCCCGGGACCCTTCGCTTAGCGCTCGAACGCTTTACCGACTGAGCTACCCCAGGAACCATACACGACACCGTCACAATTCTTCCTTTATATCCACGCAACTCAAGTGAGCTGATAAGATGCCAGAACTCAACTATGAGTGCACAAAATTGATGTGTGACTTAAATTGTGGCTTCCTGTTAACGTACCTCCAGTAACGAATGTATTATGCAAATCTGGCTTTCAGGCAGAAGCTCCCTGTGAAGCAGGCTTGAATAATTTCAAGGAAAAATTGTATCGACCCCGGGACCCTTCGCTTAGCGCGCGAACGCTCTACTGACTGAGCTACCCCGGGAACTATACATGACACCGACACAATTCACATTTAATTTCCTTATATCGCCTTTAAGTCTGTGGAATTTTTAAACTCAAATGCTATGACCACCAAATTATAATTAATGCTACTGACAAGTTGAAAAGTATGGAACTGAAGTTATCAATTAAACCAAATGTGGGGCACACATGCCAACGACACTTAGTATTTTATATCGCGCTTGTCTGAAATATTGCAACATATGGAGACAACAGTTCTATAATATAGTTTTCTATTTACATGATTTGGTGGAAGTGCATTATATAGCGAAATTTATAAACTTGTACTTCTATTTGGGAAAAGGAAATTGTACCAGAACAATGGAAGGAGTCCATAATTGTACCTATTTTCAAAAAGGGGGACAAAACCAACTGTGGTAACTTTCGAGGAATATCACTTTTGTTGACGTCGTACAAAATTTTGTCCAATATTCTTTTGAGAAGATTAACTCCGTACGTAGATGAAATTATTGGGGATTATCAGTGCGGTTTTCGGCGTAATAGATCGACTATTGATCAGATTTTTTTGTATTCGACAGATAATGGAGAAAAAATGGGAGTACAAGGGTACAGTACATCAGTTATTCATAGATTTCAAAAAGGCATATGACTCGGTTAAGAGAGAAGTATTATATGATATTCTTATTGAATTTGGTATTCCCAAGAAACTAGTTCGATTAATTAAAATGTGTCTCAGTGAAACATACAGCAGAGTCCGTATAGGTCAGTTTCTATCTGATCCTTTTCCAATTCACTGTGGGCTAAAGCAGGAGATGCACTATCACCTTTACTTTTAACTTCGCTTTAGAATATGCCATTAGGAAAGTTCAGGATAACAGGCAGGGTTTGGAATTGAACGGGTTACATCAGCTTCTTGTCTATGCAGATGACGTGAATATGTTAGGAGAAAATACACAAACGGTTAGGGAAAACACGGAAATTTTACTTGAAGCAAGTAAAGCGATCGGTTTGGAAGTAAATCCCGAAAGGACAAAGTATATGATTATGTCTCGTGACCAGAATATTGTACGAAATGGAAATATAAAAATTGGAGATTTATCCTTCGAAGAGGTGGAAAATTCAAATATCTTGGAGCAACAGTAACAAATATAAATGACACTCGGGAGGAAATTAAACGCAGAATAAATATGGGAAATCCGTGTTATTATTCGGTTGAGAAGCTCTTATCATCCAGTCTGCTGTCCAAAAATCTGAAAGTTAGAATTTATAAAACAGTTATATTACCGGTTCTTCTGTATGGTTGTGAAACTTGGACTCTCACTCTGAGAGAGGAACATAGGTTAAGGGTGTTTGAGAATAAGGTGCTTAGGAAAATATTTGGGGCTAAGCGGGATGAAGTTACAGGAGAATGGAGAAAGTTACACAACACAGAACTGCACGCATTGTATTCTTCACCTGACATAATTAGGAACTTAAAATCGAGACGTTTGAGATGGGCAGGGCATGTAGCACGTATGGGCGAATCCAGAAATGCATATAGAGTGTTAGTTGGGAGACCGGAGGGAAAAGACCTTTAGCGAGGCCGAGACGTAGATGGGAGGATAATATTAAAATGGATTTGAGGGAGGTGGGGTATGATGATAGAGACTGGATTAATCTTGCACAGGATAGGGACCGATGGAGGGCTTATGTGAGGGCGGCAATGAACCTTCGGGTTCCTTAAAAGCCATTTGGAAGTAAGTAAGTATGTAATGAATTGTTCCACTAATCCATTCGTTTTGACTGAATAAGTTTAAACCAGGGGTTTAAGCTAGGAAATAAATAATTGTCGCAAAATACACAAATAAAAATTATATTTGTGCAAATTGCGAAATGCTTGTGGAATATTATAAATAATTGTGCACAAAGATAAAATTGATAAAGTAAGCAGAAACAAAAAGTTATGTAATAATTGTATTTATAATATTGGGATGTCAGTATTTCCCTCACCCTTGACTACATACATATTAACATATTTATCTTCCATTTCGAATTTTTAGTTAAGGAGAGAAATAGCATAATATGTCCTCCCCTCGGTCCTCCATCGTCATATGGCCTTCCATCGCTATAACTGAGTCTCCAATTTCTCGGTTTCTCAAACATTTATCTTACAACAGGTCACAACAATGATTGAAACTCCATTCATATATTAATTTACATTTATGACTATTAATTTACATTTATGTTCTGTTTATAAGTATGCATAAGGGTGTAAGTATTTATCTTATTTGAACTGTTGTATTAGTGAAGCGAGGTGAGTCAGTGAAGTTATGGTTTTACAGTGCAGTGAATAGTTCCGATCAGTGATAATTTGTAGCAGCGGTGGCGAAAATGTAATCGTGCGCCGAGCCACTGTGTAACCTGCAACGTGCATAGCACCTATGGAGGGAGGCGGACACCCGAAGGGGAAGTGAAGCAACTGTCTGACTTATTAACGGATTTTCATTTTCCTTACGTCAAGCACTTCAATATAATTTTATACAGTACAAAGCTACAAACTAATGTTTAGTACATGTAACAAAGAAAGAAATGAACAATAAATGAATAATATCACAACCTAAAATTAACTGTCTTCAGAATGTCTCTGCGACAAAGTTTCAAAATCAGGAATTATGTCACTTACTGCCGGTCGTAGTTGATCACGAAGGTATTTGTCTGTCAGTCGTGATCTAAATTTGATTTTACTATTTTCATAGTTGAAAATAATTTTTCACAAACGTAAGTTTGTGGCTTCAAAAGAGCAAGCGAAAGAACGAAGGTTCGGATATTTATTTTTTTGGCAAAGACTTGAAAAGTTGAACATTTGTCAAGTCCTTACATCTAGCTTTCATTTGACATCACATAGAAATCTGTGAGTTCAAATTGAAGAGCTAACTGCATTATTCGTACATCTGCTAAAAAAGAGTCGACGTACAGAGATGATGATGATGATGATGATGATGATAACAATAACACTTAACCTTTTAATGGTTCATCAGTAACATGTAGTATAATGCCGTTTTATGCTATACAACCGTTTTCCTCGTAATACTTGTGAACAAATCATACATTTAATATTCTCATCATACTGATAGCAAAAAAATGCGTCCTCCCATCCTACTTGGAACTTTCGTACATGGTTTCGAGAGAGACATATTCCACTCGCAGGTCAGGGACAAATACAAATGGAACGGAGTTTGACTCCAGTGAGTGAGAGGGTGGGGGATGGCGGAGGTTAGAAGCGAGCGAAATGCACAGCTATCACTGCGAGCCACAATGTCTCATGAGTCACGTTCTCGCCACGGCTGCTTTACAGTGTCAGTGAAATGTGTCATAGTGCCACTATAGTGAGTGAGATGAGAATTAAGTGAAAGACTATTATCAGTACCAATGTGAAACTTATGTAGGGCCTATACTTATGTAAGTTGTATTGTAAAATTAGGTTCACTTATTACTTAGGTTATTCTATGTATTATTAATTGTAATTATTGTGTTAAATTGTATTGTGTATTCTTACTGTATTGTGTATTGTAATTTTATTGTGTACTAGCCGTACCCGTGCGCTCCGCTGCACCCGTTAGAAATAAATATAAAGTAATTACATAATTAAAATAGGACGTTTGATCCAGGGAACATTCGTGTTTGATAGCAGGATAAATCGTTTAATATGTTACTTAATTTAAATTGTATTTAAAATATTAAAATGCGATCATTTTGATCCAGAGACCACTCCATTTGGAGCAATGACAATTCCTTTAACATGTTTCTTAATTGTTATTACCAATTATTTTTGGAAAAGCGAAAATTAACAGAAAAATTTGGGTACAGATTTATTATTATGTTTATATTATATTATATTATGAAAAAGCGTGTTGATAACGGATGTACTCGAATTAGAAAGATTTTAATTTGTTGTGGGAGCTCTTGAATCTCAGGAGGAACAACTTTTACAACAGCGCAACATAATCTGCTTGGCTCATTACCCAATTTTTTTGCATTGCATTTATTGCATATGTATTTTATGTATTTTAACACGATTCAATTGAGCATAGTTAAAATTTGAATTATAAAATAATGGATTGCTAAGCTAACGTACTATTACTGCATACTAAATCAATACACTCTCGTTGTTCGTTAATTCTCTGAGATAAAAATGAATATGTTCATAAACATTATTATAAGAAATACAAGAAATGAATATACAGAATAACCTATCAAGTTTTCTGTGCATAAGAAGCTATTTTAATCTTACTTGTCTTCAATTCACTCACAAGTTACTGTAATAACATTATAGCATTATGTCCATCCAGAGAAACTACACTTTCCAATGATGAAATAATAATTAATTATACAAATCGGTTAATTTAGCTTCCGATATTACCATACAAACACAGAAACATTGTCTGCAGGCTGTGTTTCATAGCTTTCGATTGTTGTTGTCCAAGGCCCCTTATAGACGAAGTCATTTGTTTTTTAATTCATTACACGGCCTTAGATGGCAGTTATTTTAATTTTAAAACTCATTTATCTCATTAAATATCAGTCCTATCAACATTTTTCATGGAATAAAACTTATCGCAAATTATTTTTAAAGAAACTTTTGTTATGTAACATTTTGACAAAAATCAATAATAAGCGAGATATTTCGATTTATTTAATTCAGGCCCCCTTATAACCCCTCTTTTAAATAACGTATTTTGAATGTCATATAACATCTAAAAAAAGTCTAAAATCTAAGTTGAAACGAACTTAATTTATACTTATTCCAATTTTCATCTAAATCCGTTCAGCCGTTATCGCGTGAAAAGGTAACAAACATACAGACAGACATACAAACAAAAATTTCAAAAAAGCGATTTTCGGTTTCAGGGTGGTTAATTATATATGTTAGGACCAATTATTTTGGGAAATCGAAAATTACCAGAAAAATGTTGGCTACAGATTTATTATTAGTACAGATAGATACCACTGCCACCGGGTGCTTGCCCACTTGCAGTGTAAATAAATACATACATAATAACAAACTTATGGACATTGCTGAGAAATAAGAACAACAATAATAGACTGGCAATAATGATATTACTCGCACAGACCGATGGATAGACAGGCAGTCTCTCACCAGGCAGCGTGGGGTGGAGCAAGCGGGCACTGGAACTTTCCAGACCCGTGCTACTGCCTGTGCTAAATCAATATCCCAGAGCCAATGCTGGAAACTCCGTCTACGCCGCTGAATAAAGAGCAACACATGCTCCTGTGTTTACACTTGCGCTTTCTTGGAGCATAAACCGTTATACTGAACTTAATAATATAAATAGGCACACAATGCCATAGTAATATGGACTCTTGTATGCATTTTTTGACCTGTTTGGCCTGTGTTTTCTCCTGCGGTTGTCGTGCGTAGTGTGTCATATTAACTGGGAAGTTTCACTGCTTGTGATTTCCTGTGTTTATTCAAACTTATCACAAGACGACGGAGAGGGTAGAAAGAAACAAATATATAAATAAATTTTAAGTTCTATTTCAAGTTAACTTTATTTCAACCGCAAAAAAACTTCAACCTAGTGATAGAGGAAATAAATTAAATACCGATATATTGACATTCCTATATATTGCAAATCTAATTTCGATAAACGGTATATATCGCAGAAAATACATCGATATATCGAACGATTATAGATATATCGCTATTCCTTAGAAACAAATTGCATTTTCAGGCGTACATTTACTGTATTACAATAAAATTACTTAAATTTTAATATTTCTTTTTACCATTGAAATTAACATCATAACAGTCAAATCATAAATGTAAAATTGTAACAGTAAACAATACATTTGTGCGAGATCGTGCATATTTGCTTGTTTTCCGCACACAACCAATACGCGGTAAGTGTGAAATACCACATTCAGTATTCCCAACGTAACACACATAACAATTTCCCTCTTCTTACCGCTTAAGCGCGACATTCATTTTATTTACATATTATTTTTAGAGACGTTTAACATAGTAATAATTATAAATTGAAACTTACCACTGCAATTTCACCTAAATTGCAATGTTAATTATTGTTTTTAAATATCTGCAAAAATTAAGTAAACTCTACTACTCCACGAAACTTATTGCATTCCTGATACAAGTAACATTAAGGAAGCCGTGAAAAATCAACAAGATTCCAGATGCCGATGTTATTACTGCAATATGTTATATAAATAATATTGTTAAAATATTAAAATGAAAAATAAATCATTACATAACCTTACCGTTTGTTTTAAGTTCGCATTTATAGACTGGGGGAAAAAGACAGACGTATATCACGGCCTGCTGGAGTATAGTAAACACAGAAAACATTTTACAGCAACAATGTGGAAGAAAGATATTTTGGTGTTCCGAAGTTGGCGTCATTAAACAGAAACCAAGATGGAGATTTCATTGCAACTAATTAGAAATTCGTCTTTCAGGTATGTAATAAACGATCTTCGCACAAAATAATGTACGATACACGAGCGGTATGTTTGTTTTCATGTTCTCGGAAATTAAAAAAGCTCAACTACGTTTCGCTTTTTCAATCTTTTCCTCGAACATGAAAACGTCAACATACCGCTCTTGTAACGTATATTACTATTTCAATACCATATGATGTAGGTCCTAACCTAAATAAAAATTATGGTGGAGGTAAGGTGAGCTTAAATGATATAGTGGGAAAGGGTTCGGTGAACTCTCCATGGTTGAGTATTTGATATTGGAACACGATTCAATTATTTTAATGTTATATAGGATTCAATCCAGGACACATATCATGCTCCTTTCTACCTAACGACGTAATCATTTTTAAATGTAAGTAAACAGAACTTGTAATTATTTTTAAATTTGAGTAAACCGTACTAAGAATGTTAGAAGTTTTAACAGACTTCAACTTTGATTTGATACAATCCTTCTGTAGTAAGTTCCCATTGCAAGTTATTGTTACACTCCAACATTCCAAACAACAATGTTGATGATTATAGGGATGGAATTTTTATGCACTAAAAGCTATAATAAGAAAACAGAACGTCAGTACTAGGTTGTGCATAGAAATAATAGACGTAAACAATAATGTCACACGGTATTAAATCCTTGTTTCTCTTTCCATTTCAGAATATAGAAATAAAAGTTTTGATACCCGTTTTGAGGTCAGACGGTTCCCTTTCAGGGTGAGAGCTGCTCCTGCCTTGGAGAACATTAATAACAATATTAAAACAGTAGTAGATAAACCTCCCGTCTATCGCACAAACTGCATTTTGAATTCGGTGCTGCATATTAAACAGTTTGAATTCGAATTCCAGTCCAGCCAATTAGAAAAAGGTATTGAGTGAGGTTGCATAATTATGTAATTGTCCATCTTCAGTAGCGCCATCTCTCGGGAATTATCGGAGTTATCTAGTGTGGATTTTGCTGTTGTTGATAATGATAATAATTCCACAAAAAATCGATAAATTTATTAGAAAACCGATATATTATACGATATATTGAATCAAAATTTCGATATCGATATATCGCTATATCGAAACGAAAATATCGGTATTTCGTAAAAACCGATATATCGTTCCCATCTCTACTTCAACCATGTAATTCGTCCCAATCAGTATTTGAAACCAGGCCCGCTCGTTTCAAGATCATGAATGCTAACCGTTACTTCACAGCTGTGGACATTGTGATATTACAATGGTTATAAAAAGAAAAAGAAAATAAACAGACAGCTAACAATAATTCTCACATATCTCGTTATTTACACAATGGAGAAATGGCTTCAAATGCTAGTTTATATTCTGAAAAGTGAAAATGTTTATCTGCTTTAAATGTACATTATTCAACTAAAATGTTAACAATACTCCATTGAAACAAACGAGTTAGCATTCCATTCAAGACAAAGCAATACGTACTATAGAACTGGTCACGTTATTTAGTCTACCCGCCACACATATGTGTCAAAGAAGTTGCCGTTGCTCCCGCCAACGATCAAACGTAATAATAATAATTCACAATGGTTATGCATACTGTACCTTACACATTTCAATTTCAATCCAATTTCTACAACAGCTCATTCACTTACGAATTATAAAATTCCTACCAATAACAAATGTAGTCCGTCTTGTGAAAATTGAACAAGCAATGTCTACGATGTACAGTACTAAAGGATATTGACATAAAGTAGTCTTGAACCTTCGATAAACAAAAGTGAAAGTTGCTACCATAAGAAAGTGTACAGGATGTTGTTTGGTGATAAAGGCAGAAATATCTCCCCATTTTCAACTGCACATACAATGGAAAATATTGAAGTAAAATATCAAACAATAATATAAATTTGTTGAGATAAAAAATTCAATTTTAATTGAGTAACTTTTGGTAATAAAGTATTCATTTTTAAAAAGGGGGGGGGGGAGAGCTCCGTTAAGGAAATTTACGCAACTAATGTAGATATATTGAGAGATCAATGTCGTACGCTATCATAAAAAAATACATAGGTTGGATAAAAAGTAACGGCAACACTGCTGTCACGCGACGATGGTGCGTTCGAGAGTTGCCAGCTGTATGGACATGAACAAGGACTGTTAGATGAGTTAGTGTAGCCAGCGGCGACAGTACTCTGTCAATCTACTGCAGTGTGTAGATCGTTGACTTTGATAGGGATAGCGAGCGCCCTAAGATCATGTTTACAAAACTAGAGCAACGTTCCTGGATCAAAATTGAAGTGGCACGAGGTCGCAGTGCACAAGAATGTTTTCAGGGACTGCGTGAAGCATGTGGCGATGCAGCGTTGCCATATCGCACAGTGGCACGATGGGTTAAAGCGTTTCGGGAAGGCATTGTTGGAAGTGCTGTGAAGGTGATGTTCATTGTGGCGTATGGCATTGATGGGGTAATACTGCACCACGCTGTACCTCCAAGGCAGACGGACTACTACTGCAGGTTCCTGCAGCACCACCTTCGTCCAGCCCTCAGGAGAAAACGACGACACTTGGGGGTACTGAACCCCATCATTCTCCCATCCTCCGTACTCACCCGATGAGTTCATGTGATTACGATCTCTTCGCCAAAGTGAAAGAACCACTGCGAGGGACCCGGTACAATACCAGAGATGAACTTATCCGTGCTTTAGGGCGGTCAATACGGAACATCAACAAAGATGGACGCGCTGATGGTGTACGACGCCTTCCAAACATTTGGCAAAAGGTGATAAATAAGGGGGGCGAATATATTTAAGATACGTAAATATTGTACCCTTGTGAATAAAGCCATGTCAGAAATATCGAACTGTTGCCATTACTTTTTATCCAACCCATGTATATTACGGAGTTTAGCAGGTTGACTGCCAAGCCGAAATTTGAAAAATATATCCCTCAGACAAAAATCACTATTAGACCCTACGTTCTAAATTGGTTGTAAATGATTATGATATATAGTTTTTTCAAACTAAAAAGAAATTAAGCTGGAAATGACACATTTTTAAGTAGCGGAGACCCGTGACTTCTCTGGGCTGGAACATTATTTATTACCTCGTAAGCATTGGTTGAATACTTTTCTGTACTCTTTCCACGTAAAACTTTTAATTGATCAAAGCAACCACAAATAACTATTGTGCATGAGCCAGAGGGCATGTAGCAGTGAGACAATGGCAAATTCAAGCATGTAGCAGCGGACACCGATGTCCTCTATAACGGAGGAAAATGTTCTGGAGAGGATATCAGCACAGTCTACTATATACAGTCACGAAGCTTGGGGTGATTTTTTGCAAATCTCGCGGTAGTTGCTAGCCGCTTGGAGCGCTGTGAGTACTAGGAACAATAGACTGTGCCACAGCCATCGTGATCTAATACAGGCCGTAAGGCAGACCATGTGACTCGCTTAACCCGATCACGAAGGGCGGCGTTTCAACCATATAAATTAGTTGGAATGCATAAACAGTAACATATGTTTCTCTAAAATGTAGTGTAATTCCATTAATAAACTTTAAAACAATGATTATGAGACACTTCAGACATAATTTACTTGCGAGTTAAGATGTAATATTATTTATGGTGTGAAAATTACGTTGTTCGTATGTGTAATACTTGCCTTTATTTCGATTAAATATTGCGAAATTCTTGTACATTCATTTATGCACGATTCAATAATTTTCAGTTGCACCGCACGAATATTTAGATATGTTGAAATTATAGGTTATGTTTACTGTACCAGTTGCTCCCTTCTGTCTAATTTTAGTGGTCTCCAATGCCCTGCCACTTCATATGTATGTTATAGGTTATGTTTACTATATTTAACTTATATTCCTATATTCGCAATTATACATTATAATTAAACATAATGTCATGTATGACACCCGTCACATTCTATTTGTCTGTATTTTAATACTACAATTGAGTACTGTATTTATCTACTACCTAAGAGACGAAGCAACACAATCGTACGTACACTAATTTCATAGCAGTGGTATAATACAATAATTTGAATAATAATAATAATATGGGACAAGGAGACGTTTGTAGTATTATAAATTGTAAGAAAAATAGGTTAGAGCTATCCTTCTTCCGAAAGACCCAGGAAGGTGAGTTTATAGAATATAATATATACATTTTATGAAAATAATATATAAAACTTATGTATTTCATATTTCAATAGTGGAAGAAAGGTGCTAACTTTTTCAAAAGAACACGATATCGAAAGTACAATACATTTTATCGTCTGCTAGGGGAAGAGTCTGTGATGAGGCGATAGTAGCAATCCTGGTGGTGAGCAACTATCTATGGATGCATATTTCAACTGTTTACGTTTGCATATTTAGTAAGTATTAAGCTTCGTGACTGTATATAGTAGACTGTGATATCATTGTCCTCCATGGCAGTCAACATGAAGAGGGGAAGAACAAAGATCAAAAAGGAACACCGTGTTCGAAGACCTATATCTGCGACCACTCCAGAAAATGTCGATAACGTGCACGACATAATTTTGAAAGATTGACATGTTGGACTCAAATGTACAGTCTGATCCGTTTGTGTATGGATAATTTTAATTTATTATTATAAAGCTATTATGATAGTAGAAAATAATTCTTGCCGGTTATATTATGATTAAAAGATGGGAGTTTCTATATATGACAATCAACAATGCATAATCTGAAAGGACAAATGAAAATCGTACATGATTAAAATGGCTACTACAAATCAACAGAGGGCACAAATGTGTTCTTTGGTATGCTAAATTTGAGAGTGTTAAAAGAATTGAAAGGAATTTCGACGTGAGTATGGTGTGCGTAATGTACCTAAATACGATTTCATAATGTTGTGGTATCGAACATTGTAGAAACAGGTTCTGTGTTGAAAAAAGAACATGCAGGAGGTCGTAGGCGAAACCCAGTACGAGAAGCAGCTATCTCTTGGCTTGGTCCCCAAACTTCCCAGATCTAATCCCGCCTGACTTCTACGTGTGGGGTTTTGTTAAAGACATTGTCTATTCACAGAAACCCAGGAACATTGATGATCTGAGAGTAAAAATTACTCAAGCTTTTCAACAAATCATCTAAATTATGTTACAACGGACATGGGCTGAATTGCATCACCGTTATGAGTTGTACAGGGTGCGCAATGGGGGTCATGTTGAGCTCTGAGAAATCTCCCATCTTTCAGCGTTGTATGCACGAAGTTTCAACAAATAAAGTTCAGTACTAAATGTCTTATGGTGTTTTTATTTTATCCATACCCAAACGGATCACCCTGTATATCAGTTTTTGAAAATGCCTATTAACGTGCCTTTCACATCGCACATCATGATTCGGATATGAGAAAATTGTGTGCTAACTGAATGCCTGAACGCTGAAGGAGAATAAGATACAAGCCTATGTAAATCCAACATCAGATTCGAAAACACTTCAGCATTTGATTAATGATACAGGGACATCATTTTATTTTTACTTCAACTTTTATTGCACCTGAGTTTTTGAATATACTTCACTCCCACCCCTTCTACTAACGAAGTTCCAACTGTCCTCCACACAGAACCAAGGCTGCACTACTGAATTAGTGAGTATAGTACGTTTCAGAAATATGTTCGCGTTTTCCAGTGACGAAACTTTCAATATTGAATCATATTTTCGCACAGGTACTGTCCGTTTGCCTACGTCGCATCCCGATTTCCCCCACCTGCTTCTGCTCGCTCCATTGTAAAGACTAATGGCTGGGCTTTCTTAGCTCTTTTCTGAAAACATTAATTTCTGTTAGGAATTGGACGTCTACGTAATATTATGTAACTGTTTAAAATAACTTAAATAAAAGGGTCTCGTTAAGTAATTAACTATCACGTGATTCCCCCCCCCCTTTCTACGATCCTGCGACATAACCACTTGGACGGACAGTAGATAGCATGTCTGAGTAATTTTATCTGTGCGGGTCGGGCAGAAGTGAAGATTGAATTTACAGTACGTAAGGTACTCTTTTATAGAGTAGGTACAGAATTATTTCAACATGAGTTACTAAGTATGAAGGACGAAATTGGTAATTGGACTTAGATGCAATAGTCTATAGTGCGATAATACATACAAAAGATCTGAAGCCTGTATGGAAATGAACGGCCATCATTTTCAAAAATGTGTTTAAATATCCATATTATGATTATTTTTCAATTTAACTTCAATCTCTATATTGTACGCTAATGTGCTGCAGACAGTATAATATACACTGCATAATGAATACGTTCGCATGGATAGCTCAGTTCGTGAGTAAAAACTCTTATTGTTAATTCTGTACTGTATTTTGATTAAACAAAAACCTAATGAAAATTATCGAACTCAAAATCGCGATATTTCCTACTTACGTAAATGGATGAACTACTTTTCTTCCCTCCTATACCTAGTAAAGTGATTTGTTTGTATTTTACGCCAGTATCATCGAACTGCAGTCGTGGAAGGAGGTAGCAAACTGTGTTTCCGGGTCTCAATCATTAATCTAAAGGTATAGCCAGGTTAATATTAAAAATGTTAGTAAAAGTAAAATGATGTTCCTGTATAATGCGTAGACTACGTAAGTGATCAACCATCACACAATTCCTTCACCTGTTAATGAAAATTAATAAATAGCACCAGTACAATTACAAAGACTTCAACACCAAGAAGTTAATATCTATTGAAGTTAACTGACGTCTTTATACAGAGATAATAGAAAGCTAAGCAAACTAAAAAAAGATAAAGGAGAACGCTAGAGGTGGGTGGGTTAGTTCTTATTTCAAGGGAGGATCAATAGGTGGGGCGAGGTAGTGGTGCATACCATGTTTCCAGGGGCAGACAGGACCTGGCACCAAAACACCCGCAAATCATCCAACAAGGATAGTGATGGATTAGCCACCCCCATCTCTCTTTCCTCTACCACCGGATGGTACCATCCCGCAGCGTTGGGAGGGGGAGGGCTAAGAGGTATAACCTCGGCGGCGTGGCGTCTCGAAGCCAGTTCATAGGTCACTCTGTCCTCTCGAATCTTCACTGCGCAGCTATATAACATTATCTGCTGTTGCGACAGTAACGTGCAAATAAAAATGAATGACCTTCCTGCAGTGATTATTGCTACATGACACAGCTGATGTTACGAGGTCAGGGAAACACGTCTGAAATATAAATACGAGTAACGTCAAATGTGATTATTCTATACAGACGTGGACAAATTATTAGGCTAAAACGTTTTTATTGGAAACATAATACACTCAGGGACAAAAAAAACCGGACACTTCTATATTTGCTTGTATTTTGTTGCCAATTATTTCAAAATGAAACAAAACCCATTTAAACAAAATAATGTTTCATTTAGCACCTTATACGACAACATTTGAAAAAAAAATCTCTGATGAGAAAATTTACAAAAAATTACAAAGGGCGTATAACTATGGCATCGTTTGGTCCAACTGTTTTTTTTTTTTTTCATTTTATGGTGCCTTAAACATTAAAAACTCTTTTTAGTAACGGGTATTACCCCTCTGGCTTGAATAACTGCATCCATACGTCTTGGCATGCTCTCAATTTGGTTAGCAATGTCTTCTTGAGGAATAAGTTCCCATTCTTCGCCAAGTGCTCGCCTCAACTCTTGTAACGATTCTGATCTCGGTCGTCTATTCTTAACACGCCGTCCCAGCATGTCCCACACGTGTTCAGTTGGGTTCATGTCTGGACTCCTTGCTGGCCACGGAAGAACATGGATTCCCACTTCTTGGAGATAATCTCCGACCGCATGGGCAATATGCGGCCGTGCATTATCATGCATTAAAACAAAATTATCGCCTACAAATTGGCCAAATGTCACAACATGATCAGCCAAACATTCATTTATATACCTATCAGCTGTTAGTCTTCCATTTTCAACAAAAAACCAACTCCTGCCCAAACCATCACTCCACCACCTCCATATGGCACACTTTCGGAAATGCAACACTGTGAAAATCGTTCTCCCCTCCTTCTCCAAACTCTTTCACGTCCATCAGGTGAGCACAGATTGAAACAGGACTCATCGGTGAACAGAACACAGCTCCACTGTCCATTTCTCTAATCCCTGTGGTCATTTGCAAAACACAGTCGTTAAACTCGATGCATCCTGAGAAGTCTGGGACCAGTTGCAAGTCTACTTGCTTTCAATCTCCTTCTAACTGTTTTGGCCGAAATTGGGCGTCCAAGCATGTTAAATTGCGGGGCTACACTAGTAGCTGGCAGGTTGCGCTCCCTAAGAACTCTCAACACCATATACCTGTCTTCATTTGGATTTGTAGCTCTTGGACGACCCGAACCTGGTCTTCTGGTATATTCTAGGGTCTCTCTATACCGTTTTATGGCATCATGGGTTGTGCTTCTAGCCATATTCATAACATTTGCAATGTAACGTACACTGCGTCCATCATCGTAAAGGGCTACAGCTCGAGCTACATCTTCAGGTCGCATCTTGTTTTAAGACAAATGTTACAACCCCACTTAAACTCAGAAAATGTAAAAATAAAGAAATAACGAATGATAACGACAATGAAGCACAAAATGGTTAAGACAAAATTGTTATAGCTGAGACTCCGAAAGCAAAATTGGAATATTTGGTTGTAATGGCTTGTTTATAAAACAAAAAACAATCAACAATGTATACACGTCTCCATAACAACAGATGGCTACCATAATATTGTATGAGAAGATAATGTTTTGCAAATTACCAGCAAATATTAAAGTGTCCGGTTTTTTTTGTCCCTGAGTGTATAATTCGTCATATCAACTATCAGTATAATTCACAGAGTCTTAATTTTTTAAAATAGGATTGTTTACATCTTCTGGTATATTTTTCAATGGCTAAGTGTAGTTTTTCTGCCTATACTGGTACTATTGGTGTTTTAATTATATACTGCAGAAAGTCTGTTCTCCCATGGCCTGCAAGAAGACCGGACATAAACGAAATTGAAAATCTGTGATCTATACTGAAGAAGAAAGTGAACAAAACTAGGCTTACAACAAAACATGGACTCATTTAAGCACTGTCCGATATCTGGCTAAATGATGCTGATATTCAAAAAAAGTGTCAAACTTTGGTTTCCAGCTTCCCTGACAAAATCGCAGTGTTAATAAAGAATAAGGGAATGTTCACAAAATATTAGTAAGCTCCAGACTCAATTTTCTGTTCATTATATCTGTGCAAAATACGTTTTTGTTCATTATTTCTACCGATAAATACAGCTTTGTTGCACATATAATTAATTTAGTCTAATAATTTGACCACGTCTGTATATTGAAATTCTGCTTTCATATTATAATTTATGCTCGACCATGCCGAAATGTAGTAATTATACACCTGGTAGCAGTCCTTTAATGCATGTCATTAAAGTACACCTATTCATTAAAGTTGAGATTTTCGATTATTCTCGGATATGCAATCGAAAGACGAGGGAAACGTCACGAAGGCTGGAAATCCAATACTGTCGCAGAAGGTTATGTTCTGTTACTATAATAATTAGCGTTAATTGTAAATGATATTCAAATAAATTCAATTTGTCATCTCGTTTTCAATTCTAAATCAATTTCAGGTTATACATTCTCTGTATTACATCAAGGTCAATGACATTATTGTTCCTCGGAAAAAATCAATACTTTTGCGTCTGCGCACATCTCACAATTCAAGAGCTATGAAGAAGGTCACTTCCGATCTTCTGTCAGATACAAATAAAATGTATACTTCTGAATAATTTAAAGTCAGAAATATGGTCGAGCATAAAAAGTCGTATGAAACTTGCCTATAATGGTACTTAAGACGCTCGTATGAAAATTATGAAACTCGCTTGCGCTCGTTTCATAAACAAACATACTTGCGTCTTAATTATTATCATTAAAGGCTTGTTGCATAATGTACTATTATGTAAGTGGATCTGCATAAATACAACAAGAGATGAAGAGCAAGCAAAAATATGAAATCGATAAACGAACGATTTAAACTATGATTAAAGTAGAAAATCCAGATAACTAAAGACAGACAGATGGACACAGAGAGACAGTCTGACAGACACATAGGGGTAGACAGACAGAGAGAGACACAAAGACAGAGATAGACACACAGACAGAGATACAGAATACAGATACAAACACAGGCAGATAGATATTCAGTACAACACAGAATAAATAACAATCGATAATTTAGAATATATTATGGACAAGAATGGAGCGTGTGAAATGGACAGACAGAATAAGAAATGAAGCCGTGTTGGAAAGAGTGTGCGAAGAAAGAATGATACCGAAACTGACTAGGAAGAGAAAAAGTAACTGGTTCGGTCATTGGCTCAGAAGAAACTGCTTACTGGAGGATACACTGGAAGGAATAGTGAACGGAAGAAGAGTTCGGGGCAGAAGAAGATATAAGATGATAGACGACATTAAGGGGTTAGGTACAGCTTACAGCAGTAACATTTTGGAAATATTCAACATTTTTTCTCCATTGCTATATCTTTTACAATAATCAAAATTGGTTATGTGTAAACACTGTCCTTCTGGGTCGTGACCCACA
Organism: Periplaneta americana; assembly: GCA_025594305.2. Lineage (NCBI taxonomy): Eukaryota > Metazoa > Arthropoda > Insecta > Blattodea > Blattidae > Periplaneta > Periplaneta americana. The sequence goes on along the minus strand of JAJSOF020000039.1, from coordinate 12,284,210 downwards.
CTCTGGGAACCGCTGTTCTAGAGAACATGTTGCTAACAATTAAGAGACAGTAATGAAGCAGAGCATTATCGAGCGCCAACCACATAACGACGAATAACTGTGATGCAATTCATCCAAATTCTCTTAAAAAGTGCAGCAGAATCATTCTGCCTAACTACAGGGACATCATTTTATTTTTACTTCAATTTTTATTGTACCTGAGTTTTTGAATGTACTTTACTCCCACCCTTTCTACTAATGAAGCTCAATCGTCCTCAACACAGATCCAAGACCGCATATACAGTCATAGTAGCCTTACGGTCATAGTAAACAGTACGTTCCAAAAATATGTTCGCGTTTTCCAGTGACGAAAGAGCTTTCAATACTGAATCATTTTTGCACAGGTACTGTCGTCCGTTTGCCTACGTCGCATCCCGATTTCCCCTACCTGCTTCTATTCGCCTCTCTATAAAGGCTAGCGGCTGGGCTGTCTTAACTGTTTTCTGAGAACATTAATTTCTGTTAGGAATGGACGTCTACGTAATATTATACAACTGTTTAAAATAACTTAAATAAAAGGGCATCGTTAAGTAATTAACTGTCACGTGATTTACTCCCTTTCTACGACCCTGCGACATAACCACTTGGACGGACAGTAGATAGCATGTCTGAGTAATTTTATCTTTTCGGATCGGGCAGAAGTGAAGATTGAATTTACAGTACGTAAGGTACCCTTTTATAGAATAGGTACAGAATTATTTCAACATGAGTTACTGATAAGAAGTACGAACCTGGTAATTGTAATTACGTACAATAGTCTATATTGCGATAATATGCACATTAGAACTGAAGCCTGTGTCGAAATGAACGGCCACCATTTTCAAAAATGTATTTAAATATCAATATTATGTTTATTTTTAAATTTAACCTCATTCTCTACATTGTACGCTAATGTGCTGTAGACAGTATAATATACACTGCATAATGAATAGGTCCGCATGGGTAGCTAAGTTCGTGAGTAAAACACATATTGTTAATACTGTACTGTATTTTAATTAAACAAAAACCTAATGAAAATTATCAAACTCAAAAGCGTGATATTTCATAGTTTACGTAAATGGACGAACCACTTTTCTTCCCTCCTATATCCAGTAAAGTGATTTGTTTGTATATTACGCCAGTATCATCGAACTCCAGTCGTGGAAGGGGATTTCCGGCTCTCAATAGTTGATTCAAAGGTATAGCCAGGTTAATATTAGAAATGTTAGTAAAAATAAAATGATGTCCCTGTAGCAAGCATTAAATTGTCGCTATTTATTCAAACTCTCGACTGTACTTTATACTGTACACATTTCAAGAATATCACGATTATACCAGGTCCGAAACAGAGATTTTAGAACACTAATGGCAACGAAAACGTCACAGACAAGAAAAAAAAAGAAGAAGAGGAAATTGAAAAGGTTCGGTCAACTTTAACGGATGTACGGGTAGAAGGAGCGGACACCGAGAGCAGACTGGATGCCATCCGGAGGAAGAAAGAAAGGTGAAGGACCAAGAAATCGTGGGGGCGGAGAATAAGTAATTCGGAGATTGGGGATGTCCGAGAATGGATCGGAGCATTGCAGAACGGGAACAAGGCGAAGGCCAATCGCAGAATCACACACATTAAATATTACGCTGACAATTTCGTTTATATGACGTCATTCCATTTTCGACCAATGAAGTGTAATGAAATTTTGAATTCCAACCAATCACAATCACACTTTGCGATAATTTTTGCAGCTAGATTTATCGCTATCAATTTATCGCATGGTCGTTCTTTTGTTTAGTCGTTGTCGCCAACTCTTCCGCGTAAATTGATGATCACGAATACATTAAGATGCAACTACACGGTTAAACTTTTCTTTCAACTTTAAAGCAATGAATGCAAGATTGATATCTAATATTAATTAATATATTTACGCAGTGAAGACGACGTTCAAAACGGCGCACCATGTAGGCACAAAATCTTCATGCAACTTAATTGAACGTACCTTTTAAACTTGATTCTTTCAATATTCTTCCCAGATTGCACGCATACGGGATTGGAATATTGAACTGTGTAGATGCAGCTTTAGTTCCGTTACACACTACAGCGAGAATGCGTTTGTCGAGCTATAAAAATGCTTTCGTGTAGCACTGATTGTAACGGTCGAAATAAGGCACAGCTGACATTTGTCCTGCTCCCACAGGTAACAACCTATAATTGTAGCCTATAAAATTTGTATTTTGTGAATGAAATTAAACAATTAATAGAAAGTCAAATGTTCAAATTTATGTAACATCATCGCATATCAAACCCAATGATATTGCATAGTAATAATAATGTCTTTGATCAAACTGCCTTCCGTATGGCGTAATGAAATTCGTGTTTTAATTAGGCCTATCTATACAGAGATGGCTTCACTGTGTAGCAACATGTCTCGATGTGAATACATATGCATTGGTATATAGCTGTCCCCACTGTTACTGTTAAATTAAATTATGATTTCAGCAGATAATGAAAATGTATTTATGTTATAATAATAATAAGAGAAACGTGCAGTACATGTAATTAACATTGTTAAACCTGTATTTCGCTTTTCGCAATTGGCATTACTGAATAATAACATCCAATTTCTTTATTGCAGTAATCGATATTCATCTATTTCAACTTCACAATGTCTGAATAGGTTAAGTATTCGTAAATATACAATTATTAACATTTTGTGATCGAATTTTAAGATATATTATTTACATTTTTATTTTATTCACGAAATAGTCCTAATAAATGTCACTCGAGGTCTGAGATTTCCCAGATAAATCTCAAACCTCTCGTTACAATATGTGTAATAATATGATAAACAATGATGTCTAATGGAGGAAGCTTCATTGTTTGAAAACCTTCAAATCGATGAAACTGAACACCTAACTTCAGCTGGAGTAATAAACCCCAGAAAAATTAGGACCGAATTACGCCAGCGAAAATTTGGTGCAACTTACTCAAAAGGGAAAAGGCGTTATTCTGCAGTTTCAAAGTCCCTCTAACAAATGGATAACTAAGCCCGATGGAATGACTAGCGGTCAAGGGGCTATCAAGATAACTGGCAACGAGCGCTGTAGAGCCAATTCCGGTAGGTCTCAGGACAACCACTTCCGGCGATGCCTCAGTGAGATATTGGACATGTCTATGCCTGCCCTTATGGCGAAACATTGCGTATACATAGGCACCATGCAATTAGAACTATTCTGATGCCCTTAGAAAACTAAAATACACCGTCTATGAAGAAGTACGGAACCGCCGACAATGGCAGTAACAGACGATTAACATAATCGCCATTAGCGAAACCCTGTCTCAGGGTGAGATAATCGACCCCACCATCAGGTTTGAGATATGGACAGCCCGAAGACGTTAGGAGAAACGATCTACGTTCCAACCATCCCGTATTTGATAAATGACCAGCGTCACGATACGGTCAACATGGACACGGAGCATTTGATTTGTGTTGAGGAACGATTAACTTCTCTTCTCAAACGATGGATGCACAAATCTTTCTGAACGAACTGGCCCTCCTCAAATTAAAGAGTCAGTCAAACGTTTACGAAAGAGGACTCTAATTCAGTGTATGGAAAAAATTGACACACATTATCATTTTTCTTTTTCCTTCTTAGCTTTCATTGATTCTTTACAAAATTTTTTTCTTCTGTAAACTGACATTGTTTGTTTGTTCATTTGTTTGAACTTACCTCTTTTATTAATCTTCTATTTTGTTCTTGTAATGCTTTGTCTAATGGCATATAATTTGAAAGCTCTTATAAATAAAAAAAATAATGTTTATGATCATTAAAAAGAGTGTGACGACATTCTTCAGCTCGGTGACGTGTATTATGAAAATTTAGTACTACAAATCTGGAAGAACAAATAAAAAAAAAAAAAACATTCTTGTGGAGGAAATGAGGCGTTTCAAGGCTTGCACCGAGGTGCAAGCTCATTTTCAGCTCACATGCAAATATATTCTGATGGGGGCAGATAAAGTTACCGCAATTTTTTTCTTCCACCATGTTAATAATGTCAAAGAAGTGCTTACACCAATTTTGGTCACTGCACTTTGTAGCGTCACTCAATTCCGCATTGCGCCATCTATGGGGCCAATCGGCGCCATCCCAATGTGCACGTCACGAGTTCAGGATCTCTTCTATATAATTGACAGTAGTACAATCTGATGTTTTAGTAACGAGCACGGCATGTGTGTCAGTTCCCTGGAACCATTATCGTGTTTTATTTAGGAGCATGCCACTCTCAAGCAGCGGAAAGGGACGCTTGATAACGATTCTCGCCCCACCCGACTTCAAAGTCCGCCCGTGTCGACGAAGTTTCTACTGCTTATTAAATATTTTCTTACCACCTTCGCACGCACTTATGGCTCTGTAAGGCAGTGATGTCAAAGCAAGCGCATTTTTCTGACCTTGACGTCGTGCGCGGGCATTAAGCGCTAGGTATGCTAGGAGGAATAAGCAGCCTGTTGGATTAAGAAAACATTGGTGCACAAACTTCAAACGGAAAGTGAAATTTTATGTCATTTTTATATGGCTTCTTTCTGTTTGATGTTATCTATATTGTCTGTAAAACAAAAGTACTAACACTGATTTCTGAATATTGCACTTGTGTTTCAAATGTTAATAACATAATAAGGAGTTAAGAAGGAATATTCACATAAATTCCATAGTGGTACAACTATACTGTATTAAGTGGATGAAACACATCATGCATAAAGAAAGTGATATCCCAAAAAAAGAGACTGAACATGACATGATAAGTTGGAATTGATATTGATGGTACCTTTAGCCCTATAAAAGTAATCAATAGACTTCGTTGAATTGCCACAAGCAGCATGCAATCAGGTTGCCGATGTACGGTAGTATAGAGGAGGTGAGCGACCGCCCGGTCTCGTAGTATAAGCAGTTCATGTTAAGAGTTGTGACCGGTCAAAATAGATGAAGCAGCTACAGCTAATGTATACCTATGTAAGCACTTGTTTTTGCATTACTGTGGTTGGAATAGCCAAAGCTTAACATCTGTTCAGTGCAGACAAGAATTCAATCAAACATACTACAATGAGTGTGTTGCTGCTCCAAATAATTGCCCCTGGAATACCCTTACCCCCGCAGCCAGTCTTGACCCGTTGGAAAACGTGGTTGGATGCTGTTAATTATTATGCAGAATATTACGGCAAAATAATGGAGGTAATTGATGCATTGGATAGCAAGGACAGTTCCGCTGTTGCAGCTGTAAAATCATTGCCTTCTGAACAGCTATTGGAAGATATTCTGTTCATTGATTCTAATTTTAAAATCACGTCCAAAAGCATCATTCTGTTAGAATCGTCTAAACTACAACTCTCGGAAGCCCTTAATATAGTGGATAAAGTATCACAAACCGTTATCTAAAATAACAATTCACTAATTTCAGAAAAAATGTGGAATGTAAATTGAGAAACATCATTGGTAAAAATTCTACCTATTCACAACTTAATATTATAAATGATGTACCATCAGGTCACGACAAGACATCTGAAGTTGGTGTACTAAAAAGTAGTGACTTTCCATCCTTCAAATATGTACGTATTACATCGTGTGATGTTGAACGTACATTATCCCAAAATAAAAACTGTTTAAGTGACTATCGGAGGAGGTTACTTTGCACATATTCAAGGATGATGTGAGTATCTTACATTAAATTTTAAGAGTTAATATATCTCACTATAAAATAATTGTGTATTTACATGTTTAGACATTTCCTACGTCAATGATCATTCATCATATTTCTTGAATGCAGGATACAGGTTTTATTGTAACCGCAATATACTGCTCAGTGTTTACATCAGAGGCATACTCCATCCGTTGCACGCCCCCTTCTCATGCAGTCTATACCGCGTGCGCAGTAAACCTTATGATTCTCGTGGCAATTGCACGAAGTCTAGTAATCAATAAACTAATCAAAACAATATTACAATACAAAGAAAAATTACCTAGGTGCTGTATATGTTTTAAGGGTAACTAATATTCCATAAAAAACTCTTATCGCATTATGCTTTTAAGGTGATATTGGTGACCAACTTCCTATCATCAGAATATTAAATTATTTTCTCGAAATGTACTGAAGCTATAGAGCTGACATTTTTACAACACAGGGCACGTATCTTTTGCTTATGATGTAATAGCAGTTGCTTTTTTAGTTCATTTCCTTACAAATAATTTCCATGCGAATATTTTCAAAATTTTGAATACACTATCTTCAGTACCATACATATTTACGGTTTATTAGATTTACGAAAACATTCTGTAAGACTACTAAATAAATAGGCCTTTATCTGAAAATGTCACTTTTATAGAAAAGTGACATTTTCTATAAAGAAAAGTTGAGAAAATATTTTTGAATAAAAAGCAAACTAGTGAAAAATTAAAACTTACATTCTTATAATGCATTTATACTTCTCAGACAGATCTAAAAGTTACCATGGATACAGTTTTAATAAGTTGTCTTCCCTTTATCTATTGAACCAGTGCTGGCCATCCCTAAATATAGCTCGACAAAGCGGTATATACTACCACAGTCTAGTATATGCAGTCACGAAGCTTGAGTTTTGCGGGTGCTAGGAACAATAGACTGTGCTAGTACTATTTCGCATTGTCTGTAATGAGGCGATATTAGCGATCCTAGTGGTTAGCAACTATCTATGGATGCATATTTACTACGTATTGAGCTTCGTGACTGTATATACTAGACTGTGATACATCATTTTATTTTTTCCTAACATTTTTAATAGCTAACCTGGCATAATTCACATGACTGCTGTCAGGAAACGAAAGGTATCTACCTTTTAATGGAGAACAAATAGAATATCTGCCAGCGATTGTAACAAGTGTTTGTACAAGCATGGTGACTATGTTGAAAAATAGTGCGTACCAGTGCCCTGCTACTGTGTATCAGTATATCTGTCTGTGAAATGAAGTTTATTCATGAGAGCTCTTGTTATCGAAGCGCCCCACAGTGGTCTAAAATCCATATTTAGGAGGACAAAACCAGAAAAAAGACATGTAAAAAAATGAAATTAAACCCTCAATTATTTTTCCTATATAACTGAGTTTTTGATTATCTTAATCAGCAAAATAAGAAGCCGGTAACAGTTTCGCCATTAACTTACTCAGCAAGTGCCGCGTTTTTTTCCTTGTGCCGTAACTCTGTTGTAAGTGGTCGATTCCATTCATATTTGGTATCAACATGTCAAGTAGTTCTTTAGGTACGTAACACTGTTTGTTTGTGTTACATTTAATGTTATTATAGTATGTCAAATTAGCATGAATGGACACGGGACAAAATATGAATATAACCATTGAGTGCAGAATTTGCTAAGGTAGAGAAAAAAACCCTTTTTTCGTCCAAAATGATTTTTTTCACTTTCTCATATTTACCTCCATTTTAAATCTAGTGTTAAGGTGCAGATTTGCGGAAGTAATAATTCAGGAGCACTATTCTTTCGAGGTGCAGTAGTGCAATTTTTCTCGGTTGCAGTTATTTCAATATCTAGTTTCCGTCTGCTTCCGCAGTATAATTCAGGGAATTCAAGATGACAGCTTGTTAATTATGTACCAAATAAGCTTCCCGAGTGTCCAAAAAAAGTACCTAAAATGTTATATTACCCCCATAAGATTTGTCTAAATGCATCTCCCTGTACACTTCTGTTCATACCAACGTAAACAGAGCTTGTACACTTCAAATGTACAGAACTACCGTAAAAATTTCATAAAAATCTGTTAGACAGGACAAAAGTTACTAATTTTGTCTGTTGCCATAAGGGGGTCACTAGACCAACGTAATGAGAAAAAACATCATGCTACCTGAACTACTGTTAAAAGTTCATAAAAATCTGTTAAATAGGAGAAAAGTTTCTAATTTTGTTAATTGTGCCCCCTAAAAGGGGTAGTTCTCCTTATACCAACGTAATCAGAACTTGTATACAAAACATATATGTTCCTTGTAACTGTTTTGTAAAATTTCATACAAATGTATCAATAGGAGAAAAGTTACTAATTTTGTTTAATTGCGCCCCCTATAACGGGTAGTTCCCTTATACCAACGTAATCAGAGCTTGTATACAAAACATACATGCTACCTGTAACAAATTTGTAAAATTTCATAAAATCTGTTAAATAGGAGAAAAGTTACTAATTTTGTCTAATTGCGCCCCCTTTAAGGGGTCTTTCGAACGTAATCAGAGCTTGAAAAAACAAATGCACCTATTTTGGAAAATTTCATAAGAATATGTTAAATAAGAAAAGCTGTCTAAATGCGCTACTATTAGTTCTGTACCAACGTAATCAGAGCTTGTATCAAAACATATATGCTACTTCATTAGTAACTGCTTTGTAAAATTTCATAAAAATCTGTTAAATAGGAGAAAAGTGACTAATTTTGTCTAAATGCGCCCCCTATAAGGGGTAGTTCCCTGTACTAACGACTTGTACAAAACATATATGCTACCTGTAACTTTCATAAAATCTGTTAAATAGGAGAAAAGTTACTAATTTTGTCTAATTGCGCCCCCTGTAAAGTTCCCTCATACGAACGTAATCAGAGCTTGTATACAAAACATATATGTTCCTTGTAACTATTTTGTAAAATTTCATACAAATCTATCAAATAGGAGAAAAGTTACAATTTTGTTTAATTGCTTTATAAGGGGTAGTTCGATACGAACGTAATCAGAGCTTGTATACAAAACATATATGCTACTTTTAATGGAGAAAAATTTCATAAAATCTGTCAGATACGAGAAAAGTTTCTAATTTTGTCTAAATGCAATAAGTGTTTGTACAACGTAACGAGTTGCATATGAAAAATATATACCAGTACCTGTAGCTACTGTGTAAAATTTCATAAAAATCTGTTAGGAAATGAAAGTTTTGATATGTCCATGAAATCTTGTTATCTAAACCACTGTGCGCCCTCATAAATAAATCAAACCTCATTTCCACAAGTTGTTTCATCTTTAACTCCATTATTAAAGTAACAGAAATAATGAAAGTATAGAATGCATAATTTTCAGGGTTTTGCCTAATACTGTTAGTTTCCGCTCTTATAAGTTCTGAAGAAAATGAGCTATCGCTGTCCTGACATTAATCGAGTTAAATCCGTGTTGTATTAGCACATCTCCCTCTACGATTTAACTGGCGAAGTGAATGTCGTTGCACAATCCACGAACACAGCAGACTTTGGAAACTGTTTGGAAGCAACTTCTAGATTTACGCAGCAAGACAAAACTAATCTTCTACGCTTAGGAGGCGGACATCTTTAATCCTCTCTGTTTCATATTATCAGCTTGGAAAGTATACTGGAATTGCATAAATGAAAAATAAAATTAAAGCCATATAATACAGCTATTCATTCGCTGATAACTTTATTCGCTTGAGAAAACTGTATCTTGTTTTATATCTTAAACATTCTAATGATTCGTCATTTATTCGCAGTTTCTCGAGGCAATTGTTAATAGTATGTCGATTTTGCGGAAACATGGCAATACTGCGTGCAAGTAAAATTAAAACAAAGAAAAATACAAGCTTACAAAGGCGACTTTTAAGATATGCAAAAATAAACCAGCTGAAAAATCAAAACACACTAGGCCTAAGTTATACAGGGTTAGTTAAAAGTCCCGCATCACCTAAATAACTTTTGAAGCATACGGTTCAGTGACATGAAACTTGGTATGTGAGGATAACCATATACTAAGAACTCAATAATGGTATTACCGAGTTTTTTTATACTTCCGGTTTAACCGGAAGTAACTCCAACTCTCTTATTTTAAATGGAACACCCAATATATATTTTTATTTTTGAATAGTGCTCATTAAGAGCTTTTCAGAAAGTACCCACACTCGATACTTCTGTACAAATTCAGTGTTGCTAAGTCAAGAAAACAGAAAAGTGTATCGAATATTGAAATAATAAAATACTCCTTCCTTAACAAAAACAAAACAAAGCTAGCTCACCTTCTAAATTATGTGTTCAAATTGGTAGACCTCAGCTGCTTTACAATGTGTCACTCGATCATAGAAACCATTTAAGGAATGATTTAACCAGGCTTTAGGATAATATCTTGCACCACTTCCATTTTTATTTAGCAACACTGAATCTGTACAGAAGTATCAAGTGTGGGTACTTTTTGAAAAGCTCTTAATGACAAATATTTTTGCTTGTAACTTTCGACTCGGTCATTTCCGGACCAGGGTTCCTTATCTCAAATTGATAAATGAGCCCTTCGCCATCATTCCTGAAAGTTTGTAACACCACCTCGGAAACACCCTGTATAATTAGGCCGTGTCTTACGCAGGATGCAGGGGCGAGCGGCTGCGTGCGACGACATTCAAACGCTAGCATGGAAATGAAGAGCTTCCTACGTGACCGTAACACGTCTCCACGCGCGTGCAGTGCTACCATTGACGATGCTCAAATTTCAATCCTGTTTGAATCTTGAAGCGGCAACAATCGGCTTCTCAAAATGGACTACACTGATGGCGAAGTGCATCAACACTGATTAAAAACGCAGTAATCATAGATTACGAAACGACGGTTAAACAGTAGCCGTGGTTAAAATGTAATTTATGTGCACCAAAATCACCGATTACTAAAACATGAGCTGACACCTCATTTAACCAGAGTAAAGTCTATGACGGTACATTGTTTCTACAAAATGACTAAAGGAAAGCATCCATACCGCTGCAAAGATAATAGTCAACGTCTAAAAACGACTGCGCTCACTATGCTCTACATCGAAATGAACGTATCCTACATTTTCGCATTGCATTTGTTTGCCTTTGGGCGCTGTTATATTTGTGAGTTCCATTTCTTTGTTTTTCAGTACTGTTAGGTTAAAATCGTACAAAATGGAAAATTGAATCCAAAAATGATTATATCCCAATGTTAGGTTGAAGTATCGATAGACTTAATTACTAGATTTAAATGTATTACATAAAAAAGATGGAATATCCATAAAGGAAAAGGATGCAGAAGATTGGGACGAATGTGTGTACGATCTTGGACTTAATTTACACCAGGGAATTGTGCATTATCCTAAGATCCATCCATAACCTCTCTTTGTTCAGCCAGTGACATAGAGAAAGAGATACCGGTATTCGAGTATTCCCTCTTAAAATACAGAAAATAACAGTTACATAGAATCGTAATATAAGCAGCCGATCCGTAGGAGAAATATGATTGTTCTTGTGTTATTTCAAGTAATCCATTTGTAGATTTTGATAAACGAAATCCCTCCTGAAATTTTCTGTCACCTAATTCCTCGTAAGAATTCTCTCTTTCCACTAAAGAACCTTCACGCTAACCCTCTATCCAAGTAATTCAAGTACTGCACAAAAATTATCGTCTTAGAAATAATCACCTGTGATTCTGGCCGCCATTTTGCTTTACTTGCGCTACTAATCGCTGGTTATCTCCTTTAACCGCTCATATTTGGCCGGTTAGAGATTACTGTGGTTAACCTTCTATTTAAGTCGTAACCGAGGTCGATCCACCGTAAAAATGCTTGATCAGGGATTAGGTGACAATTTTAACCGATGGTTACACTAACCGACGTTGATGCACGTGGGCATGAGGTTTTAATTACCGAAGTACAAAAAAGGCAAAAAGACGTGCCGTTTGGGATATGCGTGATAAACAGCATCACAACAGATTCACATCGGAAAATAATAATAATTGTAGCATGGAATGAGGTAGCAGCAGAGGTGAATATTTCGTGTAAGTTACGTACGCGTATGAATTTTGTCGTCGCTTGTTATGAGGTCTTCTATCGTAAAGTTATAATAGATTAGGTTAGGTTAGGTAACGGTGGCTACGTGCGGGTTAGGACGGCCCTTTGCACGTCGGCCTTACTGAGACTTCTTGTGAACCCCTAAGTGTATGGGATGAGGATGAAGGTGTACCAGCCCACCGGCCGCATGTTCACACCACTAAGGTGACCAAGCACCACAAGATCTATTCCTACGGCTCTTCCAAAGTGTCGAAGCGCCCTTGGAAGTGCTCTTAAGGAATGAATCCTGGCAGAGATTTTGCGGAAGGCTGGGTACCCAGAAACGGTTGTATAGGGACATTTTATTTTTACCAACATTTCTAATATTAACTTGGCTATACGTTTGGATTAATGGTTGAGAACCGGAAATACCGTTTGCTACCCTCTTCCACGACTGGAGTTCGATGATACTGGCGTAAAATACAAACAAATCACTTTACTAGGTATAGGAGGGAAGAAACGTAGTTCATCCATTTACGTAGACTAGGAGATATCGCGAGTTTGAGTTTGATCATTTTCATTAGGTTTCTGTTTAATCAAAATACAGTACTGTATTAACAATGAGTGTTTTTACTCACGAACTGAGCTGTCCATGTGGACGTATTCATTATGCAGTGTATATTATACTGTCTACAGCATATTAGCGTACAATTTAGAAAATGAAATGAAATTGAAAAATAATCATAAAATGGATATTTAAACACATTTTTGAAAATTGTGGCCGTTCATTTCGATACAGGCTTCAGTTCTTTTGTGCATATTATCGCAGTATAGACTATTGTACCTAATTACAATTACCAGTTTCGTCCTTCATACTAGTAACTCATGTTGAAATAATTCTGTATCTATTGTATAAAAAAGTATCTTACGTACTGTAAATTCAATCTTCACTTCTGTCCGATCCGAAAAGATCAAATTACTCAGAAATGCTATCTACTGTCCGTCCAAGTGGTTATGTCGCAGGATCGTAGAAAGGGAGGAAATCACGTCACAGTTAATTACTTAACGAGGCCGTTTTATTCAAGTTATTTTAAACAGTTGTATAATATTACGTAGACGTCCAATTCCTAACAGAAATTAATGTTTTCAGAAAAGAGCTAAGACAGTTCAACCACTAGTCTTTACAGAGGGGCGAGCAGAAGCAGGTGAAGGAAACCGGGATGCGACGTAGGCAAACGGACGACAGTACCTGTGCTAAAATATGATTCAATATTGAAAGCTTTTTCGTCAATGGAAAATTCGAACATATTTCTGGAACGTACTATACTCACTAACTCAGGGTACTGTTTACTATGATTGCATACGCGGCCTTGGTTCTGTGTAGAGGACGATTGTAAGTTTACTACTGGGCGTTCATTTCAAAGTGTGTCATGACGTCACTGTTGTTGGGTCACCGATTTGAAGCGAGTTTCAGCTTATATGTTAGAGAAGTTGCCTATTATTTAAGGCGTTCTTCAATCTGAACTTGAGAACGTGTACGGTATAACTTGAACGTCGTAGCAACAGATGGCGGTCTGTACGGTCTGTGTGCTACCATAACCTCTTTCGAACTGTGTTTTGCCCGGGCAAGTCGTACGCAGGGTATTTGTTATCATCGGTTGCGTACGGTAACATTCCACAACACAAATCAAATGCTCCGTGTCCATGTTGACCGTCGGAAGTTAATGTCAACAAATACGTAAGTAATCGTCTTAACCCTCTCCCCCATATCCTGACAGTAAGAAAAAAATCTCACTTCAGTACGTGTTTCCAAACAGTTCACATTCTTGCCACTACTGGCGTTACCGTACGTACCGGTAAGTAATCTTCAGAATGAACGCCGTACTTGCTAGGCAATTTAGGTAATACGCCTTTGCGGAAGTGTAGGAAGATTGAATTCTCTAGGCTCATCGGATAGCCACATGACGACATACAGCGAGCCATGACACATTTTGAACTGAATACCCAGTAGTAGAGGAGGCGGGAGTGAAGTACATCCAAAAACTCAGGTACAACAAAAATTGAAGTAAAAACAAAATGATGTACCTGAAGAAAGGACGCCCCTTCCCGTAAGCGGATGAAGACATGCGTCTTGACCTGAATATGGCTATTGAATGAGATGAGGAAGATGAATAATATGGTATGAAAATCTAAATTATTTTTCTACATGGGAGGAGAAGGGAAAATGGACCGTGGAAATGTAAAATATATACCCGCATTTTTAAAACATTTACACATTTCGCAGACAGTATGTCTGTATAATAAACTCCTTTAATATCACGTACATGTTCAATAAAACGTGTCAGATTGCCCTTAGCAGAGGATTTTTCAAGAAATGTTTCTGCATGAATTTTCCAAATTCAAAATCTTGACAAATGGGATTGGTCATTTGGATGCCAATCACCAGACACCAATTATTTCACGTCTGAAGGCAACAATAGTTACAATTATTTCAGTTCTATCACCGTTGTGCTCTGAAGTGGTCGTAAAATTGTAATTGTTAGACAGTTTTACTATTTTCTATTACTATTAAACTATTTTATGCTTTTCAAGATGGACAAGTTCCTTGTACGGAGTGTTTCGTTCGCGAGTGGAAATAGTGAAACCACTGAGCCTGAAAAAAAGAAACAAAAAGTAGTGCATCGGTAATTTAGTTAGTGATAATTATTTATCTTATGGGTATTCTTGGTGTGGTGATAAAACATGCCCAATCCCCGAGTGTGTTGTGTGTGGTGAAAAACTCAGTAATGCTGCTATGGTTCCCAGTAAATTGAAACGACATTTGTTAACGAAATTAAAACATCAAAGAGGGAGAGACTCAGATCAATCAATGAAGAAATGGGGCTTGCACTGTCAACGATTCTGCCACGGATCAGCCACCTGTGTGCAGCTAAGCAGGCCCAAGTATCACATTGAAGGTAAAGTTATTTCCTTTATTAATAACAGAAATGTGTATTTTCTACAGTGAATTAAAGTTCATGAATTGTTAATAAGATAATGCAAGAGTCGATTTCTCTTTTATAATAATAATAATATTATTAATTATTAAATTATTATTAACTTAATTCTATTACGTAATTACGAGGCGCAACCAGAAAGTAAGTTTCCCCATTTTTTTAAAAAAGAACAGACACTTTCAGGAAAACATTTATTGGCAACAGGTACAGCAATGTTTCAGCTATTTTTCAACATTGCCACCATCAGAATTGAGACACTTGTCGTATAGTGGGATCAACTTTTGTATCCCTCTGTCGTAGAACTCTGACGCCTGTGAATGGAACCAGCGTGTGACAGACGTCTTCAGCTCTTCGTCGTTGCCAAAACGCTCACCGGAGGACAGGAATTTCTTGAGGTGCAAGAAAACGTGAAAATCGCTGGGAGCAAGATCAGGACTGTAGGGTGGATGATCAAACAACTCCCAGCCAAATTCCGTCAAAACAGCTGCTGTGCGCCGAGCCGTATCTGGACGAGCATTGTCATGGAGGAGCACAACACCTGCAGTAAGCATTCCACGCCTCTTGTTTTGAATGGCACGTCGCAATTTTCGCAGTGTTTCACAGTAACGGTCAGCGTTCACTGTTTCACCTCTTGGAAGGAAGTCAATGAGCAGAATGCCCTTCCTATCCCAGAACAACGTGCACATCACGACAGCGTTTGTTTGAATTTCGTCCTGACCGGTGATCCACTATGCCGCCAATGCATTGACTGCTGCTTGGTTTCCGGGGTGAAGTACGAAATCCAAGTCTCATCGCCCGTGACGATCCTGTGGAGGAACTCGTCGCCGTCATCGTGATACCGTTGCAGAAATGTCAGTGCTGCTCCTAAACGTTACATTCTGTGTTCGGGTGTCAGGTTTTTCGGCACCCACCTGGCACACACTTTTTTGAACAGCAGGTGCTTAGTGACAATCTCATGCAACAAGGATCGCGATATCTGCGGAAAATGGCTGCTCAGCTCCGTAATCGTGAAGCGACGGTTCTCCATGATTCACTGCCACACCAGCTCATCACGATCATCATTGATGAGGGACGGTCGCCCACTGCGCTCTTCATCATGGACACTTTGACGACCTTCGGAAAACCGCCTACACCAGCGACGCACCATCTGCTTACTCATGATGTTCGGCCCATAGACCTGACAGAGCTGCCGATGAATTTCATTTGGCGCAATGCTTTGTGCATTAAAGAATTTTATCACCGACCGAACCTCGCAGGCGGCGGGAGAAGGGATAAGAGCTTCCATTTCGGACCACTGCTGCCACGCTACTGGCACCAGGCGGGACCTGTCCGGCTGGCATATGATTGATACGTCATAGATCTGTTACGCATGCGCAATTGACACGGCTAATTACGTTTACGTTCAAGGGGAAAAAATCGGGAAACTTACTTTCTGGATGCGCCTCGTATATTAAGGGAGTCACACCACAGGTCTTTGAGGGGATTAACATTTTGGTGTGCCGTGTTGAGTCTAGGCACGTCTAGGGTGTGCCGCGAGTAGAAAAAGGTTGAGGAACACTGCTATAGAGCCACAGAAGAATAAGGACTGAAGTCATTAATTCCATGACACAGGGGTCTTGTCATGTCCTAAATAAGTGACATGTCCTGAAAAATTCCAGATATAGGATTACGCCAAAGCTCTTCGAGGACTGAACGCCACAGAAAGTGAAAGGAGTAGAAGACAAGTTGAATTCGACATTCGATAAGGTCACCTTTGCAGTGCTCCCCCTTAAAAATGGCAACTGCAGGCAACGTACACGTTTGGTGTGCGTGCTTATAGCGCCGCAAGAAATTAGCATCGCCGCTGGAATACTGTAATCGATACCACGGCGATCCATAGTGTAATTGTGGGTAGCCGCAGTGAGTCGTGTGTTTCATCTAACAAGATCAGTTCAAGCTGGACAACTTCCAACCTTACAGAGAACATTAAATGTGCTATTTTAATAGTAAATAAACTGTGGCATAGGCCTAGTTTATTTTTACGCAGTATGCATTAAAAACCGTCTTGTGAAACGAAAGAAATCTCTGGCGGTCAAAGACCTTCTCATATCAGCATACTTTACCTACAAAACAGCGTTTCTCAAACTATAGTCCGCGGACCACCTGTGGTCCCCGAGGTCTGCTCTTGTGGTCCTTCAAAAAGGACACAAGAAAAAATAAAATTCAAACGATTGTGTATCACACTATAACTGAAAATCTCAGAGTTTGGAAATGACACATGGCAATCGCCTTTCACTTTTTCTCTCAGTACTGACATTCTATGAAATTAATACCCATCCTGTCTACCGAATTCCCACTCTACTCTCAGCAACAAAAGAGGAATTTAAAGCACTATGAACGTGGTGTTTCTCGCCATCTTTTCTCTGCACATCAGCTGATGACATATGGCTAAGTACATTGGCATATCTTCCAGATGTATTCTCAAAAGTAAACGAACTAAATATCTGTCTACAAGGTAATTCTTGGACTGTTCTTAATGCGCATGAGAAAATAAACTTGGTTTGTGGGTCAGTTCCGTAAAACAGAGCATTTTTTCACTATTTCCACCCGTCTTTTTTGATTGAAAATGATTTCGTTATTGGAAAATAATTATGCAATGACATGTGTTCGCATCTCGAAACTCTAAGGTCATAATTTGAAACTTATTTTCCAAGTAAACATGACGAATTTTCATGGGTTTGTGACCCCTTTCATTGCGATGTTGAAACTAACAAACTTTCATTGAGTCAAAGAGAACAGTCAATTGAACCCTTGAATGAGACAGGAGTTAAAACCAAATTCCAAGCGGAATGTATGGTTAATTTCTGGACCTCATCACAAGTGAAAAGAGAATATAGTGAACTGTACAATGGTGCTTTACAGATTATAATTCAGTTTGCTTTTACGTATCTGTGTGAGAAAGGGTTTTCATCACTAACTCTAATAAAAACAAAGTACAGTAATCGACTCGATGTATGTGACGATCTCCGATTTCAGCTTACCAGCATACATACAAATATAGAACAACTGTGCTAGAAACGGCAGGCTTATCCATCTCATTAATGTGAGTACCAATATTAATTATTTTCTTTAGTTAATAAGTTAAAGATTATTCAAACTCTAATTGCCTTGACTTATTGAAAAAGGAAAATGAATTTTTTTTATTAACATTAATTTAATTAGTTAATACTAATACAAATTTTAATGAATTAATTTAATTAATTTTGTTTTAACATATAAATATACTGGTATTAAATTATCTGTAGTAATGTCACGAGAAGTCTGAAATTTGCCGACAAATCCACGAGCGAAGCGAGTGGATTTATCTGGGAAATTTCAGACCTCGAGTGACATTTATTAGGACTATTTCGTGAATAAAATAAAAAATGTAAATAATATATCCCTAAAATTCGATCACAAAATGTTAATAATTGTTTATTAACGAATACTTAACCTATTCAGACATTGTGAAGTTGAAATACTCGCAGATGAATATCGATTACTGCAATAAAGAAATTCGATATTATTCAGTAATGCCAATTGTGAAATACAAGTTTAACAATGTTAATTACATGTACTGCACTTTTATCTTATTATTATAACGTAAATACATATTCATTATCTGCTGAAATCATAATTTAATTTAACAGTAACAGTGGGGACAGCTACATATCAATGGTTATGTAGTTCACAGCGAGCCATGTTGCTACACAGTGAAGCCATCTCTGTATATTCTGCAGTTTGATGAAAAGACATTATTATTATTATTATTATTATTATTATTATTATTATTATTACTATGCAAGATCATTGGGTATGATATGCGATGATGTTACATAAATTTGAACATCTGACTTTCTATTAATTGTTTAATTTCATTTACAAATTTTATAGGCTACTTATAGGTTATGTTACCTGTGGGAGCAGGACCAATGTCAGCTGTGCCTTATTTCGACCGTTACAATCAGTGCTACACGAAAGCATTTTTATAGCTCGATAAACACATTCTCGCTGTAGTGTGTAACGGAATCAAAGCTGCATCTACACAGTTCAATATTCCAATCGCGTATGCGTGCAATCTGCGAAGAATATTGAAAGAATCAAGTTTAAAAGGTACGCTCAATTAAGATGCATGAAGATTTTGTGTCTACACGGTGCGCCGTTTTGAACGTCGTCTTCACTGCTTAAATATATTAATTAATATTAAATATCAATCTTGCATTCATTGTTTTAAAGTTGAAAGAAAAGTTTAATCGTGTAGTTGCATCTTAATGTATTCATGATCATCAATTCACGGGGAAACAGTTGGCGACAACGACTAAACAAAAGAACGACCATGCGATAAATTGATAGCGATAAATCTAGCTGCAAAAATTATCGAAAAGTCTGACTGTAATTGGTTGGAATTCAAAATTTCATTACACTTCATTGGTCGAAAATGGAAGGGCGTCATATAAAGGAAATAGTCGTACAAAAATTATACATTTGCTTTCGAAGGGAACAAGGGTAAGGTGGTCCGCGGAACTGTTCTGACTTAAAAAAGTGATCCCACTTCAAAACGTTTCAGAAACGCTGCTCTAAAACTTCACCCAGCCTATTTATAACTACTGCAGATGATATGAGGCGTTCAAGCTAAAGTGTATCAAGTCCATGAGACCTAGTTTTGAGATAATACAACTTAAAGTTAACTTGCTCTAGTGGATTATCTAATTCGACTAGCAATAATTTTATTGCTCCATTCTCAAATTCTAGATATATAAAATATAAACAATTGTGATATTAATTGATGCAACGCTTTGGTGACTTGATGCACTATGGCTCAGAACATCGTGAACAAATAATCTAAGCCAAAAGTGACTTGTATCACTTAAGGCTGGTTCAGAATAAATCGGAAACGAGAATCGGAACGAAAACGAAAACGGTAAAATTGTTAAAATGTATACATTTAAACGTAAGCATTCACAATTAACGATAAGCTTGCCGGAGCCCGAGATCGGGAACGGAGAGTTGGCCAAGTTTCAACTTTGGCGTTCACGTTTCCGATCACAGCCCACTAGATTCATTCTAGTGCCATCTAAAAGCTATTTTGTAGCAAGAAGACCGTGACATAACGTATGTATTATTTTGTTCTGTGCTGTGCATCATGGAGCAAGTTTTATTTGATGAGATTCTAGTATTGAGTGTTGAGGAAAATCCTCACGTTTACGATAAGCGGCGCGCCTCGTATAAAGATGAGAAAATGGAGAATACGTGGCTTTCAATAGCTGCATCTTTGAACACCGATCGTAAGTGAATCATATTTTATTACTGTATTGGTTGTATTACACACTACATATTCACGCTTCAATCAATAACTACTGTTATGTTCATTTTTTTTTCTATTACAAATGTTTCTTCTCTAATTATTTTACGTTATGGTAGACTTAAAATAGGTTGTGATAATAAAGATGCATGGGCATATTTATAGTACCGTACCTAATGAAATGTTTCAGTTAAAATTTCGAAGTTGGTTAACCTGTGTTTATGTTGGCTGCCTTGTACTCATAAGAGAACGCCATTGGTCAATAATACACATATTACATCAGAATGGGTAATATCGACTTTACATATCATTATTGACATACATATCGATATGCATAGTCGTCTACGTTCTCGGTTTATTGTGAATCAAAAATCTGCTTCTCGTTTTCATTCTGGTTCTCGTTCCCGGTTTATTGTGAACCAGCCTTTACTGGCGAATGCTTCGAATTAAGACTTGATCCATTACTGCTCGGAAAAGATCCAAGTTCAGATAATGAGAAAATGAATTAAACTCAATTTATGAAAATTTGTGACTTCATCCACTTTAGCTCTGAACGCCTCATATGTGAATGAGGAGTAGATTGTGTTGATGGAATGACAGGAAAAAAAAACCTTCTGCGACATCTCTCTCCACCACAAATTCTATCACGACACCTGGCCGGGGATCGAACCCGGGCCGCCTGGATGAAATACCAGTACGCACAGACATAAACGCGGCAGAGGAAGCCTTTATGCCCTTAAGTTTCAAAATGTAACCACTGAAAATTAACTGAAGGAAAACAACTCCTCCTTATCAACACGGATTACAGGTTTCATGCAATACCAAGATAACACAGTAATATCTATCCATCAATCACTCCTTTCATTATACAGGATCAAATTCAACGAATACCTTGCAACAGTGATAACTCCATAATATGTTTCCAAATAAGAGAATTGATTTCTACCAATGTCAAATCAGAGGAAATGACTAGATTTCAAACATGTTAATTGCGTTGGAAGTCTTCAAAACTTGAATAAAACTTCAGTTTTTAGAACAGTGCTTGCGCTTGCTCAAGATTCCCACAGTGGAACGAGTATTAGAATATCTAAGTTCTCAAAAAATCATCATCATCAAAGCGGAATGATATCGTAATGTGAACTCAACACATTGAATCAGAACGCACAGCAACTTCGTTCATTACTGATTTCAAGGGACTTAAAATAAGTAAGCTGACCTAAGCGTCGATTTCACCACTCATACTTAAATTTAAGTCTCCATTAAATCTTGGTTTAAGTAACACTTAGTCAAATTTGCATTCATCCACACTTGAAGGTATACTGTGAATTGTTTATGTGAACAGAATATATTATATACAGAAGAAGGTTATTCAATAGATCTATATGCGTCACTGCACACAACCTGAAATCTACTGTATGTTTTGGTACGAACTTGCTGCCTTTACTAATGTAATGGTATAAGAGATAAATTGAGGGAAAGAAGACAGAGGACGGACACTGGAAAGTTTTCTTTTCTCAATCGTACTATCAGGGACTGGAATGCTTTACCTGCAGACTTACTAAAGGCTTTACCAACAACCAAAAATGTATTTAAAAATAGGCTTAAGGACTTTACTAAGTAGACGGTAGTATATTATACACACTATTTAAAGGGTGTAATTGATATTTTGTTATTGTAGTGTTGTATCAGTGAAGAAGTGTGTTGTGTCAGTGAAGTGTGTTATGTAAGTGAAGTGTGTTTCTGTCAGTGAAGCTTTATAGTTTATAGTGGCTGTGCAAAGTATTTGAACAATGAAATGTTTTTGAAGTGTTAGTGAAATCAGGATAGAATCAGTGAAATGTGTCGTAGTTCCAGTGCAGTGAGTGAGTTGACAGCGAAATGAGTGTAGTGCTGTAAGGTACTTGTGCAGCTATGAACATATCATACTCGTGGGTTCTAGTTCGAACTTAAGGTTAAGATACAAATTAGATTTACTTTAAATGTTATTTTAAGTGATCGTGATTCATTTAATTTAGGATGCTCCTGTTGCTATTATTATTATTATTATTATTATTATTATTATTATTATTATTATTATTATTATTATTATTATTATTAATTTATTATCAACTAGCCGTATCCGTGCGCTCCGCTGCACCCGTTAGAAATAAATATAAAGTAATTACATAATTAAAATAGGACGTTTGATCCAGGGAACATTCGTGTTTGATAGAAGGATAAATCGTTTAATATGTTACTTAATTTAAATTGTATTTAAAATATTAAAATGCGATCATTTTGATCCAGAGAGCAATCATTTGGTGCAATGACAATTCCTTTAACATGTTTCTTAATTGTTATTACCAATTATTTTTGGAAAAGCGAAAATTAACAGAAAAATTTTGGCTACAGATTTATTATTATGTTTATATTATATTATGAAAAAGTGTGTTGATAACGGATGTACTCGAATTAGAAAGTTTTTAATTTGTTGTGGGAGCTCTTGAATCTCAGGAGGAACAGCTTTCACAACAGCGCAACATAATCTGCTTGGCTCATTACCCAATTTTTTGCATTGCATTTATTGCATATATATTTTATGTATTTTAACACGGTTCAATTGTGCATAGTTAAAATTTGAATTATAAAATAATAGATTGCTAAGCTAACGTACTATTACTGCATACTAAATCAATACACTCTCGTTGCTCGTTAATTCTCTGAGATAAAAATGAATATGTTCATAAACATTACTTTAAGAAATACAGGGAATGAATATACAGAATAACCTATCAAGTTTTCTGTGCATAAGAAGCTATTTTAATCTTACCTGTCCTCAATTCACTCACAAGTTACTGTAATAACATTATAGCATTATGTCCATCCAGAGAAACTACACTTTCCAATGATGAAATAATAATTAATTATACAAATCGGTTAATTTAGCTTCTGATATTACTTCATAAAACACAGAAACATTGTCTGTAGGCTATCTTTCATAGCTTTCGATTGTTGTGTCCAAGGCCCCTTATAGACGAAGTCATTTGTTTTTCATTTCAATACACCGCCTTAGATGGCAGTTATTTTAATTTTAAAACTCATTTATCTCATTAAATATCAGTCCTATCAAAATTTTTCAAAGAATAAAACTTATCAGAAATCATTTTTAAAGAAACGTTTGTTATGTAACATTTTTCACAAAAATCAATAATAAGCGAGATATTTGGATTTATTTAATTCAGGCCCCCTTATAACCCCCCTTTTAAATAATGTATTTTGAATGCCATATAGCCTAAAGTCTAAGTTACAACGAACTTGATTTATATTCCAATTTTCATCGAAATCCGTTCAGCCAATATCGCGTGAAAAGGTAACAAACATACAGACAGACAGACAGACAGACAGACAGACATAGAAACAAAAATTTCAAAAAAGCGATTTTCGGTTTCAGGGTGGTTAATTATATATGTTAGGACCAATTATTTTTGGAAAATCGAAAATTACCAGAAAAATTTCGGCTACAGATTTATTATTAGTATAGATTGTGTTTATTATTAATTGTCATTCTTGAGTGTAATTAATTACCACCGCCACAGGGTATATACCCATTTGCATGTGAATAAATACTCACATAGAGTGTGCAAAATTAATTGCCGTATGTAATTGCTGTAGGATGTAAAGTTTTCGATACGTTCACTAACCTACCTTTTGTATCCGAAAACCACATCTCACTGGGAACTAATCTTCTGCTGATTTGAAACGGACCAGAAGACTTTGCCATAGCTATATTCAGCGGCATAATAATTCTCAGCAATTCAAACATGATATACTATGGAAGTTATTCATTAAAATTCTGTCTACTGGTCGTGAACCACATTAATTAATTAATTTTTATTTCTTTTCTAGAAATCACGCTGTTTCTCGCATCCGTTTCCTTATTCTCTACTGCTTTTTTTTTTATCTTATCACTATTTTAAGC
Organism: Periplaneta americana; assembly: GCA_025594305.2. Lineage (NCBI taxonomy): Eukaryota > Metazoa > Arthropoda > Insecta > Blattodea > Blattidae > Periplaneta > Periplaneta americana. The sequence goes on along the minus strand of JAJSOF020000039.1, from coordinate 12,260,138 downwards.
AGTATTTTATCGCCCTAAAACGGTCCAGTCATTCTCTGTACGCCTTTTGAACTCATATTCAATCAATAACAATGATCGTACGTTTTTCTGAGCGTCATTTTTTCAAGGTCTCTATAAATACGCTGATATACCGTATTTACTCGAATATTTCACGCACTTTTTTCCCGCAATTTTGGTCTATAAATTAAGGGTGCGTGAATTAAGCGAGGAATTTCACAAGCTGGTATTTTTAAGGGTAAAAATGACAAAACTACGCCGTTCCCTTACATATCCTAGTAACTTGTCTTCAAGATCAGGGAATTTTCCACTTTTTGGCCCACGAAATGCTTTCCTTGATGTATTTGTTTCTTGAAGAGCTTGTTTTTGTTTCCTCCAGTAGCGAATATTAAATTCTGGAACTGTGAATTCACGCCCAGCTGCTCTGTTGCCACATGTTTCTGCATACGCAATAACTTTTAATTTGAAGGACGCAGTATGACTCGAATATCGGGATTTACCATTCATTGTTAAAACTTTTAACAGACGGCTTTTGACAGGTTTCCCTTTTCGAGTCTCAAACTCAACTGATGCGATCCAACACAAAGCTTTCAAATCACCCCCATTCAAATGGTAGGGGGAGGTCATTACCCTATACCGGTATTTTTAAAGGACTTCATAGACGAGAAGGGTGCGCCTGTAACAGGTAGCTGTCCGGTCCCAAATACCGCTATGCACTCCCTCGTTACGGCATTTAAGATACCGTACATTCAGGGCTCCTCAACATAAGACACTCATTACTTAAAGTTTCAGCATGTACTTGTTACAGTATTTCACGAATATTAAATGCGTGAAATATACGAGGAAATTAATTTATTAAATTATATAGTAAATAATTTGGGTGCGTGAAATATGCGATGGCGTGAATTACGCGAGTAAATACGGTATTATGATAGGATGATTATTAAGTGCCAGGAGAGGTCTCAAACCTAAGCCTAACCTAATTTCCAGACCATGGACGAACACGGGAACATTCCCTTTAAGGAAAAATTCCTGTGTTCTAAAGTCTGTGTGATGTATCTTGTCTCACTGTGAAAAGAGAGAGAAAGGAGATATGTCTTACCTCGTCTGTGTTGTTATTGTGATGGGGGAAGTGAAGCGATGCCAGTGGCGGAAAGGACTAGTTGATTCATTCTGTAGCGCAAAATAAAGTAACAAAATATCTCTCTTCGTACTGTATAGTTCCGTCACTGAGCTTGTCTTTCAAGAAACTGAGTTCCGGTAGCCTGTACAATAACAAGGTTTTGAAAGGAATTCTGAAAATTTACAACCCTCCTATAATCTCCACCCTCATTTGAAGGGACTTGGTTTTATTGCTACTGAGACAAGATAAACCTTACCAGGTATAACCGGGAATCGGACCAAGGACCTCATCATGAACTGTAGGCAGAAGCTCTGACCACTAGCCCATGAGGCTGGTCTCATCTATGACATAAGAACATGGAAACTGCTTGGTTCTTATTAAAAAATGTGTTCTATTGGCTATAATGCAATAATAATTCATTATTAGCAAAATGACGATTAATTTGACACGGTGAAACACAGAACGATTTAAAAGAGGACTTATATTTAATGAAGAATTAGCTAAGTGTGACTTAACTCTGTTTTGGTGAAATCGGCCCTAAGTTAGCTACTACATAATTAACTACTTTTAGCCGTCCATAATGTGCGCAGCGGCCAAGGTTAAACTAAGGTCTTGGGTTAGAAAACCACTAGAGACATGGATATTCGACCGTTGTCAAGTTGCCAATGTTATGTCTCTGGACGTCTTGACTAGAACCATCGTAGCGGGAGATTTATCATGCAAGTCGAAAGCCGTTGCTAGGCTACAAGCATCACAAGGGACAAACATCATGGGCAGATATGTATGACATTACTGCTTTGGTATACGCTCTTCCAAAATTCTAACGTTAAAACCACAATTCTCTTTTATTCTTGAAGTGTGAAGATTTCATCAATAAACCGCTGTGAAAATAAAATAGCAGATGGCCGAATTCAAAACAGGATTTTTCTCTGTATTACTGCCAAACATTGGGGCCTACTCGGTCAATGAACCTTACAAAATGCTTTCTATTGTGACAGACGATTCCCTATTTTAAGAACTAGTCAAGTATAATACAATGATTTTGAAATTTTTTGACAAGGTTCCACGAGAATTCACACAGTGCGTAAAAGCATCGTTTGCGAACGATAGTTATGAGTTAGCATTAGGGCACGACCATGAATGAATATATAATAGGATGCGAAACTTAATGAGTTACCCGTAACACATACTAGAGGCGCTGTTGTAGAAATTGACCTTTCTGCCACCTGTTGGGGGGAGGGGCATTATTACATCTAGCAGCGCACCAAGTAGCGAAAAGAGCAACTCCATGCATTTAGCAGCGCACCTGGTGACGGAAATGGTAAACTGTGCAGAAAGTATTCCCTCCCACCCTCATCGATATTCAAAACTAACCCAATTTAAAATAAAATATTTACAGTTTTGTTCCTCACAGCATCTTCGACTGAAAATTCTTACCGGAGCCAACAGGAAGATAAAAGAGACGATCTGTTTTACACTACCGATCAAAATATAACCAGACAGAGACAAAAAATAAAGCAAAAGGTTAGATAATTGGGATTGTATTCTTTGGGTATTTATTGTACAGCGCAATGCAAGAACTACTTAGATAGTTCAATTTATTACATTACTATTACTTTACATTACATTCAACAACACTATTTTTACAACGTCCATAAACATCACTGTTTAACATACCCTGCTTATACATACACGTATCACTTTATGTTCACTTATTAGCAAGTTTCTGTCTGCCATCTCGCCTCCTCGAGCAATATCTCGAACGGATAAATTAGAGAACTCTGGGTAATGTACCCAACACGTAGTTCTAATGTTCACCACCTACCAAGTTGGGCGCTGATCATCTTATTTCAGCCCCCGCCGCCAGATGGTGCTGACCGCAGTTTCGCATCCTATTATATATTTATCCATTGCACGAATGTCTAGTTCCGTACGGTACCTATTTTGTTTGCTACGTGCTACACGTACATTATTCAGATATCTCTACGTTTCATCGCCATCGATCCCTAACCTGTGCAAAATTAATCCAGTCTCTACACTCATATCCCACTTACCTCAAATCCATTTTAATATTATCCTAACATCTACGTCTCGGCCTCCTCAAAGGTCTTTCGCCCTCCGTCCTCCCAACTAACACTCTATATGCATTTCTGGATTCGCCCATAATTGCTACATGCTCTACCCATCTCAAACGTCTGGATTTAATGTTCTTAATTATGTCAGGTGAAGAATACAATGCGTGCAGTTCTGGGTGATGTGGATGTTAACCTGCTAGCCTCCTTATTAATGCGGACATGAGAGCTTTCCAGGTCAATGAACAATTGCTGGACACGCTATCAAACAATGCTTCAGCTTGCGTAATTGCAGCATGTCGTGATTGTGCCCTCAATTCTTCATCGGCATAACTTCGAGGGTGGTCGGTGTTACGAGGTTCAATAAATCTACAGAACAAAATTACACTAGGCCTACTACAAAGAGATCGAAACTGTTTCACTACTAACAATAATTTATAAAAAGAGCAATTTTCAAAAGCTAAATTAAAAATTAATTATGACCTGGAAATAAATTCTAATTCCCTTGCACGTAGGTCTGCAATAAGAGTCCAGTGGAGCATATAGGTCTACTGTACTCATTGGTTTCACTCTGTCCATCTAAGGCAGGGACGTCGCTAGGGGGGTGCGAAAGGGTGCGCAGGCACCCCATAAAAATCGCAGCACCCCTTTCCGCACCCTAAAGGGCAATTTATTAACAAAATACTAGGCATAAATTATTTTGAAGAACTAAAACAAACAAACAATTTCTTGGATGTCAAAAAACTACGTCCCATAGTGTATCGTAATGGATGTGATGAGCAATAATAATAATAATAATAATAATAATAATAATAATAATAATAATAATAATAATAATAATAATAATAATAATAATAATAATAATAATAATAATAAAAATAATAATAATAATAATAATAATAAACAGATGTATAGTATGCGCGCAACTGCATAAAAGAGCATTTTGGATTTTTTATGTACCACATTTTTACAGATCGCACCCCATTTTTAAATCCCACACCCCATCCGCACCCCCCCCTTGCTCTGATCCTGGCGACGTCACTAATCTAAGGCTTTACCAATAAACAAAAATGTATATAAAAATAGGCTTAAGGACATCACTAATAGAGGGTAGAATATTATACACACTATTTAAAGGGTGTAATTGATATTTTGTTATTTGAAGTGTTGTATCAATGAAGAAGTGTATTGTGTCAGTGAAGTGTGTTGTGTAAGTGAAGTTTTATAGTTTATAGTGGCAGTGCAAAGTATTTGAACAGTGAAATGTTTTTGAAGTGTTAGTGAAATCAGGATAGAATCAGCACAGTCTACTATATACAGTCGCGAAGCTCAATATGTAGTAAAAATGCAAACACGGGTAGTTGCCCACCACTAGGATCGCTACTATCGCCTCATCATCGCAGATCTCTCTCCTAACAGACGACAAAATATGTTACACTTTCGTTGTCGTGTTCTTTTGGAAAAATTATTGAAATATTAAATGCATAAAGTTAATTTATTATTTTAATGAAGTATATTAAATTCCACCATAAACTTGAAGATACCTGCAAGAAATAGGTTAATATTATTTTTGTTTGTGCAAAACGAACTGAAATTTACTATAATCGCTTCACTCATTCAAGATTATAGCGATAATTAACTATGAAACCAATAAATATCAATTTGCATTTCCCTTTACAGCAATAATAATGGAAATATGAATTAATGGAGTAACTTACGTGTACCGGTACTTGCAGTGTAGGCTTACGTAGTTAACAAAGTGGGATGAGGTTAAGCAATAATAATCACACCAGAATTGGAAATAAAACGTGATCAATACATTTTATTGTAACAGACTTTTTCTACGTCTCTAGTAAAGTAACAAATAAAAATAACAACAAAATTAACAGCTATAATTAAAAACATATCCTTTGAAAAAAAAAGTAGGCCTAAGCAATAATAATCCCACCAGAATTGAAAATAAAACGTGATCAATAAATTTAATTAAAACAAACTTAATTTTTCTACGTCTCTAGTAAAATATTATTATTCCAATTATTGTATTTTAGCCATTAACATTTTCATTACAACCAATAACGAACATTTCACAAGCATCAATGTGAAATACGCAACGAGCTAGCACTCGATGGAAATACGACACAGTCCAAAGTCGACCGTCGACAGTCTATTGTTTCTAGTTGCTAACCACTTGGAGCGCTTTATCACGAGATTTGCAAAAAATCACCTCAAGCTTCGCGACTGTATATAGTAGACTGTGGTATCACTGAAATGTGTCGTAGTTCCAGTGCAGTGAGTGAGTTGACAGCGAAATGAGTGTAGTGCTGATACTGTTATCCAACCAGGAGATTAACGGTGAAAGGAATGTGCTTACTATTGCGTCATCTATTAAAGCGAAGTAGATAGACGATATTACCGTTATAATGTCAGTTTAAAAATCATGCGCTCTCCTCCATATGCTATTTCCTGCATGGAGAGATTAAAAGACCAGGGGATTAACCGTGACCTAATTTTGTAACTAGGATAGTATCAATATGTGTGATCAATGTTATGGTTTGTGCTGTGAGAGCTAGCCAATAGAGATAAGAGTACCCACGTGTGTGACCTTATGACATCTTATGACATCAACATTCATTCACAGCATCATCCCGCTTCGTCTCAGTCCCGAAGACTTTCTCGTGGTTGGAATACAGTAGGTACTTGTGCAGGTATGAACACATCATACTCGTGGGTTTTATAGTCGCGACGCTGTTATTCCCGGCGTGACTCCTCCTCTTTGCTTACGTCTTAGGAAGTGAAGGTACTATAAAGTCTAGGTAGGTAATATCGTTCGCCATTTTGGTTCTTTCATTGCCGAGCTACCACACGAGGAATCTATTTGCCACACCGTTAAACATTATCATGTCGTAGCTCCTATGATAATAAATCAAACGCACTGTAATTCAGCAAATAATTGAGCGGCAAATAACGTCCTCGTGTACTTTCTGCGAAAGCCAATGAAAGAGCCAAAATGGCGGGCGATTATATATTAAGTATTTATCGAGCCTCAAGAAATGAATAACGTCTTCGTCAGCGAATCACAAGGCGCACACGTTTGAATGTAGCCGACCTGCAACGCGATTGGCTGCCGGAAATTAGAGCGACGGGACTATAATTCGAACTTAGGGTTAAGATATAAATTAGATTTACTTTAAGTGTTACTTTAAGTGATCGTGCTTCATTTAATTTGAGAAGCTCTTTATTATTATTATTATTATTATTATTATTATTATTATTAGTTGCATTTTATTAGTTGTGTTTATCATTAATTGCCATTATTGATTTTAATTAGATACCACTGCCACCGGGTATATACCCATTTGCAGTGTGAATACATACATACATACATATAACTTACATACATACATCTACTCTATTCTATGGACCACAGTGAATTGAATAATGAAATAATGACAGCATAAACGTGAAGTACTTGTAGAAAAACTATCCCAATACCATTTTTTTTTTCAGATATACAGTATTTTACTTTCAATCTTTTGGATATCGCCTTAGGTCCTTGCCATTTAAAGTCAAGGATCTATATTCTGCTAACACATCAACAAGTCGTCAAATTTACGATTTTATAGATATCGGTGGTATTGCTAACAGGGGAGGTACTGTTAATAGGATAGTAGTGCTATTAGTGACGGTAATCGTGGCACAAATGCAGCAGCAGCAGTAGTAGTAGTAGTAGTAGTAGTAGTAGTAGTAGTAGTAGTAGTAGTAGTAGGAGAAAAAGGAAAAATTGTGGTGGTGGTGGTAGTGGTGGAAGATAGCAATAGATGTATTAGTTCTAGTAGTAATAGTAGTTGGCGATGGTAATAATAGAATTGGTGTTGGTAAAGATGTGTTTGATGTAGTGGTGAAGATGTAATGGCTATCCGCTATGGTTACTAGAGATGAACAAAACTAACTGCCGCTCTCGCTCGCTGTGTTCGCTGCATTTGTCTTTCGAGTCTCGTCTCGTCATTCTCGTGCGCTTCGAGTCTCGCTCATCATTCTCGAGATAGCATTTGGTCGGCGTGGGAAGATTTCGTAACTTTGAATAACATACATCATTGAAATAAGTAACATTATAAATGTTTAAATGAGACAAAAAGACAAACCAGAACAGTATCTTAGTTATCAAAATATTTTGGTTCTACCTATGGTTATATAAATAAAAAAAAAACATTTGGATTTCTAAGAAACATAAAACATAACGTTAATATCTCTTTACTTGAGATTGTACACTTTATCTCAAACATATGAAAAGAAAATTCCTAGCCTTTTAATAAGGGTCTAGTAAGTAAATAAAGACTGAGGAAAGGATTATTATACACTGAAAGGTAGAGATGATGTTTCAAATAGGCTACTTGATTGTTTATACATATATAACAGTTGCCAAAGTAGATAAAAGTTCAGTCAGGTATAAACAACTGTGGAGATTCAAGGCTGCTTGACGTTCGGGACTTCGGGAGTGATCAATCTCGACGTCTCCAAACACTCACAAGCAGTCTTTACGTCAATGACGCTGCGTTACAACATTGTCGTGCGGGTTTTCGGCTTTGCGGGCGCTGTTAGTCTTGCTTTCTCGATCGTTGTTCATCTCTAATGGTTACAGTCGAGGTGAAGGTGGCATTTGCAGTTACAAGAGTGGTGGAGGTGACAATAACAGTGATAGCAGTGGCATAGATAATAAAATGTAATGGTATAATGACTATATTAATAACTGTGATAGTGGCAGCGGTAGTAGTTCTGCTAATATCAAGAAGAGAGACAGTGGAAATTGTGATTCAAGCGGTCTAGACGGAAGTTAAGACGTAAAAATTGTAGTAATATTATAGCAGGAATCAATGACAATTGTTGTTATAGAGGTAACAGTAATAACTGTTAGGCTAGTAGTAAAATGGTAACGATGGCGGTAGCAAAGGTAATGGTAACGATGGAAGTTGCAAAGGTAATGGTAACGATGGAAGTTGCAAAGGTAATGGTAACGTTGGAAGTTGCAAAGGTAATGGTAACGATGGAAGTTGCAAAGGTAATGGTAACGATGGAAGTTACAAAGGTAATGGTAACGATGGAAGTTGCAAAGGTAATGGTAACGATGGAAGTTGCAAAGGTAATGGTAACGATGGAAGTTGCAAAGGTAATGGTAACGATGGAAGTTGCAAAGGTAATGGTAACGATGGAAGTTGCAAAGGTAATGGTAACGTTGGAAGTTGCAAAGGTAATGGTAACGATGGAAGTTGCAAAGGTAATGGTAACGATGGAAGTTGCAAAGGTAATGGTAACGATGGAAGTTACAAAGGTAATGGTAACGATGGAAGTTGCAAAGGTAATGGTAACGATGGAAGTTGCAAAGGTAATGGTAACGATGGAAGTTGCAAAGGTAATGGTAACGTTGGAAGTTGCAAAGGTAATGGTAACGATGGCAGTAGCAAAGGTAATGGTAACGATGGCAGTAGCAAAGGTAATGGTAACGATGGAAGTTGCAAAGGTAATGGTAACGATGGAAGTTGCAAAGGTAATGGTAACGATGGAAGTTGCAAAGGTAATGGTAACGGTGGAAGTTGCAAAGGTAATGGTAACGATGGAAGTTGCAAAGGTAATGGTAACGATGGAAGTTGCAAAGGTAATGGTAACGATGGAAGTTGCAAAGGTAATGGTAACGATGGAAGTTGCAAAGGTAATGGTAACGATGGCGGTAGCAAAGGTAATGGTAACGATGGAAGTTGCAAAGGTAATGGTAACGATTGAAGTTGCAAAGGTAATGGTAACGATGGAAGTTGCAAAGGTAATGGTAACGATGGAAGTTGCAAAGGTAATGGTAACGATGGCGGTAGCAAAGGTAATGGTAACGTTGGAAGTTGCAAAGGTAATGGTAACGTTGGAAGTTGCAAAGGTAATGGTAACGATGGAAGTTGCAAAGGTAATGGTAACGATGGCGGTAGCAAAGGTAATGGTAACGATGGAAGTTGCAAAGGTAATGGTAACGGTGGAAGTTGCAAAGGTAATGGTAACGATGGAAGTAGCAAAGGTAATGGTAACGATGGAAGTTGCAAAGGTAATGGTAACGATGGAAGTTACAAAGGTAATGGTAACGATGGAAGTTGCAAAGGTAATGGTAACGATGGAAGTTACAAAGGTAATGGTAACGATGGCAGTAGCAAAGTTAGTGATAATAAAGCAGTAGCAAAGGTAATGGTAACGATAATGGTAGCAAAGGTAATGGTAACGATGGAAGTTGCAAAGGTAATGGTAACGATGGCAGTAGCAAAGTTATGGTAATGATGCCAGTAGCAAAGGTAATGGTAACGATGATGGTAGCAAAGGTAATGGTAACGATGAGAGTTGCAAAGGTAATGGTAAAGACGGTTGTAGCATAAGTAATGACAACGAAGGTAGTAGCGTAATGGTGACGGCGGCAGTATAAAGATAGTGATAATTATTGTAGGAGCGTGGTGATGCTAATGATGATAGTAGTTGTAGGACTAACAATGGTTCTAGTAATAGTGCTTATGCTATTTATGGTCTTAGTAGTTGTAATAATAATAATAATTTTGGTTTCTGTAGTTGATTTTGATGCAAATAATGGTGGTAGATGGTGGTGGTTGTAATACTAATTAAGGTTCTTGTAGTTGTTTTTGATGCTAATGATGGTGGTAGTAGTATTAATACTAATGATAGTTCTTGTAGTTGTTTTTTTATACTAATGATGATGGTAGATGGTGTTTGTTGTAATACTAGTGATGGTTCTAGTAGTTTTCGATGCTAATGTTGGTGATAGATGGTAGTAGTAAAACTAGTGATGTTTCTTGTAGTAGTTTTGATGCTAATTATGATGATAAATGGTGGTAGTTGTAATACTAATGAGGAATGACTGTTCTACACTCCGTTTCTGGAATCGGTGGAGTAAATCGACGCATTGGGGTGGAGCGTATACCAAGCGAATGGGGAGAGACTATCAGTGCGGCAGCGCATTGCAGGTTGCATCGGCTCACGACCGCTAAGGGGTAAGATGCGCGTGACAGAAGGTGATAGGTAGGGGTGGCATTTTAGACGCTTATCTTCAATCAATGCTTTCCCCCAGAGCGGTCATCGGACTGGCCCCCTCCACTCATCACTTGCGCAAAGGACTTGTTTCGGTTCCCATACTTCACAGATTTCAGAAACGGAGTATAGTAATTGTTTTTGATGCTAATGATGGTAGTAGTTGTAATACTAATGATGGTTCTTGTAGTTGTTTTTGATGCTAATGTTGGTGGTAGATAGTGGTAGCCTAGTTGTAATACTAATGATAGTCCTTGTAATTGTTTTTAATGCTAATTGATGGTAGATAGTGATAGTTGTAATACTAATTATGGTTCTAGTAATTACTTTTTAAGCTAACATGGTGGTAGTGGTAAAACTAATGATAGCTTTGTAGTTATTTTTGATGATAATGATGGTGGTAGATGATGGTAACTGTAAAACTAATTATGGTTCTGTAGTTATTTTTGATGCTAATGATGGTGGTAGATGGTGGTAGTTCTAACACTAATGATGATTCTAGTAGTTATTTTTATTGCTAATGATGGTGGTAGTTTTATTACTAGTGATAGTTCTAGTAGTTTTTGATGCTAATGATGGTGGTAGTTGTAATACTAATAAAATGGTCTAGTAGTTTTGATGGTGATAGATGGTGGTATTTGTTACACTATTGGTGGTTCTAGTGGTTATTTTTATGGTAATGATGGTGGTAGTTGTAATACTAAGAGGGTTCTAGTAGTTTTTGATGTTGGTATTTGTAATACTAATGATGGTTCTAGTAGTTTTTGATGCCAATGATGGTGGTAGTTGTAATACTAAAAGGGTTCTAGTAGTTTCTGATGTTGGTAAATGGTGGTATTTGTAATATTAATGATGGTTCTAGTAGTTTTTTTATGCTAATGATAGTGATAGATGGTGGTAGTTGTAATAGTAATGATGGTTCTAGTAGTTTTTGATGCTAATGTTTGTGATAATTGGTGGTAGCTATAATATTAATTACGGTTCTTGTAGTTGTTTTAATGCTAATGTTGGTGATAGATGGTGGTAGTTATAATACTAATTATGATCCTTTTAGTTTATGCTAATGATGGTGGTATGTTTAATACTAATAAAAGGGTGCTAGAAGTTTTTGATGTTGGTAAATGGTGGTATTTGTAATACTAATGATGGTTCTAGTAGTTTTTTTTATTCTAATGATGGTGATAGATGGTGGTAGTTGTAATACTAATGATGGTTCTAGTAGTTTTTGATGCTAATGTTTGTGATAAATGGTGGTAGCTATAATACTAATTACGGTTCTTGTAGTTGTTTTAATGCTAATGTTGGTGATAGATGGTGGTAGTTATAATACTAATTATGATCCTTTTAGTTTATGCTAATGATGGTGGTATGTTTAATACTAATAAAAGGGTGCTAGAAGTTTTTGATGTTGGTAAATGGTGGTATTTGTAATACTAATGATGGTTCTAGTAGTTTTTTTTATTCTAATGATGGTGATAGATGGTGGTAGTTGTAATACTAATGATGGTTCTAGTAGTTTTTGATGCTAATGCTTGTGATAAATGGTGGTAGCTATAATACTAATTACGGTTCTTGTAGTTGTTTTAATGCTAATGTTTTGTGATAGATGGTGGTAGTAGTAGTACTAATTATGGTCCTTGTAGTTTATGCTAATGATGGTGGTAGGTTTAATACTAATAAAATGGTTCTAGTAGTTTTGATGGTGGTAGATGGTGGTATTTGTAATAGGTACTAATGATGGACCCGTAGTTTTTGATGCAACTATGGTGGTAAATGGTGGTAATTGTAATACTAATTATGATTCTAATAATAGTGATTATGCTAGTGATGGTGGTAGTAGTTCTTTAGTTGGAGTAGTAATGGTTGTGACAGTAGTGCCATTGTTAGTATTAGTGATATCGATGCACCGGTAATGGTAGTTCCTTCAAAAATTGAAGCCACTACTTTTGGATCATTCAGGTTAAATATTTCAGTTTAAATGCAATTCAAAACTGGAAAAAATATTTGCTTTTGCCGCAAAGATTTTACAGCACATACATCCATTCTTACTTACATACATAAGTAAAAACACTAACACATTCACTTACTGGGTACAATAATAAGCCTATGCAAAATCAGTCACATAGCATATTAAGATCCAACCTGGTCAATAATGTAACAACAAATAATTTTTAATATTTTGCAATTCATTTTTAATTTTCAGAAAGTCTGTATTGTATCTTAAAAGTATTTATTTCAGTCACTGACTTCACAGCATATGTTTAAGGTGCTACACCTTTACATTACACGTTTGAAGGACGTATGAACGTTTTCGTTGGTCAACGCCAAGATCATCAGATACGAAGTACATTTCAGCAATATCAGTGCTCTCTACATAATATCTACAAATACAAAACATATTTAGTGGCATGCAAAATGAGACATGTTTTGTATTTGTAGATATTATGTAGAGAGCACTGATATTGCTGAAATGTACTTCGTATCTGATGATGGCGTTGACCAACGAAAACGTTCATACGTCCTTTAAGCATGTAATGTAAAGGTGTAGCACCTTAAACATATGCTGTGAAATAAATACTTTTAAGATGGAATAATTTTTAAGTTAACTGGAAAATGTTTGTCAGCACAAAGACACGAATAATAATACATTTTGATATAGGTAGAGCACGCATAAGGAATATTGCCCCTACAAATTTTGCTAAGAATTCGGATATTTTTTCAGTGTGTGAAATATGACGACTATAGTGATGTCATATGTCCAAAACTATTAAAAAAAGTGACACCTGAGAGATGTATTTTCTTAACGGCATTTACAAAAACGCAATTCAAAGTGAAATATAAAATAATGCAATATTGGTGTCGTATTCATTCAATTAATTGTATAGTTTCATACTTTATTTTTTACTAGACTATGGTGACTGAATAAACTGTAAGGCAAATTAATACATGTCCACAGACCTACTACGAAAACAGATACGATGCTATGATCTACTGGTATTCTTCCTTAAGGAAGTAATGATTCTCAGCTTTTCTGTATTTTGCTCTTGACCTCGTCCTACAAAGCTTCTTCGAATTACATAATTGTATGATAGGCTTTAATTAAACACATCCTGTCGTGATATTGACAGAAGCACAGGGAATTTATCTGATTTTATATAACAGCAAGTTGCATGTACAGTATAAACGCTAAATCACTTGCAGTAGAAAGTGGTTTACATTTTTACAATTATATGCACCATCGTTTCAACTATAATTTCAATCTCAATATAAAATAAAAAGTGCCTAGTATCTAGTTAAGTTGAAGAAACTAAGATTAAAAATAAGATACAAAGGAAAATGTTTAATGTTTGGACATTTAATATTACTATGATTTCATTGAGAATTAATTTTAAGATGAATATTACGTCACGTAAAAACTCTGGAAAGTTCGTTATGAAGCCGAATAAAAAGATAGCACAGTTTAAGAATTCTGGAATTACATGGTTGCAGTAGTCACTGTGAGAACTAAAAAAATTCTCCTGACTTAACCCTTTGAAGCACAAATTAATTTTTTATGTTTTTCATTTCATGGATCACAACAAAGCTTCGATCAATTTTTTTCAACATTTTAGCTCTGTACACAATTTCAAAACATAGATGGCACCTATATGTATGCTCAAGAGGTGGTTCCTTGGTGGAATATCTATGCCATAAAATTTAGAAAGAAAGAAAACGCTGGTTCTTCTGAACAACCAATATGCTGTAAAGCGTTGAAGGTACTGGGTAGTCCAAGCATATGGCTGTTGTGTGTAAGTGAAATAAGTGAAGAAATTTTGCTATTAGTTTTGAACTTTTCAATCCATCAATTTTCAATTTTTACAGCATACACAATATCTGCAGGAATATTTTGATTTTTAGATTATCTTTCTATCTCATATACTTGATTTTATAAAAAAGTTAAACCTGAAAAATATAAATTAAATTTCAGTTCAAAACATGGATATTTTAGGAACATATTTTTCAAAACCTACTGGGGCCAGAATGCTGAAATTTTGCATACTTCTATCTCATATGGTAGTAAAGAATTATGACCACTTTCACGTAGTTATCAAAATGATTATGGAGTTTACAGCCAGAAAAGTTTGAAAATATTTAAATAATTTTTTCAAAATGGAAAATAATTATTTTCCGTTCAATAAATATACATAATGAGATGAAAATGGCGGCGAATATAGCCAACTGCATTGGAAATATATTTGAATTTTTAGAAACCTGTAGTGCAAAGCGTCGCTGAGAAAAATGTTCTTAAATGACCTATGTTTTTAACTTATATTTAATTAATATTTTTCTGGTTTAATTTTTTTATATAAAATCACGTACCTATATGAAGTAGAATGACAATTTAAAAACCAAAATATACCTTCAAATATTGTGTGTATGCTGTAAAAATAATTTCACAATAATTGTGAATTGATAGGTTAAACAATTGAAGAATAATAGGAAAATTTCTTCACTCATACACAACAACCATACGCTAAGACTACCCAGTCCCTTTAAGGCATTCAATGTTAAATCTCTTAATATACTGTAGAATGTAGAATAAGGATTGCTTTTTCAAACAGTTATTATTTATGTGTACTTAGTTTGTGCTTAATTTGTTATTCAAACTTTAATATTCCCGTTAACAATAATTCCTTAAAATTAATAAACATACTGTAAAAAAATTCAATTTATCTAGATATGCAACACAAACCATTTATTAAAATATGTCAAAATTAATAAAATCCGGGTAACAAATTTTTAATGAACTTCATGGTCTGGCATTCCTCATGAAAGAACGAAAGTTTTGTTATTACAATCAACAAAATTCGATAAAAACACAAAATTAATTAAAATATATTTGCAATGGCGTACTATTATTATTATTATTATTATTATTATTATTACTACTACTATCATATTACTATTATTGTTATTATTATTACTATTATACTTACTGGCTTTTAAGGAACCCGCAGGTTCATTGCCGCCCTCACATAAGCCCGCCATTGGTTCCTATCCTGAGCAAGATTAATCCAGTCTCTATCATCATATCCCATCTCCCTCAAATCCATTTTAATATTATCCTCCCAACTACGTCTCGATCTCCTCATAGGTCTTTTTCCCTCCGGTCTTCCAACTAACACTCTATATGCATTTCTGGATTCCCCCATACGTGCTACATGCCCTGCCCATCTCAAACGTCTGGATTTAATGTTCCTAATTATGTCAGGTGAAGAATACAATGCGTGCAGTTCTGTGTTGTGTAACTTTCTCCATTCTCCTGTAACTTCATTCCTCTTAACCCCAAATATTTTCCTAAGCACCTTATTTTCAAACACCCTTAACCTATGTTCCTCTCTCAAAGTGAGAGTCCAAGTTTCACAACCATAAAGAACAACCGGTAATATAACTGTTTTATAAGTTCTAACTTTCAGATTTTTGACAGCAGACTAGATGATAAAAACTTCTCAACCGAATAATAACAGGGATTTCCCATATTTATTCTGTGTTTAATTTCCTCCCGAGTATCATTTATACTTGTTACTGTTGCTCCCAGGTATTTGAATTTTTCCACCTCTTCGAAGGATAAATCTCCAATTTTTTATTTCCATTTCGTACAATATTCTCGTCACGAGACATAATCATATACTTGGTTTTTTCAGGATTTACTCCCAAACCTATCTCTTTACTTGCTTCAAGTAAAATTCCCGTGTTTTCCCTAATCGTTTGTGGATTTTCTCCTAATATATTCACGTCATCCACATAGACAAGCAGCTGATGTAATACTATTTCTATTGGTATTATTATTATTATTATTATTATTATTATTATTACTATTATTAATTGAAAATGCAAATATTCAGTTCAAAATTATCTGAAAATATTCTCCTAGGACTTGAATATACGTTAAGAAAATGTCTAACCTAAAACAAATACCTACTTTTAATTACTTGTGTAAGATTATGTAATATTCTTGTACATAAGAACTTGATCTCAAAATATGTACTGTACATACGGGAATTTTGAGAACTAAGCATTCTGTAGGACTTCAGGTCGATGGAAATAATAAGAAGGAAATAAAACAAATATAATTAAAACAGTTACTAAAGCTAAAAATTTGAGTGTACACTAGTCTTCCATTTGTTAAAATATCGCATACTACCGGTAACTTGTATGGGAGTATTTAGCACGTCACGGAATACGTGTAACTTTGGTGTTAGCCACAGATTTACTTAGTACAGAAAATATTCCATCAGGGAGATATTAATACCTGTGGAATACCAATATTTGCTATTGTACATACAACATAAATTCGTATAAAATAAACAGGTTATTCTATTTACAGGTCTACAAGGCAATGACCTGAATTCACCTTCGGTACTGATCTTGGATTTCACAGCAACATTGATTTCTGGGCACAGTGACGTCCAGAGATTTTATTACTCGCATAAAGTAAACTTAATTACACACAGTATAGAAAATTCGAGAACATAAATTAAAGGCAGAAATACTGTACGCGCATAATTATCAAATAAAACATGCATGACCTTCATAATTTGCATACAATATGAAGGACGAATTACGGAGATTCTATTTGCAGAAAAAGACTTGAACTTGTAATATAGTACCTACTTCAATTTCACAAAAAAAAAAAAAACCACAAACAATATGCTTAAAGCTGCTAAGCAAATGAGTGAGATAAGTTGATAAGGAATTTTAATAGTAATTTTTTTGCAGATTTATGATCAAGGCGTAGGAGTATACACATACACATACACATAATATAAGTATATATATCACATATTCCATGTAATATATGTAGGCGATAATTATATACAAAACATTATAAAATTGTAACATATTACATATATTATGTACTATTATTGCGTAACACTAAAGAAATGAGATTATTTGCAATTATTCAAATTTTCATTGAATATATCCATTATTTTAGTACTGAGGTTCAAATGAAATTCGTTGTTGAAAAAATTATTTTTTTTCCAACTCGAAAAATTGGCATAAATCAGACATTTTTGAGACGCCTTAAAATAATTGCATAAATATCTTATCTTAATTAGTTTTTTGAAAAACTTGCACCAATATAATCTTGTATAACGGCACTCTAAAAAAACCTAATATTAAAAAAGTAATTATTTCTGTTTTACAAAGAACTAAATGAAAACTACTCTAGGTGCATTCAATAGCCAAAAGCTCCATTATTCAGCACAAAAAAAAAATTCAAAATCTAGGGCGAGCTATTTTCAAGCAATTTTTTTCTCATTTTTCACACACCCTAACAATCATCTCCCCTTAAGGGAAGAGGATGGTATTTTTATGAGAAAAATGAGTAAATTAAAAAAAAAACTCTTTAAAATACCCTGTGATATGTGTGGAATATATAGCATAACATTTTCTGGGTATTTGTGCCCTTATCGGATGTTGAGTCGTCATTTTTAAACTTCCTGCGTTATGGATTTTTAAATCACTTTCCCACTTTTATTGTTGTGTCCAGTAAATTAAATTATTTTTTTCTTTTAAATACCCTTTGATATGTGTGGAATGGATTGCATAACATTTTGTGGGTATTTGTGCTTTTATCGGATGTTGAGACGTCATTTTTAAACTTCCTGCGCTATGGATTTTTAAATCACACGTCCGGTTTTATCGGTTTCCAGTAACTTCATTTTTTGTTTGCTACATTGCCAGACAAAAATGAATATAATGTCTGAACTATTAAAGATACATGCAAGAAATTTAGAACGCACATTCTTTAGACTATTAGGAAACTTTTCTCTGTAACAGAATTTTGTTAATTTATTTCATTTTAAAAATACGTCCGTTTGTTTGCAGGAAAGGAAATCAGAAAATTGTTATTAAATTTTAATTGTTTATTTTACAAACGTAGGGACTAATATCAAAATTCTGTTTTAGACAGCTTGTAGAACATGCTTTTGCAATTACATTGCAAAAAACTGTTTGAATCTGTCTTTAAAAACGGTTTAGTTATATCGGTTTTAGTAGAATCCTGCATTGGGTATACATATTTTTTTTCAAATTTGGGCTCCCAAATATATATATATATTTTTTTCAAAATAGTTTTATTTGGTTGAGTTGCCACAGCTATGAGCTCTATATCACACTCACTTACACTTACTGGCTTTAAGGAACCCGGAGGTTCATTGCCGCCCTCACATAAGCCCGCCATTGGTCCCTATCCTGAGCAAGATTAATCCAGTCTCTACCGTCATATCCCACCTCCCTCAAACCCATTTTAATATTATCTTCCCACCTACGTCTCGGCCTCCCTAAAGGTCTTTTTCCCTCCAGCCTCCCAACTAACACTCTATATGCATTTCTGGATTCGCCCATACGTGCTACGTGCCCTGCTCATCTCAAACGTCTGGATTTTATGTTGCTAATTATGTCAGGTGAAGAATACAATGCGTGCAGCTCTGCGTTGTGTAACTTTCTCCATTCTCCTGTAACTTCATCCCTCTTAGCCCCAAATATTTTCCTAAGAACCTTATTCTCAAACACCCTCAATCTCTGTTCCTCTCTCAAAATGAGAGTCCAAGTTTCACAACCATACAGAACAACCGTAATATAACTGTTTTATAAATTCTAACTTTCAGATTTTTTGACAGAAGACTAGATGACAAAAGCTTCTCAACCGAATTATAACACGCATTTCCAATATTTATTCTGCGTTTAATTTCCTCCCGAGTGCCATTTATATTTGTTACTGTTTCTCCAAGATATTTGAATTTTTCCACGTCTACGAAGGATAAATCTTCAATTTTTATAGTTCCATTTCGTACAGTATTCTGGTCAAGAGACATAATCATATACTTAAGTCTTTTCGGGATTTACTTCCAACCCTATCGCTTTACTTGCTTCAACTAGAATTTCCGCGTTTTCCCTAATAGTTTGTGGATTTTCTCCTAACATATTCACGTTATCCGCATAGACAAGAAGCTGATGGAACCCATTCAATTCCAAACCCTCTGTGTTATCCTGAACTTTCCTAATGGCATATTCTAGAGCAAAGTTAAAAAGTAAAGGTGATAGTGCATTTCCTCGCTTCAGCACACAGTGAATTGGAAAAGCATCGGATAGAAACTGGCCTAAACGGATTCTGCTGTAAGTTTCACTGAGACACATTCTAAATAATCGAACCAAATAGGAAAGAAGTTAAAAAAAATACCGTCCTCTCCCCTTAAAAGTAATACGATAAACATGACCTTAGTGACACAATATAATGGAATCTGTAACAACACGATCCTGTGACAAAGGACATCATCAAAAATTTATGACGCTTACAAAAGACTTACCCCGACATGAAGCCGAAGAGGGTCATGGCACGCTCCAGCACCAAGTAGCACAAGCAAACCGTTGGAGCACTTGTGTGACAAGAAGAAACCCCGACCCCTGACCCGTGCAGGTCCTCCGGTCGGAAACCGGACGCGACCGGCGAGATCGGACGCCAAGCGCCGACTGCAGCTAGCGACGACGTCAACCCCACTACCTCGGCTCTCGCGCACCCCCTATGATATCGTCCGCCGCCGCAATGCAGAGACCGGGAGCTTCAACCCCCTACCACCCCTCTGCCCTAACAGAGGATACGCCAAAACCAGAGCAGCCTCAGAGTAATAATGGAACATCTCCATCAAACGTCAACAACTGCAGCAAGAGCACGGCTGGCGCAGTTCTTCGTAATGCTCGCGGAAATTCCGGAGTCCGTCTTCATGCAAAATTTACATGCGGCGTACAGATTATGATTACAATTAATCCCAAGTCCATATGCCTTCTCTTCCTTTTAATTCTTACAGAATATGAGATTTCAGAAAGAGTTAAAATAAAGAAAGTTTGGAAGTACTACAGAGACATCATTTGATTTTTACTTCAATTTTTATTGTACCTGAGTTTTTTAATGTACTTCACTCCCACCCCTTCTACTAATGAAGTTCAACCGTCCTTCACACAGATCCAAGACCGCATATACAGTCATAGTAGTCTTAGAAAACAGTACGTTCCAAAAATATGTTCGCGTTTTCCAGTGACGAAAGACCTTTCAATATTGAATCATTTTCGTACAGGTACTGTCGTCCATTTGCCTACGTCGTATCCCGGTTTCCCCCACCAGCTTTTATTCGCCAGCTAATGGCTGGGCTGTCTTAGCTCTTTTCTGAAAACATTAATTTCTGTTAGGAATTGGACGTCTACGTAATGTTATAGAACTGTTTAAAATAACTTAAATAAAAGGGCCTCGTTAAGTAATTAACTGTCACGTGAGTCAATTTAGAATGTGATTTCAGTGGAAAGTACACTTGTACGCAAGGACAGTAGCTGTGTTATAGCAGTACCGGT
The DNA here is from genome assembly GCA_025594305.2 of Periplaneta americana. Lineage (NCBI taxonomy): Eukaryota > Metazoa > Arthropoda > Insecta > Blattodea > Blattidae > Periplaneta > Periplaneta americana. Next base: position 12,239,489 of record JAJSOF020000039.1, on the reverse strand, counting down.
AGGGGAACATGGGGCAGGACGGGATAGTTGATGTTTGAATGCTTTTATTTTGTACTAGCCGTACCCATGCGCTCCGCTGCACCCGTTAGAAATAAACATAAAGTAATTACATAATTAAAATAGGGAATTTGATCCAGGGAATATTCGTGTTTGATAGAAGGATAAATCGTTTAATATGTTACTTAATTTAAATTGCATCCAAATAATTAAAATGCGATCATTTTGGTCCAGAGACACTCATTTGGTGCAATGACAATTCCCTTAACATGTGTCTTAATTTCTATTACATGCGACCATAGTTTAATGAAGATTGACATCATTTAGATTTAATGTGTATATTTTATTTTACTTGTTATAGTTTTCCATTGAATTATGGTAATAACTTAATTTTAACCCTTGTTTTCTACGTATTCAGTAAATGGCACTTGGCCCACTATGGTTGTGAACCCTTTAAATAACTTAAATAACTTATATTATATTATATTATATTATATTATATTATATTATATTATATTATATTATATTATATTATATAAAAATGTGTTGATAACGGATGTACACCGATAAGTAAGTTTTTAATTTGTTATGGGGGCTCTTGAATCTCAGGAGGAACAAATTTTATTTTACAACAGCGCAACATAATCTGCTTGGCTCATTACCCAATTTTTTTGCATTGCATTTAATGCATATGTATTTTATGTATTTTAACACGATTCAATTGAGCATAGTTAAAATTTTGATTATAAAATAATGGAATGCTAAGCTAACATAATATTACTGCATACTAAATCAATACACTCTTGTAATTCGTTAATTCTCTGAGATAAACATTATTTTAAGAAATACAGGAAACGAATACACAGAATAGCCTATCAAGTTGTTTGTGCATAAGAAGCTATTTTAATCTTACCTGTCCTCAATTCACTCCGAAGTTACTGTAATAACATTATAGGATTATGTCCATATAGCGAAACTACACTTTCCAATTCCGAAATAATAATTAATTACACAAATCGGTTAATTTAGCTTCCGATATTACTTCATACAAACACAGAAATATTCTCTGTAGGCTATGATTCATAGCTTTCGATTGTTGTTGACCAAGGCCCCTTATAGACGAAGTCATTTGTTTATTTCATTACACGGCCTTAGACGGCAGTTATTTTAATTTTGAAACTCATTTATCTCATTAAATATCAGTCCTATCAAAATTTTTGAAAGAGTAAAACTTATCGGAAATTATTTTTAAAGAAACTTTTGTTATGTAACATTTTTCACAAAAATCAATAATAAGCGCGATATTTCGATTTATTTAATTCAGGCCCCCTTATAACCCCCCTTTTAAATAATGTATTTTGAATGCCATATAACCTAAAATCTAAGTTACAACGAACTTATTTTATATTCCAATTTTCATCGAAATCGGTTCAGCCATTATCGCGTGAAAAGGTAACAAACATACAGACAGACAGACAGACATACAAACAAAAATGTCAAAAAAACGATTTTCGGTTTCAGGGTGGTTAATTATATATGTTAGGACCAATTATTTTTGGAAAATCGAAAATTACCAGAAAAATTTCGGCTACAGATTTATTATTAGTATAGATCAAATAATGTAAATGTATGGGTTTTGTGACATAATTCTTCTATTACACTGTAAACAAGTAAAAAAATATGCACTTCGAGTGAAATCCGGTCATTATAACCTTAAAATAAATTAGTTTTTCGAAATATGTGTTTCGCCCCGTTCTGCCCCACGTATGGGGCAAAACGGGGTATCTATTTTTGTAGTAATTAAATGGCAAAAGTGACAAAAATTATATACTGAAAGTGTGAATACTACAACATTTTACAAGTTTACTTGAGAAAAAGTCATTCGCAAGATAGGCAAATGTGCGTGGCATCCTCGTCTTCACTGTCTACTCCTGCGCAAGAATTGTGAGGCCATTTCAGACATGATACGCATCTAATCCAACCTTCTTCTGACAAAAAGAACGAACAACCCATTACAGGAGGTAAAATTTAATTAAATATGACGTGGGGCAGGATGTACTGCCCTGTTATGCCCCACCCCGTTTTGCCCCACAGTCACAATTTCTAAGTTACGAGGTATTGGCAGGAAAAATAATGCACGAAATTTAAGAAAGTTTCGGAATTAAAAGCCAGGTAAGCACTCTATAATATGACATTAAAATAGATTATCTAAATAAATCTCATTTCTACTTACGTGAGACAAGAGAACACTTTAAAGTTGCAAATGAATGATACAATATGATGCAGCAACAGAATAACATACAACAGATGCAAGGAATGGCAGTAAGTGTTGTGCGATTATATATTTACATGAGTTGAAGTTCTAAAAAAAAATTAGGTAGATTGCACTACTTGTTGGGAAGATAGAGGCTATACCCCGTCCTGCCCCCCTACCCCGTCCTGCCCCATATTCCCCTATATTAAGTTAAATTTTATAGCATAGATTAATGTAATATAGGCTTAAACATTTCATTCAGGGCAATATATGTTACAGTTGTACTGGTGTTTTAAGTTAAAATTAAACAACAAAGATTATCGTAATGTAGACTTAAACATTGCATTAAGACCCAAGAATATCTTAAAGACTATGTACGAGAGAAGGCATAACACACCAGTAAAAAATAATCATCTAATATACTTATTTTCTCCTTCGGCGATTTTGAAATACAGTAGAACCACGATTATCCGTCACCCTATTAACCGATTGGTGGATTATCCGACTGTCTCTCTCTCGCTATTTTTTTTTTTGCTGCAAAAAATACTAAGCACTGTACAATATGTTAACACGCATTTTTTCTACGGAAGTTTATTACCAGTCTTTACCGTTACACAGTATGTAGTAGGAATGCTACCGTTACCGGCAGCAGAAACACTTTTGGGAGGAGGTTTTTTCACACCTTGTAAAATAGTCACTATCAGCTTTGAAAGAAATGACCTCAAGAACTTTCACACAACTGCAAACCTGTGCATCATTTAGTCATTCTGTGCAAAATGTCCAAAGAAAACGTGTTGAGCTGTTTGGCAAAGGAAAAACTGTGATTCATAGCGCATCAGAATACAAGATCGGCATTAGAAATATGAGCAATTTAATAGAATAAAACAAAGTAGTACGTATTATTGTATTTCACTGTTTTCATTATTTATAACCAGCATAACATTGTATACTGTGTAGTATGAAGACACCAATAGTTGCAGTATGGTAGGAATTTCAAATTATGAAACCAAGTATTATTTGATGAAAGAGTGATGGAACGGAGAAAAATTCTCTCCGGCGCCGGGATTTGAACCCGGGTTTTCAGCTCTACGTGCTGATGCTTTATCCACTAAGCCACGCCGGATACAACCCCGACGCCGGTTAGAATCGTCTCAGATTAAGCTCCATCTCTTGGGTTCCCTCTAGTGGCCGCCCTCTGCACTACGTCATAGATGTCTATGAACGCAGGATCGAAGTCCATACATGTGTTGAGGTGCACTCGAATGAGTGACTGGTTGGCCGGGATCCGACGGTATAGGCGCCTCTTAAATCACAAAGTGATTCATTACGCATATCATATATATTTTGATGTACCGAAGTACATATGATATTTCCATCATCACATGATGACGCAGAATATCTGCATGGAAATATCATATGTACTTCGGTACATCAAAATATATATGATATGCGTAATAAATTACTTTGTGATTTAAGACGGCGCCTATACCGTCGGATCCCGGCCAACCGGTCACTCATTCGAGTGCACCTCAACACATGTATGGACTTCGGTCCTGCGTTCATAGACATCTATGACGTGGTGCAGAGGGCGGCCACTAGAGGGAACCCAAGAGATGTAGCTTAATCTGAGACGATTCTAACCGGCGTCGGGGTTGTATCCGGCGTGGCTTAGTGGATAAAGCATCAGCACGTAGAGCTGAAAACCCGGGTTCAAATCCCGGCGCCGGAGAGAATTTTTCTCCGTTCCATCACTCTTTCATCATATGATGACGCAGAATATCTGCATGGAAATATCATATGTACTTCGGTACATCAAAATATATACAAGTATTATTTGCTTAATTTACGAAAATGTTTTATGATACGGATTATCCGATTTTTTCGATTAACCGTTTAGTCCACCCCCTTCATTACCACGGATAATAGAGGTTCTACTGTACATAGCAAGGTTTACCCATGTCCATACTTGAGCGTCTTTTAACCTAACAGATGAACATATAATGATACAGGGTCAGCACGAAACCAAGCCAAGCAACAATACGCAAGAAAAAGATCTACGACTAGGCGAAACTGAACCCAGAACTATGACCAGAACCATTACAAGTACCTCGCCTGCGTATTTATTTTCTGTACTGTAACTATGTTTATTGATATTAGAAATGGATAGAAAAAGTTTCAAGTCGAATTAGAATTCCTACTTTAGTTTCTACAGAATGGCACTCATGTTTTATTTAAATAATAATGTCGTTAAAGAACTCAAGATTAACAGCTAGATTCCATCGCGCAGGAAATATTACGGATTTTTAACTTATTTTAGTTCTCTAAAGGGCAAAGTTCGTTCTCAAGTTAAAAAAACTCTCACCACACCTGAAAGAAATGACGTCGCATCCGCGTCATGAATATCAATCAGACATAGTCTGTTACGGAAACAATAGTCGCACAAGCGGAGGAGAAGTGGCGTTATGTAAGGGAGGAAATTGCAGCATCTCTGCCTCAGGCACGCTAGCGATGCTCTTGCACCCAGGCGGCCTGATTCGATCCCCGACGAGGTCGTGATAGAATTTGAGATGAAAAAAAGCAAAAAGCAGACGTTGCAAAAGTTTCCTCGGGAGTGCTTCCGTACCACTATCATTACACAAATACTTTTCTCTTTCTCCTCATTCCATCTATCATCTGCAATAGTAAAAATGGACTGAGGTGTTGAGGGGTAGTATGGGTTTTCGATGCTATATGGCAGTGGTGGGCAAAATGAACGCAACCCACAAGACAGGATTTAAATGGCAACTACATACTGTGGGAGGGGTTGCACTCTACAGTGCAGTGACGGATTTACAGACAGTTGTGCCACTACACTCCTACCTACCATATGTAATTAGAAGAGTTCATTCACGTGATATTTAATTACTCATTTTTCAAAGCAATATCTTCGAAATTGGAATTTATATCTGTGTGGTGACAGGATTTTTTCTCGTTGCCAAACTTTCAGAACGGCCCCAAGGTTCACTCAGCCTTCTATAAAATTGAGTACCGGGTCTTTCCCGGGGGTAAAAGGCGGTCAGAGCGTGGTGCCGACCACACCACCTCATTCTAGTGCCGAGGTCATGGAAAGCATGGGGCTCTACCTCCATGCCCCCCAAGTGCCTTCATGGCATGTTACGGGGATACCTTTACCTTTACCTTTGCATGCTATTTTCAGTTGCGCAAGGAGATGAGCATCGCTTAAGCGGGATCTGTGGCTGGACTTCATAAATTTCATTTTAGAAAACAGCTGTTCGCACTGGTAGGTTGATGAATACGTACCGTCATTTCCCATATCTATGGTCCTGGAACACAACTATGGTCCACGATACAACAATTCAAAGATCATTGTAGAAGTAACATAGACCGTTCGTAGATAGCTGCAGTGACTTGAATTCAAACTACAGTACAGCAAGAATATAGATAAACGAGGTACTACGTTATGGAGTACAAAATTTGAATAGTTGTATCGTGGACAATAGTTATGTTCCAGGATCGTAGTTATGGGAAATGACGGTACTCATTATTTTTGAAGCAAACTGTCTAAGCAGTGGATATGTAGTACTGGACATCTTTTAAAAAATTTTAGCCCCCAGTAGACCTTCACATTCTGCTTTCAAGAGGCTGTCATTCTGCAAATCCAGTACCTCTAACTGCAATTCTGGGATAACATTTTCAATTTAAACATGAAAAGGAGTGGCAAAAATATTGAAATCTTTCTCCATCCTTTGAAAATCACTGAATCTGTGTTCTTTGAACTCGTATAACAGGTGATCTATTTAAGAATGGACATATTTAAGTTCGCGTCCTGAATATTTGTAACTGATCCTAAACATGAGAAATGAAAGAACCGCCTTTGTTGTAAGTGTGATATCCTCTCGATTCATATGATTCTGCGAAAGACATTGTATCACTAATGAAGCTCCGAAGTACAGCAATCCAGTATAATCCGCCACGTACACGCGCAGTATTTTCATGGAGTGGGGGAAGGAGAAGGTAGGGGGTAAGTTTGATGCTTCGCTGAGGTCTGACATCACTGCGGCAATGCCGCAGGAATGCCCGCCATTGCTATATGGGAAAGGCTTGAGGGTTCGAGCCTTAGGGCTTATCAGGTACTCATATGAACGAGGGACATGGCACTGACAGAGCTGAGGCAGGATGGCCTACATGTCAGCGTCAGAATATCGAATGGCACTCAGGCCACCTGGCAGACTTGGACAAACATGACATAGTTGTATACAGGGTGAAAAGTAATTAAACCGACGAACTTCGGGAGGTTGTATGGGACACCAAAACAAACAGTTTTCTCTAATGTCATATTTTCCTCAGAAATACAAACTGCTGAGCCATTTATACCCGAACCACACTTTCTAAAGTCGAAATTGCGATAGAAAATCTGAAAAAGTACAAGTCTCCAGGTTACTTCGAGATGCTGGAACAGTTTTTGGAGCAACACTACGTAAATGATGGAATTATGCATATTGGTGTTTTAAAGCGAATAACGTCTTCAAAATCAGAATGATAAATGGGGCAACAGGATGTAAAAGTAACCTGCAACCTCGATGTAACGTTAGCAGAGTCATCCATTTCGACACTATAACTTCCCGACTAATAAATAACACGATTAAAATAAATGTGATCTCGTTCGATCGGGTATACCACTACGATGCGAGCATGACCTTGAGTTGGTGTCGTACATGCGCGAGACGCAGATGGGGTCCTTGGCAACTGGCAGACATTTTGGGCATGAGAGAACACTTCCGTGCAATATAACTAAGCGACTCTGATATATTAGCGCCAAACGAAAGATCGCGACTGGCGACAATTTCGGGTGTGAGCGAAAATTTTCGGGCAGTGTATCTCGCGACTCCGATATGCTATCGCGTTGATTTTCGTGCCAAAAAAGATATCGTCTAGATCTGTCGATTTAAGCCATAAAAGTGAACATTATAAAATATTTGTTGGTGACAAGTAAAAAATAAGTAATAAATGAATTCAAAGTTTGTCGGCTCATACTCCCCGAAAAAATCAGAGGATATATAAGCAACGCGTCTCATTGAAAAGGGCATCTAGCGGCGACTGGTGGCCATTTTGACCGTGAGCGAAAATTTCCGGGTAGTATATTTCGCGACTCCAATATCCTACCGCGCTAATTTTGATGCCAAACAAAAGATCACGACTGGTAAGCATTTCGGGCGAGAGTGAAAATTTCCGGACAGTATATCTCGCGACTTCGATATGCTAGCGCGCTAATTTTGGTGCCAAACAAAAGATCTCATTTAGATCTGTCGTTTTAAGTCAAACGTATTTCACATAAAAGCCCACAGCAATGTCGATAAAGTTAAAACCTTAGAGAAAAGTGTAATGTTTTTAAAGCATAAGAAATGAGTTCAAATCTTGTATTAAATTTATACTTAAATAAAATTACTCTTCAAATAATAACAAAAATGACACAGCCACACCCATTTTTTTCAACAGGATGGATAACTACTCTATTTTGCCACAGTTGTTCGGGAGTACCTGAATCATGCCTTTCCTGGTAGATGGATTGGTAGTGGGTCGCCAAGTCTTTGCCCCCCCCTCCCGCTTATCAGATCTGATCCACTTAGTTTTTTTGTCTGGCGAGTTATTAAGTTAAGATGTATGAATATCCACAGATTTAAACAAGAATTTAATAAAAAATATTGAATTTGAGATAGATACCATCAAACATTTCGGATCTCGTATAACAGCGCTGTGCAGAACGACATTCAAATGTTTCTAGAGGGCGCTGTCTTTGTTGCAGAGGTCCACACCTGTGGAGTAACGGTCAGCGCGTCTGGCCGCGAAACCAGGTGGCCCGGGATCGAATCCTGGTCGGGGCAAGTTACCTGGTTGAGGTTTTTTCCGGAGTTTTCCCTCAACCCAATACGAGCAAATGCTGGGTAACTTTCGGTGCTGGACCCCGGACTCATTTCACCGGCATTATCATCTTCATATCATTCAGACGCTAAATAACCTAGATGTTGATACAGCGTCGTAAAATAACCCAATAAAATAAAATTGTTGCAGAGAAATAATATTGTGTCAGGAAGGAGTTGTGTTATTAAGGATTCCATATATGCTGGAAACGAAAGAATGACGCAATGTACGCAAAGTTGTTATTCCAGGGAATGCTTGAATTGAAATAATGGATTACAGCCGCTCTGATGATATTACAGCAACTATGTTGGAAGAGTTTTATTTTACTTTATTGGGTTATTTTACGACGCTGTATCAACATCTAGGTTATTTAGCGTCTGAATGATATGAAGGTGATAATGCCGGTGAAATGAGTCCGGGGTCCAGCACCGAAAGTTACCCAGCATTTGCTCGTATTGGGTTGAGGGAAAACCCCGGGAAAAACCTCAACCAGATAACTTGCCCCGACCGGGATTCGAACCCGGGCCACCTGGTTTCGCAGCCAGACGCGCTGACCGTTACTCCACAGGTGTGGACTGTTGGAAGAGTGTTTCAGGCTGTGTCCAGATTAGGATTTTAAACATTTTTATTCTGGCATGCTCCTACAGTTAGTATGGTTTGAACACTGCAACACATTTTGATATTTTAATGACCGTATTCAACTCTCCAAAGTATTGTAATTATAGAATGAAATTTAAATAACTGCATTTTACTTTTTCAGTTTATTAACTGCAGTACCGTCAATATATAAGCTAAATATTCAGTCATTTTAATGTACTAATTTGGTTATGTAATTATGATTAAAGGAATTTCACGTAAAGTTTTAAAATTTCTTTTGCAAGGACAGTTTTGTATGTGAAAAATACATTTCTAATATCGAACTTCAATTGTTACTTTAAAATGCACGTGTTATACGCAATCCTTTATTTTCAGCTCTTTCCTGTTTCTCGTGTAACTATATTTGGTTTTGTTTGCCTCCCTAATCTGAAGTCTGTCCTCAATTAGTGCAACTAATGAATAACTTCAATTGTTCTAAAGTAGGTTTAAACTTACCAGAACAGTAAGCTGTCTCTTTCTGAATTTTTAAGCTGAGGTTGAAGCCTGAAACAAAAAAAAAAAGACATTTTTCACTTTCAATTCAATTAAATTTGTCATGTTTACTGAATCAGAATATATAGTTTCTTAAAGTTATCATTTACGCCCTTTAAATGACATTTTCTGAAGCATGGTGGACTACATAGTACCAATAACAGCTTTTATCTTTATAGCTCATTTTTTCAAAACGACGTTCTCCAAACTTTAATGTACTTTTCTCAAAAAATACAAACCCAATTTAATTCAAATTTTGCACAGATCCTTTTTACACATACGGTCTTACTAATAAACCGTGAATAGTTTTTATACTAGACTTATACAGCGTTGAGACAGAAAACGTTACTAATAAACCATGCATAAGCGATGGATGTATAAACAATCTGTAACTATGCAATGGGAATTGCTTTGCAGTAGTTATATACACGAAACCCCTTGTTTAAGCGTTGTATATAGAGAAAAAAATGGCCGCCCCTCTAACAGCTGTTCGTATCGACTGTCATTTTATGATGATGGATGCCTTGTAACCACAGAAGAACAAACCAAAGAGCACAGAATAATTAGAATAATATTGCTGTAGCTTGTACTCTTTGACCAAAATATAGCGTGGTAATCGATCAGAGCCAATTGTACTATCGATATTTAACACGGCACACTAGAGCGCTCTACCGGATGCAATAGAGAATCTCAGATATTCTAATACCTTTCGTAACGAAGTAATGACGAAACTATGACGTAGCTGTGTAACAGTTATACTGTTATACACGACGTATGTAGTGATTATTAGTAAGGAATTTACACACGACTTATAAACGAGCTACTCATTGTATAAGTATAAGACAGTTAAACGTCTGTATATAGAGTTTTTATTAGTAACGAGCAATCATATTGATATGTTTTAAGACTCGTTCATACCACATTTAAATTTTCTGAAAACGTACCTTTTTTATATAGACTAATTATATTGAAGATACGAGATTCTCTATTACTCAGATTTTAACATATGCCTCCTAATATGTGTGAAAAAATATTCACGCTTTTGCATATGACAGTTTTTTTCATGTACATTAGAAACCTATGTTTTAAGTTATCGAAAAAAACTTAATTTCACAGCACTCTTCAATATAGCTAAACAATCCAATCCGAATGAAATTTATGTAGCATTCAATTCAATTTAATGTATTAAGCCATTAAACATACAGTGATAGGCTTCGTCACAAAAAACATACATTTGAAAATACACATATAATTGAAAACAGTAATTAGAATGAAAACACAAAACATTTTGAAACTCAAAAATTAATGAGAACACTTCACTCTTAATGTAATAATTGTAACTAAATGTAAATAACTTTATTTATTAAAAACAATTTCGTACCAATTTATGTTAAGAAACTCATCTACAGAGTAGAAAGGATTAATTAAAAGCCAATTATAAAATCTAGCTTTGAAGCTATTGGTTGGTAACTTATAATATTGACTGGGAAGCTTATTATATAATTTCATCCCCATGACAGAAAAATTTGTACTAGTTTTATGTAATCTACAGTATGGAATATTAATTTGTTCACTATTTCTAATTTCATGATCATGTATATTGGCTATTAATGAGTAATTGTCTATATTTTGTCGAGTGTAAAGGACTAGGTCGTGTATATATATATATATATATATATATATATATATATATATATATATATATATATATATATAAATTTATGACAGTCAATATCTGTGATTGATTGAAAAGAGGTCGACAATGTTCAAGATAGTTTGATTGACATAGAATTCTAATGGCTTTCTTTTGCAAAATCAAGACACTCTCAATTTTGCTACCATTTCCCCAGAAAATTAAGGCATACCTAATTATCGACTGAAAGAACGAAAAGTAGGCACATCTTAAATAATTTTGAGAAACGCAAGTCGCTAATTTCTTTAATAAATATATAACTCTTGATAACTTTGTGCATATACAGGGACATCATTTTATTTTTAGTTCAATTTTTATTGTACCTGAGTTTTTAATGTACTTCACTCCCACCCCTTCTACTAGTAAACTTCCAACCGTTCACGACACAGAGCCGAGGGCGCGTAAGCAGTACTGAGTGAGTACAGTACGTTCCAGAAATATGTTCGCGTTTTCCAATGACGAAAGAGCTTTCAATATTGAATCATATTTTCGCACAGGTACTGTCGTCCGTTTGCCTACGTCGCATCCCGGTTTCCCCCTCCCGCTTCTGTTCGCTCCTCTGTAAAGTCTAGTAGCTGGGCTGTCGTAGCTCTTTTCTGAAAACATCAATTTCTGTTAGGAATTGGACGTCTACGTAATATTACACAAGTGTTTAAAATAACTTAAATAAAAAGGCCTCGTTAAGTAATTAACTGTCACGTGATCCCCCCCCCCTTTCTACGACCCAGCGACAAAACCTCTTGAACGGACAGTAGATAGCATTTCTGAGTGATTTTATCTTTTCGGATCGGGCAGAAGTGAAGATTGAATTTACAGTACGTAAGGTACTCTTTTATAGAGTAGGTACAGAATTATTTCAACATGAGTTACTAGTACGAAGGACGAAACTGATAATTGGAATTAGGTACAATAGTCTATACTGCGATAATATGCACAAAAGAACTGAAGCCTGTATCGAAATGAACGGCCACCATTTTCAAAAATGTGTTTAAATATCCATATTATGATAATTTTCAATTTAACTTCATTCTCTATATTGTATGCTAATGTGCTGTAACATCACAATATACAATGCATAATGAGTACGTCCGAACGGATAGCTCAATTCGTGAGTAAAATCACTAAGTGTTAATACAGTACTGTATTTTGATTAAATAAAAACCGAATTAAAATTATCAAACTCAAAATTGCGATATTTTCTAGTTTACATAAATGGATGAACTACTTTTCTTCCCTCCTATACCTACTCCAGTCGTGGAAGGGGTAGCAAACGGTGTTTCCTGTTTCAGTCGTTAATAGAAAGGTATAGCCAGATTAATATTAAAAATGTTAGTAAAAATAAAATGATGTCCCTGTATATTCTATATGTTTTTCCCATGTTAAACTGGAGTCTATAAAAAGGCCTAGAAATTTAGTATACTCGTAGTTATACAGCATATGTAAGACACACAATATACAGAGATTTTTGGAAAATTTGGTCGTTACTAGTTGAATAGCAGCCAAGATAAAAACATTTAAACAAAAACCTGTCAGTTTTGGTCACTTCTGTCTTAACCTCCCCTTAAATTACATTGGAGCACTAACACCACTCAATGAGACACAGTCCGTAGCGCTCGAGACATCAAAACTCAACAGTTGGCATGAGGGAAGGATAAAAGACCACCAAGATACCTTCCACTTAGAAAAGAAATATTTATAGTATCTTGTGCATTAGTAAAATCCAGAGACAGTAACGAATATTAAAAACTTAGAATTTTAAAACTGACACTTCTGTACAACTGTGTTCCTAAATAAGTTTTATAAGGACTATTACACTTTTACTACGTCATACTACTTTTGACCAATAAAACGGTACGAAAGGACGTCTTTCAACCAATCATGGCTGCTTATCGCACAATTTTATCGCGTCCCTAGCATTTGTTTAATTTTATCGCGTCCCTAGCATTTGTTTAATTTTATCGCGTCCCTAGCATTTGTTTAATTTTATCGCGTCCCTAGCATTTGTCTCTTTGTTTGCCAACATTTCAAACTGCACTGGTCTGGACGTCAAAAAAAAAAAAAAAAAAAAAAAGAAAATTATAAACCACTCCAGTCGATGCACAGCAGTTTCAAATATGACTCGCATTGGCATTCAAGAACAAGAATTAATAAATATCACTGGTCATAGCTATGCATCTTCCTTGAAACCCTGTTTACAAATAAATTAAGAACACCATTCGGAAATCCTGAATAAGTTGAGGAATACACCATGTACATCAACGAGTTCCACTTCTTTTACGCACACGTCCAATATAACATCAACTGAACCACCAAGCACTAAAACATATTTTACAAATTGTACATTCAATAATTATTCCTTTTAAAGTTATTCACGTTTATTTTTATGTCATCGTTAATTAAAACTTTTCTAACACTTGTAGCCTATATATTATTTAGGTTATGTTATAGCTTCTGCTATATGATATTATGGATAGTCACGTATCAGAGATTGATTAATATTAAGATTTATTGAAAATCATCTGTCAAGTGACGTTGATTACTGGAATCCGGATAATTGAAGTGGAATGCAACTGTTTTAATAAAAATGAAACTGATTCAACAAAGTCTTCTTGACTAGTAACCGTCCACAGAGTTCAAAGAAGATTCCATAGTTGGCACAACTGATAACAAGAAAACAGCTAATCATAACACACTACTGCCATCTAGCGTAATATTTGCAATGTTGAGGTGGTACAATAATACATTTGAAGACAGTTGTATTTTCGTAAGTTAATTAATATTTTATTGTATTGGAGTACTTCGTTACTTCTAATCTTTATATAGTTTCTTCTAATCGCGTAATAGTCAATTAAATCTCACTCGAGTTTTGATTTTCTCTAGATAAACCTCTAGTGAAATTACTGTTGACAGAATGGTTACAATATAGATGAGTATCGTCAATGTGCATCATTCCATTTTCATGATGAAACAAATGCTGATCTGTATGAGTCAACTTGCTATGAATACAATAAGCTAAGAACAATACTGACATAAATTAATATATTAAAGTTTTGACAATTTTCTTTCTATCTCTTCCGTCCAGTGCCATCAAAAGCATTTTCCTTTCGTTACATCTTGTTCTGTGATAATTTTTTACGCAAATACCAGGAAGTTGATATGAAGAAAGATAACGAGATTGAGTGATTATTTACCATTTTTGTAGGGCCTATTAATATAGTGAGAATCACGTAAGAGTAGTTCCTAAAGGCTAATTTGGCCTCTCTCCAGTGTTGCCAACTAATACCAGATATCACCAAAGAGGGTAACATCACAATACCATGTATAGTAATAATAATAATAATAATAATAATAATAATAATAATAATAATAATAATAATAAGTATAAATTACACTCGGGAGGAAATTAAACGCAGAATAAATATGGGGAAATGCCTGTTATTATTCGGTTGAAAAGCTTTTGTCATCTAGTCTGCTGTCAAAAAATCTTAAAGTTAGAATGTATAAAGCAGTTATACTACCGGTTGTTCTGTATGGTTGTGAAACTTGGAGAGGAACAGAGATTAAGGGTGTTTGAGAATAAGATTCTTAGAAAAATATTTGGGGCTAAGACGGATGAAGTTACAGGAGAATGGAAAAAGTTACACAACGCAGAACTGCACGCATTGTATTCTTCACCTGACATAATTAGGAACATTAAATCCAGACGTTTGAGATGGGCAGGGCATGTAGCACGTATGAGCGAATCCAGAAATGCATATAGAGTGTTAGTTGGGAGGCCGGAGGGAAAAAGATCTTTGGGAGGTCGAGACGTAGATGGGAGGATCATATTAAAATGGATTGGAGGGAAGTGGGCTATGATGATAGAGACTGGATTAATCTTGCACAGGATAGAGACTGATGGTGGGCTTATGTGAGGGCGGCAATGAACCTGCGGGTTCCTTAAAAGTCATTTGTTACACTAGATAAGAAAAGAAATTTACATTCACTTCTCTTTCTCTTCGAAATCTTGAACTCTTCTATTCCTTCGTACCTGTCGTCTCGCTTCACTTACCTTTCTTCCCACCATAATCTGAACACACGCTCTCGTCATGAAACAACACTAACAATACCATCCCATCGCACCTCCTCATACTCATCCTCTTTCACAATAGCCCTGCCAAGACTCTGGAATTCGCTACCTGCTAGCATCAGGGACTGTCGAAATAAAATTGAATTCAAACGCAAACTTACTAGGCACATTGAATTCAAACGCAAACTTACTAGGCACATAGTCAGTAATTGATTTCTTGTAAATAGTTTCCTTAATCTATCATAAAATATTTCAATATCCAGTAATTTCATCACTATACAATTTTGTTATTCTAGGTTTAATTTGTAATTTAGTAAATATAAAATATTCTTTGTTTTTCTATGATAAATTATCTAGCTTTCATTAGTCAGATAATCTTTTCGTAATTATTGTAATTGTAAATTTAATACTAATTGTAATTTTATTTATAATTGTAATTGTAAATTTAATACTAATTGTAATTTTATTCTTCATATTATAGTTGGAATCTCCTGGTAGAGGGGCAGAGAAGGCCCGACGGCCTTATCTCTACCAGGTTAAATAAATAAATGCTAACACTAAATACTACTAACACTTGAAGATAAACCCAACGCAGTTTTTTTTCCATAGCACATTCTACTTGGATTCGCCAAGATTTGAATTCCTGACTTAGGCGTAAAAATCCGAAGCTAAGTCGTTAGCTAACTACTTAATATTGAGAGTAACAGTACAACTGAACCTTTTATGAACATATTAAATTACAATTCTGTTAGTGAGAACGGAGAAGAGTTTGAGAGTTAATAAAATACCACAAAGATAGCATTAAACTGAAAAGACTGAGAACTGCTGGGCCAAAACGGAATATGAGTATATTTGTCGCTGAAGAAAAAAGGCTTTTCAAAATTGAATTAAGTAACAATTTCCAGAGGGAAAATAAACTTCGTGTGAACATCATATTTCATTTACAATGACGATTTCACGTCATATAAAAGGGATTTCAAATTAATTCACCAGTTCCGAACAATGAATTGATGAACAAACAGGCTACTTTACAGTTCTCGGAAATATGTGCAGAAAGGCCAAGTAGCCTACTGTGTGGTGTGTTAAATGAAGCCTTGCAACTTTAGAGAACACGCAATATCTGCACGGAAACCCGGCTGTCTATAAAAGTCTAAAACCTCGTTTGAAACAAGAAGATGGAACTTACTTGGCGAAGGGCTTCCTCTATTTCTGGCGTTATTTCCTTTTCCTAAAGTTCTTCGCGAACATGGCAAACGGACATTAAGTCCGTTCGATTAACCAGAAAAGCCCAAACCACAAGGG
The DNA here is from genome assembly GCA_025594305.2 of Periplaneta americana. Lineage (NCBI taxonomy): Eukaryota > Metazoa > Arthropoda > Insecta > Blattodea > Blattidae > Periplaneta > Periplaneta americana. The sequence goes on along the minus strand of JAJSOF020000039.1, from coordinate 12,223,127 downwards.
AGATTCTAAGGAGATCACTTCTTAAAATAAATTAACCCTACTGGTGAACCCACATAATGAGCTCGCAATATGACTTGTGAAACAGTTGACAGCAGTGGTGCGCCTTACATTTCTAACGCCATCGCGTGATTAAAATATCAACCAACAAAGTGTTGTTAACTCTCATACTAACAACCGTCTTGTCTAAGAAATGGCAAGTCTGTAGTTGTAGTAATTGCGTTAGAAATAAAATTTGCGCAACTATTAAGCATTTAAATAAATGGGTACTTTTAATAATTTAAGGATCTCTGTTGTAGAAAAAGGAACTTAAAAAATATATATGTATATATAATTTGAACTGGTAATGGAAATTACGGGAAAACGGCTGAAGGGATTTTAATAAATGACCCCTCATTTTGAAGCTTGGAACCCGAATTTTTTCAGAAAAATAGTAGTTTTCAGTGAAATTTCAATTTTCCTACATCATTTTCTTATTTTCCAAAATCCATCTGTCGTCAGTTTTGAGAAATAGGTAACGGCCATTTGAGAATAAAAGAAAACAAAACACAAACACACTACAATAAACAATATCACACGAAGGCTATGACCTTCAGGATTGCTGACATATTTAAGAGTTCAGATGGCTGACATAATGCCAATATGTCGGTCTTCATTTGTGTAACTTTTTCTGAATGTTTCTGTAATATTGGTTATTAAAAACTTCAGGATTTACTAAAAAGAAGATTCTCTGGTGTGTAATTTTCGGAGTACAGCTGTCTGTGTATTGGATATTAAAAACTACAAAACTTAAGAATGTTTGATGACATTATTACCATTAAAAATGAAATATTATTATAGTGAATGACATGATGTATTTGTTACCAATTATACAGATTAATGCTTTATTGATGATATGAAAGTGAAACCTTTTGGGGTTATATTAATAGGCGTAGAGAATATCTGAAGTTAGATCATTTCTATAATATTTACTGAGTGACGGCTATATAGAAGTCTATACAAAACTTACGTAAGATAACAATATCGTTATTAAAGCGAAATATTTTTATAGTTATTAATCAAGTGGTATGGATCTTTTCCATATATTTAATGGCGGTGTGGTGTAGATATTTAAAGCTGAAAGTTAGAATTTATAAAACAGTTATGCTACCGGCTGTTCTTTATGGTTGTGAAACTTGGATTTTCACTTTCAGAGAGGAACAGAGATTAAGGGTGTTCGAAAATAAGATGCTTAGAAAAATATTTGGGGCTAAAGGGATGAAGTCATAGGGGAATGGAGAAAGTTACACCATGTAGAACTACACGCATTGTATTCTTCACCTAACATAATTAGGAACATAAAATCCAGACATTTGAGATGGCAGCGCATGTAGCACGTATGGGTTAATCTAGAGTGTTGGTTGGAAGACCTGAAGGGAAAAGACCTTGAGGGAGGCAGACGTAGATGGGAGAATAATATTAAAATCAATTTGAGAGAGGTGGGATATGATGGTAGAGACTGGATTAATCTTGCTTGAAGATGTAATGGTAATAGTATAGGTTCAATATAAAGTATTTAGCATACAGAAAACGATTCAGAGGGGTATGTTTCTTTATTATGGAAGCAAGTAACTTCCAAAATGTCTGGTATTTTTCATTGGCAATAAATTTGAAAAATTTTAATTTGAATGGTAAGGAACTTAGTTTGCAGCATTTGCTGCAAACTAGTATTAATGTAATTCCAAAATAAATATACAGTGTAATTCACGAAGAGCTATCGCCACTTACGGAACATATTCTCGAAGATATTTTGAGCAAAAAATGTCATATAAACATGGGTTCTATTCTCAATATTTTCGAAGTTACACTAAATTGAATTTGTTAAAAAAAACACCTTTCTTCTTTAGTTTTAAGGGTAATAATATATTACGATACAAGATTGAGAAGAGCTTTTACAAAACCGAGGAAAAGCGAGTTTTCAATTTCCGAAATTTTGTAATGCACTTCACAAATGTGTATTGTACAACATTTTTTTTTTTTGCACGATCATATTTTTAAAATTGAAAATACAATATATTTTGTGCGAGATCGTGCGTATATGCTTGGTTTCCGCATAAAACCAATCCGCGGAAAGTCTAAAATTCCACATTCAGTATTCCCAACCTAACACACTTAACAATTTCCGTCTTCTTACCGCTTAAGTGACATATTGATTTTACTGCTTTAGGCTTTTAACATATTATTTTTAAAGACGTTCAATATAGTAATAATTATAAATTGGAAACTTACCACTGCAATTTCACCTAAATTGCACTCTTAATTATTGTTTTTAAATATTTGCAAAAATTAAGTAAACTCTACAACTCCACTAAAGTTACTGCATTCGTGATGCAAGTAACATTAAGGAAGCCGTGAAAAAATCAACAAGATTCCAGACTCATCATAGACTGGGGGGGGGGGGGAAACAGACGTATATCACGGCCTGCTGGAGTATAGTAAACACAGAAAACATTTTAAAGCAACAATGTTGAAGATAGATATTTTTGTTTTGCAAATTTTCCGTCATTGAACAGAAACCAAGATGGAGATTTCATTGCAACTAACTAGAAATTCCTCTTTCAGGTATGTAATAAACGATCTTCGCACAAAATAATGTACGATACACGAGCGGTATGTTTTCTTTCAATTCTCGGAAATTAAAAAACCTCAACTACGTTTCGCTTTTTCAAACTTTTCCTCGAACATGAAAACTTCAACATACCGCTCTTGTAACGCATATTACTATTGTATTGAAAATTTAGAGCAATATTATTCCAAAGCCAACGCAAAACTGCACTGTAGCGGTAACTAAGCAACAAAAATAATAAAATTATTAGTGCACTGTAATGGGTCTATTTCTGTATAGTTTTATGTTATGAAGATTATGTGTGGGAATTCTAACTTTCAAGGCCTAAGAACAACAGCTGTAAATACAATAAAAAACACGATCGTGCAAAAAGAATATTACAATTACAGAATGAACTATTCAGAAGTATTTCTTTAATTGACTAGTATTCTGAAGCTAAAAATGTGTTGTTAATTCCATAGTTCCTTCGTACAGATTTTTGTTTTTCAGTTTTTACTACAAAATTACATTTCTCTTACGCATTTATCAACAGTAATCTCACTAGAGGTTTCGATTTATCTAGAGAAAATCAAAACTCGAGTGGGATATAATTGACTATTACACGATTAGAAGAAAGTATATAAAGATTAGAAGAAATAAAGTACTCTAATACAATAAATTATTCCATGTTGAATCTTTCGTACACTACTTTTAACATTTGAATATAAATAATTGATTAAATGGCGATCTTACTCGTGTTAATTGTGTAAGCATGTGCGGCTTACACAATTAACACTAGTAAGATCGCCATTTAATCAATTGTTAATAAAATATTAATTGACTTAGTGAAATTCTATTTCACTAATGTCAGCTTCACCAAAACGTTTGAACGGAGCCGCCATTTTTAGTCGACTATCTATGCTGTAAACAAATGACGATTGCAAAACATGTTTTATAGTAAAGAATTTGCAGTTTGAAATGTTGGCAAACAAAGAAACAAATGGTAGGAAGGTGATAAAAACTGAAGAAAGTATATTGGCCTAGAGATTAGAAGAAATAAAACAGTCTAATACAATAATTGACTTATTAAAATTTTATTTCACTAACGCTACCTTCACCAAAATGTTTGAACGGAGCCACCATTTTCAGTCGACTATCTATGCTGTAAACAAATGACGATTGCAAAACACGTTTTATAGTATCGTAAAGAATTTGCAGTTTGAAATGTTTGCAAACAAAGAAACAAATGGTAGGGAGGTGATATAAACAGAAGAAAGTATATTGGCATAAAGAAGAAATAAAATAGTCTAATACAATAAAATAGAATATTGCCTTATTAAAATTCTATTTCACTAATGTTACCTTCACCAAAATGTTTGAACGGAGCCGCCATTTTCAGTCGACTATCTATGCGGGAAACAAATTACGATCGCAAAGTATGTTTTATAATGCAGTAAAGAACTTGCAGTTTGAAATGTTGGCAAACAAAGAAACAAATGCTAGGGTAGTGATACAAACAAACAAATGCTAGGGAAGCGATAAAATTAAACAAATGCTAGGGAAGCGATAAAATTTGTGCGATAAGCAAGCATGATTGGTTGAAAGACGTCCTTTCGTACAGTTTTATTGGTCAAAAGTAGTGTGACGTAGTATAAGTGTAATAGAATAATTGTTACAAATCACGTCATTATTATAAACTCTTTAAAACTGTACATTAGGATGCAAAATTGAATTGTAGAGAATCAGATTGCTAGAAGTCGAAGATCTGTAACAATTCTTGTGATAGGCTTGTAAGAATAATGTAATTTTTAGTAAAAACTGAAAAGAAAAACTGTACAAAGCAACTAAGAAATTAACAACACATTTTTAGCTTCAGAATACTAGCCAATTAAAGAAAGTATTGATCTAAATGAGGGGTTGGAAAGCAATGGTGGATCATTAATGTTTAGGGTGAGGGATTTGGACTTTTACCATTGCTGGTTGTCACAATCAAAAATTAAGAAAACGTTTCGAAGGGTGGTTCTCCCTTCGTCTTCAGGTGGAAAGACGGAGAGAAAGGAAAACCTACTGTTGGGATCGTTTTTTCCTTTCTCTCCTTCTTTCCACCTGAAGACGAAGGGAGAACCACCCTTCGAAACGTTGTGTCTTAATTTTTTATTAGCCACCGGCGTGGCTCAGTCGGTTAAGGCGCTTGCCTGCCGGTCTGAAGTTGCGTTCGGGCGCGGGTTCGATCCCCGCTTGGGCTGATTACCTGGTTGGATTTTTTCCTAGGTTTTCCCCAACCGTAATGTGAATGCAAGGTAATCTATGGCGAATCCTCGGCCTCATCTCGCCAAATATCATCTCGCTATCACCAATCTCATCGACGCTAAATAACCTAGTAGTTGATACAGCGTCGTTAAATAACCAACTAAAATTAAAAAAAAAAATAAAATAAAATAAATTTTTATTGTGACAACCAGCAATGGAAAAAAGTCCAAACCCCTCACCTAAACATTAAAGAAATATACTTCTGAATAGCTCATTCACGCTTTGTAACATTCTTTTACCCTTAAAACTAAAGAAAAAAAGGTATTTTAACAACTTCAAATCAGTGCAACTCTGAAAATATTGAGAATAGGACCCATGTTTATGACAGTTTTTGCTCAGAATGTCTTCAGAAATAAGCTCCTTAAGTGAATCACCCTGTATAATCGTATTACCATGTCATCCGAGACCAACAGAAAATATGAAAAGAACTACCGCTTATTCAGCTCTGGAACACAATAAAATTAGAAGAATGAACAATGCAAAACAGCATGCTACATGCCCACATTACTGGGAGTGATGATGAGATTATTTAATCACAAATCCAAAGATCTGATTACCGGCAGGAGGGACGTTTATTTTCCCTCCATTAGGAATAGACATGTCCTTCGTATTTTCTTCTGTCAGAGTTCAGTTACTTATGAATCCTCTCACAACGCACGTAGACTATGACTGAATGGGATGTGAAAGGAGAGGAAGCTATTCAGTTCAATGATTCTCGAGGCGGGTCACGTGGTGCGCCAGTGGCGACCTCGTCACAGTTCTCGGGACCAAAGGGTGAACACGTTTGCAAGGCTGTTACGTCGAACAGTGAAAGGGAAAAACAGCATTTTCTAAGGATGCTATCCATATTTCACTAACCCACACATCTTGATTTCAATATTAAATTTCAGAAGCACAGATATTTTAAAGTAAATAATATGTCACTAATTTAATTAAAAGGCAACTTGGAATAACTTAAAACGATATTTGTACGAGATCGTGCGTATTTGCATGCTTTCCGCACAGAACCAATACGCGGTAAGTGTGAAATACCACATTCAGTATTCCCGACGTAACACACATAACAATTTCCCTATTCTTACCGCTTAAGCGTCATATTCATTTTACTGCTTTAGGCTTTTAACATATTATTTTTAAAAACGTTCAATATAGTAATAATTATAAATTGGAAACTTACCACTGCAATTTCACCTAAATTGCACTGTTAATTATTGTTTTTAAATATTTGCAAAAATTAAGTAAACTCTACAACACCACAAAAGTTACTGCATTTGTAATGCAAGTAACATTAAGGAAGCCGTGAAAAAATCAACAAGATTCCAGACTCATCATAGACTGGGGGGGGGGGGGAAGACAGACGTATATCACGGCCTGCTGGAGTATAGTAAACACAGAAAACATTTTATAGGAACAATGTTGAAGATAGATATATTTGTTTTCCAAAGTTGCCGTCATTGAACAGAAACCAAGATGGAGATTTCATTGCAACTAATTAGAAATTCCTCTTTCAGGTATGTAATAAACGATCTTCGCACAAAATAATGTACGATACACGAGCGGTATGTTTGTTTTCATGTTCTCGGAAATTAAAAAAGCTCAACTATGTTTCGCCTTTTCAATCTTTTCCTCGACCATGAAAACGTCAACATACCGTTCTTGTAACGCATATTACTATTTTGTACGACTATTACACTTTTCATAAATCGTATTACTGTTGACCATTAAAACGGTACGAAACGGCGTGTTTCTACCAATAATGGCTGCTTATCCTACAAGTTTTATCACTTCCCTAGCATTTTGTTTTATCACCTCCCTAGCATGTTTGTTTTTATCATCTCCCTAGCATTTGTTTCTTTGTTTGCCAACATACTTTCAATAATTGTACTTTTAAAATGATTCATGTTTATTTCATCATCCTTAATTAAAACTTTTCTACGTTAATCTCGTTTATATTATTTGGGTTATGTTATAGCTTCCGCTGTATGAGATTATCGATAGTCACGTATCAGAGATTGTTTAATATAGCTGACAAAAATCTGAAAGTTATAATTTATAAAACAGTTATATTACCGGTTGTTCTTTATGGTTGTGAAACTTGGACTGTCACTTTGAGAGAGGAACATAGGTTAAGGGTGTTTGAGAACAAGGTGCTTAGGAAAATATTTGGGGCTAAGAGGGATTAAGTTACAGGATAATGGAGAAAGTTACACAACACAGAACTGCACGCATTGTATTCTTCACCTGACATAATTAGGAACATTAAATCCAGACGTTTGAGATAGGCAGGGCATGTAGCACGTATGGGCGAATCCAGAAATGCATATAGAGTGTTAGTTGGGAGACCGAGGGGAAAAAGACCTTTAGGGAGGCCGAGACGTAGATAGGAGGATAATATTAAAATGGATTTGAGGGAGGTCGGATATGATGATAGAGACTGGATTAATCTTGCACAGGATAGGGACCGATGGCGAGCTTATGTGAGGGCGGCAATGAACCTTCGGGTTCCTTAAAAGCCATTTGTAAGTAAGTAAGTAAGTAGACTAAAGTAAGAAAAAAATTCAAATACCTGGGAGCAACAGTAACAAATATAAATGACACTCGGGAGGAAATTAAACACAGAATAAATATGAGAAATGCCTGTTATTATTCCGTTGAGAATCTTTTATCGCCCAGTCTGCTGTCAAAAAATCTGAAAGTTAGAATTTATAAAACAGTTACATTACCGTTTGTTCTTTATGGTTATGAAACTTGGACTCTCATTTTGAGAGAGGAACGTAATAGGTTAAGGGTGTTTGAGAACAAGGTGCTTAGGAAAATATTTGGGGCTAAGAGGGATTAAGTTACAGGATAATGGAGAAAGTTACACAACACAGAACTGCACGCATTGTATTCTTCACCTCACATATTAGGAACATTAAATCCAGACGTTTGAGAAGGGCAGGGCATGTAGCACGTATGGGCGAATCCAGAAATGCATATAGAGTGTTATTTGGGAGGCCGGAGGGAAAAAGACCTTTGGGAAGGCCGAGACGTAGATGGAAAGATAATATTAAAATGGATTTGAGGGTGTTGGGATATGATGATAGAGACTGGATTAATCTTGCACAGGATAGGGATCAATGGCGGGCTTATGTGAGGGTGGCAATGAGCCTCCGGGTTCCTTAAAACCCAGTAAGTAAGTAAGATAATTAATTGAAGTGGAATGCAACTGTTTTATTGTAGTGCACTCAAAACACCGCCGTTGAACTACATAAACCTTGCACTTGACTAATGGAGTGATTTACTTAAGAATATAGTCGCGGATTTTACTAACACCATTTCGATTGTCTTTTGTTTGACACGGCTCGGTACGGCCCGGTGACTAGCGGCCAGTGAGTAACGTCGACTATCGACATTGCTCTGCCGTGCGTATTATCCAGTTGCTCCTCAAGCCTTCTTGACTAAGGGCTGGTTCACAATAAACCGGGAACAGGAACGACAACGAGAACGAGAACGAGAACGGAAAAATGTTAAAATAAACGTATTCAAATGTGAGGATTCACAATTAACTATTGTGAATGCTCACATTTAAATACATTTATTTTAACAATATTTCCGTTCTCGTTCTCGTTGCCGTTTCCGTTCCAGGTTTATTGTGAACCAGCCTTAATAATCGTTCAGAAAGTTCAATGAAGATTGTATAGTTAGCACAACTGATAACAAGAGAATAGCTAATCATAACCAGGCAGTGCATTTCCGTTCCCAAACGTACAGCGGATCAAGTAGTTTCTTCTGGTACATCTATTGCGTCACGTGGACTCATAAGCAGGGTATAATTGCAAGCAGGTACGCATGGGGTCATTAAATACCATTGATGTAATGTATTATAAATATGGCCCTATAACGTCACGTGATGTAGAAAGAACATTTTCTTAGTTTAAACAAATGTTATGTGATGTTTATAAGAGATTTGCATTTTCATAACCTGTATATGTTTTCGTGTACTGCAACGGGATAGGTTTTGATAAATGAATTATTTGTGTAAAATGTAAATATTACTAATTTGTATATTGATTGTGAATTGAACGGGTTCCATCAGCTGCTTGTCTATGCGGATGACGTGAATATGTTAGGAGAAAAACCACAAACGATTAGGGAAAACACGGGAATTTTACTGGAAGCAAGTAAAGAGATAGGTTTGGAAGTAAATCCCGAAAAGACATAGTATATGATTATGTCTCGTGACGGGAATATTGTAAGAAATAGAAATATAAAAATCGGAAATTTATCTTTTGAAGAGTTGGAGAATTTCAAACATCTTGGAGCAACAGTAACAAATATAAATGATACTCGGGAGGAAATTAAACACAGAATAAATATGGGAAATGCGTGTTATTATTCGGTTGAGAAGCTTTTATCATCCGGTCTGCTGTCAAAAAATCTGAAAGTTAGAATTTATAAAACAGTTATATTACCGGTTGCTCTTTATGGTTGTGAAACTTGGATTCTCACTTTGAGAGAGGAACATAGGTTAAGGGTGTTTGAGAATAAGGTTCTTAGGAAAATATTTGGGGCTAAGAGGGATGAAGTTACAGGAGAATGGAGAAAGTTACATAACACAGAACTGCACGCATTGTATTCTTCACCTGACATAATTAGGAACATTAAATCCAGACGTTTGAGATGGGCAGGACATGATAGCAGGTATGGGCGAATCCAGAAATGCATATAGAGTGTTAGTTGGGAGGCCAGAGGGGAAAAGACCTTTGGGAAGGCCGAGACGTAGATGGGAAGATAATATTAAAATGGATTTGAGGGAGGTAGGATATGATGGTAGAGACTGGATTAATCTTGCTCAGGATAGGGACCAATGGCGGGCTTATGTGAGGGCGGCAATGAACCTCCGGGTTCCTTAAAAGCCAATAAGTAATTAATTCACAATTTACTAACAGCGAAATGTCTAATTTTAAGTTGCCTCGGTATTTTGTAATAGCCATACACGTTTCGACAGAAAATCAGAATTGTCCCTCATCTACACTTACAATCCAGTTTACCACAATCATATAGTAGACCAAAAATCGCGGCAAATCAACAAAAAGAGGAGACCACAAATTCCAGTCCTCTCTTTTTTTTATTATTTTACAATGTGGAATTTAGGGGGATGCAGAGACTAATACCACACCCCTCCGACAAGCCGTCCCAGCTTTATGCACCAACTAATGAGGTCAGAGCAAAACAGGAACAACTCTATACTACGTACATGGATACGAGAGAGAGAGAGTAAAATAATTTTGTCATTGAGAAACATAATAAAACAAACAGGAATCCCAAAACATCCTTCTAAAGCCGCCACAGTGAATCTTTCAGTAGCGAAGGATTTCCGGACAAAGCCAACCTAAAACTCAATGGCTATAAAATGTATCACAAATTTTATATGGACCATCTGGGAAATGCAGACAGAGGTCACACAAGAGTTCAGCCCAATGCTCGTAGTTCGAGCCACCCGTATTCTCCCCCTCCACCACGGTCTCTCCGTGTCATCTGTGAAACTTGGGTGGAAGAACATCCGAACTCTGTGACAATGTATAGTTTCTGTTGTAGAAGAAAACTATACCCCCTTCAAGCAGAAAATTCTAGCGAGGGGAAAACTTTCCATTTTCTCATTGGCTACTAAAATGTACGAAATGCAGAGGCCTGGCGTCCATACTACCCCCACCACCCCTCTTCTTCGTGCTTCTGTGCGCCAGTATGATCAGTTTCGTGCAAAATATGACTAACTCCACAGCTCCTTGATTCTCTTGCAACTTAAGGTAGGTGTGTATGTGTATACACATACATAAAATACATAAATATAGCCCGGGTCAGCTTACTTCACACCCTAAGGGTGAAACCTAACCATTTTTCTCCCCATTACTACATATGCTAGTAGATAGTGGTGATAATATTTGTCGGTACTGGAGTTCCATGAAATTAAAATTGTACTAGATTTCTGAGCCGGTTACTGGAAGCTAGAGAAATTTGAACATACTAATAATTAATTAATATCAGTATTAATATTAATAGTAGGCCTATATGATTATGTCTCGTGACGAGAATATTGTACGAAATGGAAATATAACAATTGGAAATTTATCTTTTGAAGGGGTGGAGAAGTTCAAATATCTGGGAGCAACAGTAACAAATATAAATGATACTCGGGAAGAAATTAAACACAGAATAAATATGGGAAATGCCTGTTATTATTCGGTTGAGAAAATTTTTTCATCATGTCTGCTGTCAAAAAATCTGAAAGTTAGAATTTATAAAACAGTTATATTACCGATTGTTCTGTATGGTTGTGACACTTGGACTCTCAATTTGAGAGAGGAACGTAGGTTAAGGGTGTTTGAGAATAAGGTGCTTAGGAAAATATTTGGGGCTAAGAGGGATGAACAGGAGAATGGAGAAAGTTACACAACACAGAACTGCACGCATTGTATTCTTCACCTGACATGATTAGGAACATTAAATCCAGACGTTTGAGATGGGCAGGGCATGTAGCACGTATGGGCGAATCCAGAAATGCATATAGAGTGTTAGTTGAGAGGCCGGAGGTAAAAAGATCTTTAGGGAGGCCGAGACGTAGATGGGAAGATAATATTAAAATGGATTTGAGGGAGGTGAGATATGATGATAGAGACTGGATTAATCTTGCTCAGGATAAGGACCAATGGCGGGCTTATGTGAGGGCGGCAATGAACCTCCGGGTTCCTTAAAAGCCAGTAAGTAAGTATTAACATTAATACATAATAGTTATTTTATGTATTGCGTTGTGGTTATAATTCAAGACTATAGCAGATAAGTTTTCGGACTTAGTACTAATAATTTCACGTGGTCAAACAAAATACATTTTTAGGTTAGGTCTCGTGAGTCAGTTGTTTAGTCAAACCAATGAATTTCGTGCAAATCAAGCTTTCAGGTATACTTACTTACTTACTTACTGGCTTTTAAGGAACCCGAAAGTTCATTGCCGCCCTCACATAAGCCCGCCATTGGTCCCTATCCTGAGCAAAATTAATCCATTCTCTATCATCATAACCCACCTCCCTCAAATCCATTTTAATATTATCTTCCCACCTACGTCTCGGCCTCCCCAAAGGTCTTCTTCCCTCCGGCCTCCCAACTAACACTCTATATGGATTTCTGGATTCGCCCATATGTGCTACATGCCCTGCCCCTCTCAAACGCCAGGATTTAATGTTCCTAATTATGTCAGATGAAGAATACAATGTGTGCAGTTCTGTGTTGTGTAACTTTCTCCATTCTCCTGTAACTTCATCCCTCTTAGCCCCAAATATTTTCCTAAGCACCTTATTCTCAAACACCCTTAATCTCTGTTCCTCTCTCAAAGTGAGAGTCCAAGTTTCACAACCATACAGAACAACCGGTAATATAACTGTTTTATAAAATCTTTCAGATTTTTCGAGAGAAGACTGGATGATAAAAGTTTCTCAACCGAATAATAACAGGCATTTCCCATATTTATTCTGTGTTTAATTTCCTCCCGAGTATCATTTATATTTGTTACTGTTGCTCCCAGATATTTGAACTTCTCCACCTCTTCAAAAGATAAATTTCCAATCTTTATATTTCCATTTCGTACAATATTCTGGTCACGAGACATAATCATATACTTTGTCTTTTCGGGATTTACTTCCAAACCTATCTCTTTACTTGCTTCCAGTAAAATTCCCGTGTTTTCCCTAATCGTTTGTGGATTTTCTCCTAACATATTCACGTCATCTGCATAGACAAGCAGCTGATGTTCCTGTAAAGTTGATTTGAATTTCGTAATGCCAGACAAAATACTTGATATGTTGATCCCTTTCTCGTATAGTTTGCCTACGAAAATATGTTACAAATTATTGAATTATTTAGAATAATCTTCCAACATAAAGTATAGTAAGTAATAAGTCATTTAGTACGTATGATCTTGTGATATCTGGTAAAAGTTGGCAATACTGACTAGACGGCAATATTTACTGTTTAGGAACTGTTCTTATGTGACCCTCACTATATATACTATTTGTCGAGATCCGAAATATGTCCTCTCAAAGTGTGTCTTTCCTTCCTTTCCAATACTGCCGAAAACATACAAGAACTCTGAATTCCTATCTTCAAGATAAAAACGAATTCAGAGTTTTGAACTTAAATAATTTTAGAAGGTAGTATTTTGTAGCTAATTTCAGGTTTTGATGGATGGATGAAATCACAAGCGATGGGGTTTTATTCCACATGCTAGCGCGTCGTAGCTCTACGCTCTCACGCCATTCAGCCCGTGAGAGGAAGAAGGAGCTATGTAACAACTCTTTTCAGTTGCGGACACCGCATCTGACGTACAGCTCGAACTCCGTAGCTTGAGAAGCAGATTATTTTCTTCAGAAAACTTTTAATATCAGATTCCTTATATATTATCCCGACAAAAGTTTAAACTTGTGTAACAGCATTCACAAAAAAAAAAATTATAATAATGTGGAGTTGTGTTGGTCTTGCACGACCGTTTTCGAACTCGCTACCCTTACCCCGGGGTTTCTCATCACACAGAGTACTGCAGTAGAGACCATGGAGGATAAATGGAATGGAAACACGATGCATCTGCAGGTGTGTCCGTACTTTCTAGTGTCACAGTTTTCTGTTCCGTCTGACAATCGATACTAGACTGTTTGTACTGCGCTTTCTTAAGCCGGTCTCTTAAGGGTATATGTACGTGAACGACCACAAATATTATCACAAAATCATCATCATCATCATCCTTCACGAATTAGGCCTCTGTAGACCTGTTTCGGCCCCATCTAGCAGTCTTCTTAACGGTCTTCCTGGTCGACGATGTCCTCTAGGTTTATACTGCATCACAATTTTTGGGATTCTTGAATTTTCCATTCTTCTTACATGATCTAGCCAATTGAATTTGTATCTGGTGATTTTTTCTTCTACTGACTCTACTTCTAATTGTTCTAAAATTTCTTCATTCCTTTTTCGGTCTAAAAGAGTATATCCTGCTGTTCTCCTGAAAAATTTCATTTCCGTTGCTTTGATTCTGTTCATGTCTTTTTTCTTTAATGTCCAAATCTCGCTTCCGTATAGAAGGGTGGGTAATGCTAGTGTATTATATATTTTTATTCTTGTAGATTTTTATACTAATTTAGCTTTTAATGTATTGTTTATTATTCCTAGAATTTGTGTAAATTTGGTAATTTTCTTGTTCACATCTTTTTCATTTTGATAAGATATTTCACAACCCAGATAATTGAAATTTTGCACTTGTTCGAGGCATTGGTTATTGTGTATTATCTTACTTAATGCAGGCTCTAAATTTCTAAAATTTTATAAGGAAATGAACTCACAATTGGGCAAAAATTACAATGTACTACAACAAGACTTATTAGAACTTAATTATCTGATAAAAGTATACAAAAAGGTTACTGATAATATTTTTCAAACCAGTTTTATCAAAGTATGAAAAAACAAAAAAATTCTGCAGTTACATCATTTGGTAACCATAACATTGTTATGGTCTCACTGGCATCTTTAATATTTTTTATGCATGTAATACACACTTATTTCTGAAAAGTAGACTACTCTCAGACTTGTAGAGTTGTTTATCTTAATACATTTAATTTTTCTTTGTACCATATAAAATATATTAAAATTTACATAATGTTTTGTGACCTAATTTTTCTATTTTCAAAGAAATGGGCATTATTGTAGTGTACCTTTTGCATACGAGTATATGCATGTTAAATCAGTATACAAAATTTCAGAATTATATCTCAAATGGTTGTAGTTATGAAATAATATGAGTGTGAAAATTGTCAAATTTTGGGAAATTTAATTTAAAGTAAAAAGTGAATTTTAAAAAATATTATTAGGAACCTTTTTTGTACTTTTATCAGAATATGTTCTAATAAGTCTTGTTGTGGTACCTTGTAATTTTTTTTCCAATTGTGAGTTCATTTCCTTATAAAATTTTAGAAATTTAGAGCCTGCTTTTTCTGGTAATATCTGTGGTCGTTCACGTACATATACCCTTAACGACAGCTAACAAAAAAATCTGATAAGCTCATTGGATTAATTATTGAGTAGTTAAGAAATCTATTTTTCAGTTACAACTTCCAAGTAAATTATTATTTCCCGAAATATTTCTCTAAAAAAGATCGTTTCATTACTTATTTATATTCATTGATTATAGTTCACGTTAATACTTTGTTGTTAAAAACATAAAATTGTTTAGTCACACGTTAAAAAGTGTTAGAATTTAAAAAAGACCCGTTTCGAAGTGATGTTACGTCTTCATCAGTGTCTCCAGCGAATAGGGATTATAAAGAATGGACACTGAGCGAATTTTCCTGTGCTTTGTTTCTCTGTGCGCCAGCGTTTAGTTCCACTTTCAAGCGCTAGAGGTTAGTGTAATCGAGCATACGCTAAGATAATAATTGAGTATAGAGTTGAGACACAGGATCCAAACATCGCCTACCTTATTGCATAATCCAGTAATGCTTTGCTTCAAATAAATCAAGTTAACAGCTTTTCCTTATTTCTCAGTGACAAACTAGTTGTAATAATAATGTTTTATATTTCAGATATAATAAGTTATATTATAAAATAATATAATACATTATAAAATTAAGTATCGAATTCGTTTAATATTTGTATATAATATAATATAGGTATATGGTTTTACTTCTCATAAGAGTTTTGTTTTTTCATTTTCAGCGCTATATCATTACATATTTTAATTGTTGATGGGGTCAACGTCTCAACTCTCATTATAAAGGAACTCTAGAGTCTAGACATTACAGTTAATGACGAATTTATTATTTTATGGATCCAATTTATTTTATTTGAGTACATAATGTACCTAGATGTATTAATTGTATGTGTTATATTTCCGCTGTGTCGACTGCTAGCTGGTGTGATGTCAGCGCCAACTCTAGGGAGAAAGCAGAATCTCACGCTCTAGCTGGCATGAAGGTCATTGAAATCAGTCTGGCTACATCAAAGGTACCGACGCAAAGTGTCCATTATTTATAATCCCTATTCGCTGGTGTCTCCTGAACTACTGGTGATCTTGAATTCTGGTATGTAAATTTGTCGATTGTAGGGGTGGGGGTATGTTGCTCTTATGGTGGGGGCTGGTTGTTTGTGTGTTATGACGTATCATGACATCGAATAATGTGTGGGTATTGAACTGTAATTGTGTGTTAAGTATATGTTATGGGTGTGTTATTGTATGTTTATATATTTCGTACTGTTCTAAGATGTTTAACTGTGAACTTCTTGGTATGATGTGTAGAATTTCCATATCTATTTCTATATTATTGCAGTCATGATTATTGTTGATAATGTGGTCTGCATAATTTGATGTGATGTAGGGTTTGGTTATAGCTTTAATATGTTCATTATATCTTGTGTGAAAGGATCTTCCTGTCTGTCCTATGTAAAACTGTGGGCAACTATTGCATTTTAGTTTGTAAACTCCAGTTGAATTATATTTATTTGAATGTTTAATGTGATTATTTAGATATTTCTGTGTTGTGTTATTTGTTTTGTATGCTATCTTGTATTTTAGTTTTGTGAATGAAGTTGCAGTTTTGTGAGTATTGGTATTGTGATATGTTAAGGTTATGTATTTATTCTCACGTGTTGGTTTGTTCTGTTTTTGTTTTGTTTTTTTTTATTAGTGTGTCTATTATGTCAGGATTATATCCATTATCTTGTGCTATATATTTTATTGTGTTTAATTCTTCAGTGTAGTTGTCATTGTTCATTGGTATATTAATTAATCTGTGTGTCATCATAACTGTCATAAAACGTAGAATTATCCTTATAAAAGTTAACGGTTTAAAAATATTACCCACTTAGTTTCATATAATGTAAACAAAATTTTACTCTTTAAATGTATTTAAAATGTCGTGACAGACATGAGTGATTTACATTAAATAATTTAATTCTCAGTACACAAAAGAACATATTCCGCAATAATTCAGTCATAAATAATGACATCATGGGTTGCAACCACCAAATTACTCTTCAAGGAACGACCACTCACATAAATTGAGGGAAAGAAGACAGAGGACGGACACTGGAAAGTTTTCTTTTCTCAATCGTACTATCAGGGACTGGAATGCTTTACCTGTAGACTTACTAAAGGCTTTACCAATAACCAAAAATTTATTTAAAAATAGACTTAAGAGGCCATATTCATAGACATTCTTAGCACGGGCTTCCGGTGGATGATCAGCGAACTATCGTTTTTCGTATTCATAAACCAGTGTTAGCGATATGATATTGTGACAGCGACGTGAGATTCGAACTCACGACCAGCATCCCGCATGAAAGCAGATCGCACAGGCTGCACGGAACATTGAGTGACGTCGCGCGGTGGAGAGAAGAGAGAGGGTGTATTACGTCACGCGACGAGTTTGCGCGCGCATCTGGTGCTGGTAGAGAGGAGAGGGCTCTGGATTTCTCTGGAATGCCATCTCTAGAGACGGGTGGAACCTTCGAGGTTACGTCGCTGTGGTTATAAATTACGGTCGCGAAGGAACGACAGCAGTTTCTGAGTTTTCAGTTATTCAGTCAGTGAGTAAGCCAGAGCAAGCAAGCCAGACTTGTGTGCCGGAGTTCGACTCGAGTGTGCGTCCGCATCTGCGTCAGCATCCGAAGGCCTGAGTTCGAGTGCAGTGGACCGCAGTTGGAGGGACCTGAGTTCGAGTGCAGTGGACCGCAGTTGGAGGGACCCGAGTTCGAGTACAGTGAACTGTCTCTGAAGGTCTGTGGTTCGAGATACCGTGAACTCGAGTGACTGAGATAGAAGAACTGTGAACTGAGAACTGGTAGTTCTAATTTGTAAATAGTGCTTTGTAAATATTAGTTAAGATTAACAGTTCATTGTTGTGCGTAATAGTCCAAGTAAATTGTCATTGTCGTCGGTGGAGTGCTATAACGAATACTGTGTTGAGTGAAGATCCAATTGTTGACGAGAGCGTTTAAGGTGAATTGTAGAAAGGAATTACTGTTGTGACGAATAAATTACATTGTTGTTACTAATAAAATTCACAATATGATATAAATCCTGCACAAGTAACCAGTCGATAGCCGGGGCTAGTTTAGCACGCTCGTAGCGCGGGCTAGCGAAATGTCTATGCATAGCACCCAAGGACTTTACTAATAGACTGTAGTATATTATGCAGATTATTTTGTTGTTTTACAAGTATAGTGAGTAAGCAGAGAAACACAGTGAATCTCCAGTGATTTATATTAGCTGTGCAGTGTGTTGTAGTGAAAGTACAGTGATCTTCAAAGCAAATTCTGAGAGTTATAGTGGCAGAGAAAAAAGATTGATTCACAATGAAAGGGTGTGAGTTATAGTGAACGTGAGGTTAATATAGGAAGTACGATTCTATGGAATAATAAGGATGTAATTACAGATGTTCTGTTATTTGAAGTGTTGTATCAGTGAAGTGTGTTTGTGTCGGTGAAGTTCTATAATTTACAGTGGTAGTGCAAAGTATTTGAACAGTGAAATGTGTTTGAAGTGTTATTGAAATCAAGATAGTATCAGTGAAATGTGTCGTAGTTCCAGTGCAGTGAGTGAGTTTACACCGAAATGAGTGTAGTGCTGAAAGGTACTTGTGCATGTATGAACATATATACTGGGTGTTCATTTCAAAGTGTCATGACATCACTGTTGTGAGTCAGCGATTTGAAGCTAGTTTCAGCTTTTATGTCAGAGAAGTTGCCTATTAATCAAGGCGTTCAATCTGAACTTGAGAACGTGTACGGTATAACTTGAACGTCGTAGCAACAGATGGCGGTCTGTACGGTCTGTGTGCTACCATAACCTCTTTCGAACTATATTTTGCGCGGGCAAGTCGTATGCAGGGTATTTGTTATCATCGGTTGCGTACGGCAACATTCCACAATACAAATCAAATGCTCCGCGTCCATGTTGACAGTCGACGTTAATGTCAACAAATAGTGTACGTAAGTAATCGTCTTAACCCTCTCCCCATATCTCGACAGTAAGAAAAAACTCACCCCCAGTACGTGTTTCCAAACAGTTCACATTCCTGCCACTACTGGAGTTACCGTACGTATCGGTAAGTACTCTTCAGAATGAACGCCGTACTTGCTAGGCAACTTCTCTGGAACAAAGGTAATACGTCTCTGCGGAAGTTTAGAAAGATTGAATTGTCTAGGCTCATCGGCTAGCCACATGACGTTATACAGTCAGCCATGACACACTTTGAACTGAACACGCAGTATAGGCCTACTCGTGGGTTCGAACTTAGGGTTAAGATACAAATTAGATTTACTTTAAATGTTATTTTAAGTGATCGTGTTTCATTTAATTTAGGATGCTTCTTATTATTATTATATTAGTAGTAGTAGTAGTAGTAGTAGTACTGTAGTAGGTTATTTTACGACGCTTTATCGACATCTTAGGTTATTTAGCGTCTGAATGAGATGAAGGTGATAATGCCGGTGAAATATGTAAGGAACCCAACACCGAAAATTACCCAGCATTTGCTCATATTGGGATGAGGGAAAACCACAGAAAAAACGTCAATCAGGTAACTTGCCCCGACCGGGAATCGAACCAGGGCCACCTGGTTGCACGGTCAGACTCGCTAATCGTTACTCCACAGTTTAGTAGTAGTAGTAGTAGTAGTAGTATTTATTATTAATTGCCAATTTATTATTAATAGTCATTATTGAGTGTAATTAGTTAGCACTGCCACCGGGTATTTCCCCATTTGAAGTGTGAATAAATACAAACATACATAAGCACCACTTTCCAAAGAGTTCAACATTCCACGAATCATACGACAAATGAATAAGAATAATAATAAATAATAACATAGAATTCTTAAAGTTGGTTACAGTTGGTGACTACGTCCGATCATGACAAACAGCACAAAGCGATGAGTGGTATCACTGACACACTGTAGATTCACCCCATTTATTTACTCAAACTGCGATAAACGTGTCTAATGTAACACATATATTATAGTGATCTGGATATCATAATCCGCGGGATGAAGCACCAATGGCCAAACGTAGATAACGAATCAAGAGATAAGTCATATAAATACGGATCACCTCTAGTGTCTGCATCATGTCCGTGTTAGTCGTTTATTATACACCTGATAACAGTTATGCGCAGACCTGGCTACATTAAATAAAGTAATGGGTTTATGGCATTCTTCTAAACTTGGACAAGTTAAGATGGTCATTTATTCAAATGCCTGTACAAGTTCAGTGGTGCAACCACCTGGGGGAGGATAAGGGGGTAAGATTTAAGCCCCTAAAATCTCAGAGGGGCAAATAGTAGTTTTTATTTGTAATAATGTCACAAGAGGTCTGAGATTTTCGGCAAATCTCAGACCTCGAATGATATTTATTAGGACTATTTCGTGAATAAAATAAAAATGTAAATAATATATCCCTAAAATTCGCTTCCAAAATGTTAATAATTGTATATTTATGAATACTTAACCTATTCAGACATTGTGAAGTTGAAATAAATGAATAACGATTACTGCAATAAAGAAATTGAATGTTATTCAGTAATGCCAATTGAGAAAAGCGAAATACAGGTTTAAAAATGTTAATTACATGTACTGCGCTTTTCTCTTGTTATTATAACATTAAATACGTTTTCATTATCTGCTGAAGTCATAATTTAATTTAAACATTTTATAGTATAATTACAAATAACCTGATTAATACATTAATTAAATGAACAATTGTTATGAAGAAGTGTAATTTTCTTTAGATACAATGGACATGGAATTAGAAGATGTAGATGTGGAAGTAGAATTTCGCACTTTAGGCCTATTTAGTACAGTGGATTCATGCTCGTCGATTTACGTGGAAACAGTTGGCGACACTGACTAAACAAAAGAACGACCATGCGATAAATTGATAGTGATAAATCGAGCTGCAGAAATTATCGCGATGTATGACTGTGATTGGTTGGAATTCAAAATTTCATTACACTTCAGTGGCCGAAAATGGAATGACGTCATATAAACGAAATAGTCAACAGTAATCTCACTAGACGTTTTGATTTATCTAGAGAAAATCAAAACTCGAGTGGGATTTAATTGACTATTACACGATTAGAAGAAATAAAGTACTCTAATACAATAAAATATTAACAAACTTACTAAAATTATATTTCACTAATGTTACCTTCAAAACGTTTGAACGGAGCCGCCATTTTCAGTCGCCTATCTATGCATTAAACAACTGACGATCGCAAAGCAAGTTTCATAGTACCGTAAAGAATTTGCAGTTTGAAATGTTGGCAAACAAAGAAACAAATGGTAGGGAGGTGATAAAACAGAAGAAAGTAGGATGTAAAGATTAGAAGAAATAAAGTACTTTAACACAATAAAATAGATAATTGACTTACTAAAACTCTATTTCACTAATGTTAACTTCACCAAAACGTTTCAACGGAACCGCCATTTTCAGTCAACTATCTCTGCGGGAAACAAATGATAATCGCAAAGCATGTTTTATAGTATCGTAAAGAATTTGCAATTTGAAATGTTGGCAAACAAAGCAACAAATGCTAGGGAAGTAATACAAATAAACAACTGCTAAGGAAGTGATAAAATTGTAGCCACATGCAGCCATGATTGGTTGAAACACGTCGTATCGTACCATTTTATTGATAAAAAGTAGTATGACGTAGAGAAAGTGTAATAGTCTCTATAAAATTAACATTAAACATAATGTTTAAAAATATTTATTTCATCTCAGCACTATAATATGTAATTAACATTTTTCGTAATTCAAATTTGCTCATTAATCAGCCTCTCTTCGAAATTTTGATCTGATAGCATATTGGCTTTTGGACTACTTGTCTTTGTGGCGAATGGAAACAGTTTTAAGCTAGTTGATATTAATATATCATCACACATTTGGTAATATTTGTTACCATGAAAATTGCAACCAAAATTATTATCCCCCAAACGAATTACATTCCTGCGTCACTGCACAAACGACAAATAGGAGCAAATATATCACATACTGTAGTTCATACTTCCTTCTATGAAATAAATTGGCGTTTTACATAACAGACACAGCATTGCGTACATTGCGCATGTTCGCACCGTGCCTTTGCAGTCCTAGCAGCAACTAGTCTCAGTAAAAAAGTAATTATAGTGTCACGAAGGTGACATTTTCTCATTGTATAGGGACATCATTGTATTTTTACTAACATTTTTAATATTAACCTGGCTATACCTCTGGATCAACGCCGTTTGTTATCTCCTTCCACGACTGGAGTTCGATGATACTGGTGTAATATTCAAACCAATCACTTTACTAGGTATAGGAGGGAAGGAAAGTAGTTCATCCATTTACGTAAACTAGAAAATATCGCGCTTTTGAGTTTGATAATTTTCATTAGGTTTTTGTTTAATCAAAATACAGTACAGTATTAACAATGAGTGTTTTTACTCACGAACTGAGCTGTCCATGTGGACGTATTCATTATGCAGTGTATATTATACTGTCTACAGCACATTAGCGTACAATATAGAGAATGAAGTTAAATTGAAAAATAATCATAATATGGATATTTAAACACATTTTTGAAAATGGTGGCCGTTCATTTCGATACAGGCTTCAGTTCTAATGTGCATATCATCGCACTATAGACTATTGTACCTAATCCCAATTACCATTTTCGTCCTTGGTAACTACTAACTCATGTTGAAATAATTCTGTACCTACTCTATCAAAGAGTACCTTACGTACTGTAAATTCAATCTTCACTTCTGCCCGATCCGAAAAGATAAAATTACTCAGACATACTATCTACTGTCCGTCCAAGTGGTTATGTTGTAGGGTCGTAGAAAGGGAGGAAATCACGTGACAGTTAATTACTTAACGAGGCCCTTTTATTTAAGTTGTTTTAAACAGTTGTATGATATTACGTAGATGTCCAATTCCTAACAGAAATTAATGTTCTCACAAAAGAGCTAAGACGACAACCCAGTCACTAGCTGGCAAATAAAAGCAGGTGGGGGAAACCGGGATACGACGTAGGCAAATGGACGACAGTACCTGTGCGAAAATGATTTAATATTGAAAGCTCTTTCGTCACTGGAAAAGGCGAACATATTTTTGGAACGTACTGTTTACTGTGACCGTAAGGCTACTATGACGGATCTTGGATCTGTGTGCAGGACGGTTGAACTTCATTAGTAGAAGGGGTGGGAGTGAAGTACATTCAAAAACTCAGGTACAATAAAAATTGAAGTAAAAATAAAATGATGTCCCTGTACATTTCGAAACAATATAGTTTCTCATGTTAGGGTTGCCAACTCTAGAGGACGGAAATTCAGGACATTAAAAAATTGAAAAGAACATAAACTTATAATGAATTTCAATATAAACACACTTGTATTTTGACGCTGAATTAAACAATTACAATTACCTTCGTGTTATTTGGTTGCAGCGGTGTAGCCCTATATTAAAGAACATACCATAAGTCTGTACACATTGAAAAGCACAGGGGTTGATAAGTATACATGTCTCTAAACTCACTACATTAACATTGAAAGAATACTTGTTGCTTCCTTTGTTTTTGTTTATTAGTTCTTTGTTTGTTGAAATATAATAACAAAATTCTCTACATGACATTAAAGTTCGTCTTTACTAACAGTTCTGATTTTGCAAGTTCTGGCCTCATCCAGTTCCTCTGTCAGTTCAGAGATTCATTTTTGAAAAAACTCGCTCCACATGAGCATTGCTAATTGGAAGAGCATGTATGTGTTCAGCAATTTTGTTAAAGTTCTTCAAAACAGTGTCCCTTTGTTCTTGAGGAATTGGTAGATCTTTCAGTATTGGCATCATCTCTTTCAATAGGCAATACTCTTGGTACAATGCATCATCAATTTCAAAGTCCAGTTCTGTATTAACATGCAATATAATCACAATTTCAGTACCGGTAAGGACACTGAATGTGAGAGTATTATTAAGGCTTAGAAAAGTGATTTCCTTAAGGGGAGTTGGTCATTATCGCATGCAAAATAATGGTAAAAATAGCCTATATTCAAGCAGTCATAAATATAATACTATTTATCAGAGGTGTTTCATTTTTGTTAGCTATGTGTGTATACACATTAAGCTCTAAAATGAAAAAGAATAATTACTCTAGAGTAAATCTTTATCCTCAAATTAATTTTTTTAATTAAGCATATTTTTTTTATAAATTCGCTACATGTCTGTGATTAGGTACAGTCTATTCACTTATTATAGCACATATTGAATTGAAAATTTGACCACTTACTGCTAATAGATACTAAAACATATCCTACTAAAATTATTCATGTGTATGTAATATTATGGGCATAGGGCTTATAGCAATCATCGCCGTCAATAAATTAAAAAAATTGAAGATTAGTATAAGCCCTATGCCCATAATATTACAGATATTTTAATAATTTTAGTAGGGTATGTTTTAGTATCTATTAGCAGTAAGTGGCCAAAATTTTAATTCAATGTGTGCTATGATAAGTGAATAGAGTGTACCTAATCACAGGTATGTAGTAATTTTTTATAAAAAATATGTTTAAATTCAAAAATTAATTTAAGGGTAAGATTTACACTAGATTAACCATTCTTCTTTCATTTTAAAGCTTAATGTGTAAACATATATCACTAAAAAATGAAAGAGCTGTGATAAATAGTATTACAATTCTGACCGCTTGAAGATAGGCTATTTTTACCATTACTTTGCATGCGATAACGTCCAATTCCCCTTAAGAAGTGAAGAATAGTAATCAAACCATTTTTGCAAATAGTCAATGCCCCTCTGATACACATTCAGTGCTTCCTTCTTAAAGAGATGCACATCAGAATCACTCAAGTTATTCAAATGCTGATTTACTACCAAGCCATGTCACCAACGAGCGCCATGAATTCGCTTCTGCGTTCTATTCAAAGAGCTTATAATACTTACAAACTCTTTGCTTCTATTCATCAAAAAGTATATCGTATAATATTATAAAATGTCTTTGGTAGTCATCGCAAACTACGTCGGATCTCTAATAATGAAATATCAATATGAAATGGGGGGGGGGGATCTTCCAAGAGTGCACTGGATAAGTTTTCTAAAACTGACTTAGCAAATAATCCAAACAATCATAGCATAAAAGACATAATATACAAAAAAATAAGTGAATGGTGTGAAACCAAAGCAGGATCTAAACTTGCAGTTTGATAAAGATGATTATGACATCTTATCAAGACAGTGGTCGTTTGACTTTCATTACGGAACACACTACCTGCGACGGATTAGTATTTGGCGAAGTTCAGCTTTCCGTTCCTGACTAAGGCTTTGCTGATAGAAATTATTATCATGGCTTTGTGAGGTGAATGAGAGCTAGAATTTCACTACCGTTTCCATTCGCTGTTGATTAAGCACTGCTATTAAACTTTCACAAGACATGGAACTTTCCGCTGTTAAACTGCTGTTCAAACCGTTGTCAACAGCAGGCATTCACAAACTGAACTGCTAACTCTGAAGATACTTGTATCTTTCTTGTTGTGTGGAGAGACATTAACTTCAGTTAAATAAGTGAAATTTTTCAGAATGTACAATTTCTAATACACCTATTATAATTTAGAGTTGCTCTCTCGATGTTCCCTGATTGTTATTGTCTATGAAAAAAATACCAACGGCCCAGAAAACGTTTCATCGTTTTCACTGGGAAGCTCAACTCAAATATTTTCGTCACTTATGTGGATAGCACTGGTGAATGTTTTCTGTCGATGTAGAAATTACGCAACATAAGAATTACCCACATCAGGTACAAATTATTCAAGAAATCAAGCCGACTGACAAAGCTCAGCGACGAGAATTTGCAATTGAGATCCTAGATCACATTCACAAAAGCCAAGATTTTATTGTCACGTTACATTTTCTGACGAGGCAACTTTCCATTGTCTGGGAAATTTAAATAACATAACGTCCAAATGCAGGTCTCTGAGAACCCCCGTACAGACCTAGACTAAATGTATGTGTGCTCTTGTGCAGGGTATAATTGGACCTTCCGTTTTCATTGAGCATACTCCCACATCATCTCCGCACCTAGACATGCTAGACACCGGGTGAAATCGTTAAATATTTGGGAATTACATTTTCTGCAGAAATTGTATTTGATCAACCAAGTATTAGTCGAACTTTTGGTCAAGATATTGACAAGTTAACCACCACCAATTTACTAAAACCTGATCAAAAACTGAATATTATGAATCAGTGCATATGGCCTAAGATCATTTATTCGCTCCAAAGTACATCACTGAATTAGATTCCAAAATCTTTCTTACACGATATTGATAAAATTGTCCGGACAGTACTAAGGAAATAGTAGGTTTACCGCACGATTGTCCCAATGACATGCTATATGCTCCGAAGAACCTTCGTGGCCTTGGTTTATTTAATGCTAAATGGGAAGTACACATCCAACACTATAACATTGCCAAGAAGTCTTTTAAAAATAAATGACGAACATCTCCATTTCTGCAGGAATCTTGAAACTGAAAAACAAGAAGCTCTTTCACAATTAAACCTTCCCAACAACGCAGAAGCACATTCGATGACAGGCGGAAGTTTAAGATCTGAGTTACGGCGGAGGTCGTTTAATAATTGGTGTCGTCTTCCACAAAAAGGTAAAGTAAAGGAGTGGTAACTTGCAGTGAAGATCCAAAAAAACAACTCTTGGATTAGTAATAGAAGAGGGATATCATCCTCAGAGTGGACCAATGTCATAAAGATGTCCACAAACATCGCAGCAGTACGATCGGTGCCAGGTCGTTCCTTTCAAGATCAAAAGTGTCGTCATCCAGGATGCAGCGAAGTAGAAACCCTTGGGCATGTTTTGGGTTATTGCCCTAAAGGAGAACTACTGAGGAACAATCGCCACCATGAAGTGAGAAGCTCCATCGCAACCACTCTTCGGAAGGCAAAGTGGGAGGTTTACGAAGAAGTGCACTGCTTGGCTGAGAATGGGTCAACGAGAAGAGCAGACATTATAGCCATCGATCACCGGAATCAAAGAAGCCTCATTCTTGACTCCACTGTCCGTTTCGATAAGGATGATCAACAGGCCAACAACGCTGACAATGAAAAGAAGTCTATTTACAACCCATATATTCCTCACTTCAGTGAGAGATACAAAATGAATATTAATACATGAGAAGTGAAAGGACTTCTTTTTGGCGCTAGGGGAACTTCATTTAAGTTAACCAAAACCATTCTCCTTTCTCTTAAATTTTCTAATGAGGATATTAACAAAATTTGTCTAATGGTATTGAGAGATTCATTATCCATTTTACACAATCACTTGTATAATAGTATGTAATTTTTTTTCACTTCATCTCATTACTCTACAATGTCTTTTCATCTCATGTTTCTCCGAACTCAAATTGTACTTTACTTTTAAATTTATCATTGTTCCGTATTCTCTCCGCAATCATATTGTATTTTTCATTTAACCTCTGCTTTGTATTCTGGATCCTAGTGGTCAGCCGTAGATTTCGGCCAGAAGTCCCAAATTGTGGAAATTGTTGTAGTATATATCCACAGATTGCACAGGAAAAGTAAAGCTTCCAACAAGAAGCACCTCCTCATAGAAGCATAATTCTGAGGACAACAATGAACAGCACTTTCCAGAACCGTTCGATTGGATGTGCTGGTACAACAGCATGGCCCCCACGTTCTCCCGACATTACTCCGTTAGACTTTTTTCTTTGGAACTGTCAAGGACGATGTATATTCTACCAAGATGACTCACCTAAACAACTTACGTAATAGCACTGCGGAAGCAGTAACAACTAACACACCATTATATGCTACAAAGAACTTGGGCTGAAATCGAGTATTCTTTGGATATTGTTCATGCTACCGAGAGGGCTCTTGTAAAAACCACTACTGAGTGTTGTTGTGAAATTGAGTTGCATTTCCTAATAAAGGTGACAAAAATTCCCTCGCATTTCCCTTTTTCTTTGAAATCAGTGAAGTTCGAGAGGATCACCCGGTACATGCATAATATAAGACATTACATACATAAATATATACATGCATTGCACACACATACTCTCCTCGTGCTATCCAATTACAAATAATGTATATAATGTGCATAAATGTACAAACGCAAATATAGGAAGTGCAGAGAGTAACAAAAAATACTACTGTGGAATGGTCAGTGATTTTAATTACCTTCACATAATGGAATTCAACGGACCTGGAAACGAACAATATTGTTGTTAGTATTCTTCGAAGGATTTGTACGCAATTCATTACATTAAAAGAACAAAAAATTACATACACAGTACAACACAACAGAAATACTATACGTGACATCTCGAATAGCTGATATACAGCGTTATCTTATTTTAAAAGATTTCGATAGCCTTTCTATAGCTGGACATAGCCCTATTTGTTCAGTTTCTTAACCAACACTAATACTCATTAAGTAGTGTGCCTTCCTGATCATGTGGTTGGTTACATGACATTTGGTCAATTTTGTTTATTTCCGTCCATTATAGGCCTATGTATGTATTTATTCACACTGCAAATGGATATATACCCGGTGGCAGTGGTAATTAATTAGTTTCAACTTTACCTTTAACATGCTGTACTATACAACACATTTCAATGCAGTGAGAACAGTGTTAAGATTTTTTTAAACACTAAGGATGCACCCTGCATTGTGATTGCTCATGAATCTTTTACTGATATTAATATAAAGGTCCATTCGTAACTGCTTTCCAGAATTACAGTAACTGAAATTATAATACAGCCGGAGGATCAAAATAAATTTGTGTACTTGTATTGCTAAAATTGCATTCACAGCATTAAATACATAGGTTGGATAAAAAGTTATGGCAACACTGCTGTCACGTGACAATGGTGCGTTCGAGAGCTGCCAGCTGTGTGGACATGAACAAGGACTGTTAGATGAGTTAGTGCAGCCAGCGGCGACAGTACTCTGTCAATCTGCTGCAGTGTGTAGAACGTTGACTTTCATAGGGATAGTGCGAGCGCCCTAAGACCACGTTTACAAAACTAGAGCAACGTTCCTGGATCAAAATTGAAGTGGCAAGAGATCGTAGTGCACAAGAATGTTTTCAGGGACTGCGTAAAGCAAGTGCCGATGCAGCGTTGCCATATCGCACAGTGGCACGATGGGTTAAAGCGTCCCGGGAAGGCAGGGATGCCGTTCAGGACAACCTCCGTACAGGACGGCCCCGCGTGGAGGACAACACAGTTCAACTCCTTGCTTCCCTGTTGGATGCTGATCGCCGATGGACTGCGCGTGAGTTAGCAGCGGAAGTCGGAGTATGACACAAAACTGTGCTCCACATTCTGCACGACATTCTGAGTACAGGGCGTTGGATACCCCATGAAATTCCCGAGGTTTAACAATGGCACACAAAACTGTGCTCCACATTCTGCACGACATTCTGGGTTACCGCAAAATTACAGGGCGTTGGATACAAACCATGAAATTCCGAGGTTTAACAATGGCACCGCTTTCTATGCAGTCGCACAGGCCTTGTTGGTTACCGGTACCAAAATTGGAAAGATGACGACTTTCTTTCCGAAAGGACGAATCGTCGCTATGGACGAAATCTTATAGCCTTAAATTTCTCGCTCAACCGACGAACCAACCAAACTTGAAACGTCAATCAAATGAATGGAAGCATCCAGGTTCTTCTCGTCCGAAGAAAGTGCGCCCTACACAAAGTGCTGTGAAGGAGATGTTTATTGTGGAACATCCACCGTACTCACCCGATATGATCCATGCGATTACGATCTTTCCACCAAAGTGAAAGAACCACTGCGAGGGACCCGGTACAATACCAGAGATGAAATTATCCGTGCTATAGGGCGGTCAATATGGAACATCAACAAAGATGGACGCGCTGATGGTGTACGACGCCTTCCAAACATTTGGAAAAAGTTAATAAATAAGGGAGGGCGACTATATAGAAGGTACGTAAATGTTGTACCCCTGTGGATAAAGTCATGTCAGAAATACCGAACTGTTGCCATTACTTTTTATCCAGCCCTAGTACAAGCCATGATTAAAAAATAATCTGATTAATTACCATACAGTTACCTTATGAATAATTAGAAATACGAAAAGAGTTTACCAAAGAATTACAGTGTTTTCCAAATGTGCTATCATGTGATGTAATACATATCATTTTATAAATTTATTTTTCTGTAACAGAGGCTATGAAGAAGAAAATAGGCTATGAAGCAGCTGTTCACAGTTCCTTAGTTTTTCATCCATATTTTAAAATCGTCCACTTCCTTATAATAAAATTATCGTCCAGACTAAAATAATGTTCATATGCTTTTTTGGTCAATCTTTATGCATTCTGGTCCCTAAATTTTAGTATGCATTTTCTTTTTATTTTGTATTAAGAGCGCGGACATATAAATTAAAGTCGACCTGGTTAGCGAGTTGGTATAGCGCTGGCCTTCTATGTCCAAGGTTGCGGGTTCGATCCCGGACCAGGTCGATGGCATTTAAGTGTGCTTAAATGCGACAGGCTCATGTCAGTAGATTAGTAATTTACTGGCATGTAAAAGAACTCCTGCGAGACAAAATTCCGGCACATCCGGCGATGCTGATATAACCTCTGCAGTTGCGAGCGTCGTTAAATAAACATAACATTTTAACATATAAATTAAAGCTGTGTACGTTAATCTTTCACATATAACTTGTTATAATTTCAAAAGCTACATATTCTTGTGTTGCACGTACACATATACATAATACAAACGCGAATACTAATTTCTTGAAGAAATTCATTATATTCCATCGGTCGAACATCATACTTGAACATCGTACTTGAATGGATCGTGACGACACACACACACACACACACACACACGCATTGCTATCTGCTGTTTTCAGTCCAATTTTATAGATTTTTGGTTATTTGTGATCCCAACAGACTACAGAATGGTCTGTTTTCATAAACAATATTCCTGCAGGTATATTTGCCTAACTCAATGGATATCTCTGCAGGTCAATAAAGGGACTAATGGAAGGATAACCTATAGTTGTTCGGGTAACAACCACTAGTAGTCCATTACGACAGTAACAAGAGCACACAAATGATAGCGAATCGCATAGTCGGTGTCACATACGAAGTGCAAAGTTTAGTACAGCAAGTTAACTTCGTAAGTATGGCTTAAATCTTCATCATGAAAAATAAATGTATAGCGTGCCAAGTATATTATGTTACATCAATACCTCATTCATTCATTCATTCATTTATTTTATTCCATAGATCTTACATGAGCAATGAAGCTTTAAGATGTGGAACATGTCAACATTTCACAATATTACAATTACAATTTTTACAAATTTTTATAGTTTTACAATTTAGAAATTTTCTACAATTTTTACAATTTTGTACAATTTTACATTTTTTTACATTTTGGCGAGATGTAGTGAGATGAGATGAGGTCCGAGGATTCAAAATATTACCCGGCATTTGCCTTTTCGGTGGGGAAACCTCGGAAAAACCCAACCAGGTAATCAAATCAGCGGGGGACAAGAGATATTCAAGTGGGAATGTATGCATTTATTTTATATTCTTTAAGGGGTTAGGTACAGCTTACAGTAGTAAAATTTTGGAAATATTCAACATTTTTTCCTCCATTACTGTATCTTGTACAATAATGAAAAGTAGTATGTGTAAAACACTGTCCTTCTGCTATATATATAAAAAAAATTACGATTAAAAGAATATATTTGCATTTTTTTTTTTCAAAATTCAGTTCACTGTGCAGTGATGAAGCGTTTCCCACATAACTAAAAAATTATCCACCAATCTGTGATGACATTTTTTGTGTGTATTTATGCATGTCATATCTACAATATGATGCAAGATCACTTCTCTAACTTTGTTAGATTGTCTGATAAAAAATAAATTAATTCAAAAGAAAGGGTCAAATATCAGCATTTTCTTCTAACACAAAATAAAAAAAAAATATATTAAGGAATGTGGTTGAAAGAGCATTACACTATAAACATGTGTTTCAGCAATAAAATAAAAGAGAGAGAACATGAAAAAATTAACAAGTTTATGAGTTATGAAGGAAATGCTTCATCACTGCACAGTGAACTGCCACAGTTTTGAATTTAAGAAAAAATAATATATTTTTTTAATCGTAAAAAAATAGCAGCAGGACAGAGTTTTACACATACCAATTTTCTTTATTGTACAAGATACAGTAATGGAGGAAAAAAATGTTGAATATTTCCAAAAATTTTACTGCTGTAAGCTGTAGTTACGTACCTAGGTGTATAATAAGAATAGTGTTTTCAATTCTGTGATACTTTATTATTGTACATAATACTACTACTACTACTACTACTACTACTACTACTACTAGTAATAATAATAATAATAATAATATAATTATTATTATTATTATTATTATTATTATTATTATTATTATTATTATTATTATTATTATTATTGAATTTTAATATGCAACTTTGTATACAAGATGTTTCAGAATTCAATTCAGGGGTTGTAGAGGGGTTCCAGGTAAGTATTTTGTGACAGGGAACTAGGGGTTTGCGGGTTCAAACTTCCACGTAATGGCGTGAAATATTTCTCAGGCTAGTGCGTCACTGACTGAACCTGCATGTGACATAGCGATACATTTAGAAATGTTTCGGATACAATATTGCTATGTCTCTATGGCACAATCAATAAATATTGTAGGTGATTTCTGTCAGAGGGTGAGGTCGAAAGTTCAAACTTCAGCACGTATTTTTTTTTCGCCCAACAGTGCATATTATTGTGGAATCCCGGCCACCAAGTCACTAAATTGAGTGATGATGAAGATGACGAAGGGAGAAGGGGAAACCCGGTGCCGGCACGTAGCCTACTCCTGTCGAATAGCACCAAGGGAGCCGCCAGGCTTAAAGTCCCCATCCGACGGACAAATCACTATCAACAGTGACGTCATATGCCTTCTCTTCATATGCACTGCGGAGAGATTTGGGATTTAACCCAGGCATATTGGTGCACAATCTAGTGATTAGAAGTTGTGCACCGACATCTCTCCTAGTGCCGAGGTAGAAATTTTACATGAAGATTTCTGACCCCGCAGGAATCGAACTCGGGCCAGCTAGTCTGGAGGCAGACACGCTACCACAGAGCTGACTCGGCGGAATTTTAATTAAATAATGACTAGGGTTTTAAAAAATCACAATGAATTTTAAGAACCAAGTGAATAATTATTTTCAGCAACACTAAAACTTGCAGTCGTATTTCTCCACCGCTGCTAACACTTCCGGCTGCAAGACTAACGAACGCGAGTTCAATTCTCCGTAGGGCAGCCGTGGCGAAAATGTAATCGTGCGCCGAGCCACTGTGTAACCTGCAACGTGCATAGGACCTATGGAGGGAGGCGGACACCCGAAGGGGAAGTGAAGCAACTGTCTGACTTATTAACGGATTTTCGTTTTCCTTACGTCAAGCACTTAAATATAATTTTATACAGTATAAGATTACAAACTAATGTTTAGTACGTGTAACGAAGAAAGAAATGAACAAGAAAACACAGGACACATTATCACAACCTAAAGTTAACTGTCTTCAGAATTTCTTTGCGACAGAGTTTCAAAATCAGGAATAATGTCACTTACTGCCAGTCGTAGTTGATCACGAAGGTATTTGTCTGTCAGTCGTGATCTAAATTTGGTTTTTACTATTTTCATTGTTGGAAATAATTTTTCACAAACGTGTAGAGAACATGGCTTCAACGGAGGAAGCGAAAGAACGAAGCTTCGGATATTTATTTTTTGGCAAAGATTTGAAAAGTTCAACATTTGTCAAGTCCTTACATCTAGCTTTCATTTAACATCACATTGTAAATCTGTGAGTTTAAATTGAAGACCTAACCGCATTATTCGTACATCTGCTGAAAAAGGATCATGATCATAATAATAATAATAATAATAATAATGTTTAATGAGTAACATGTAGTATAATGCCGTTTTATGTTATACAACCGTTTTCCTCTTAATACTTGTGAACAAATCATACATTTAATAATCTCACCATATTGGCAGCAAAAAAATGCGTCCTCCCATCCTACTTGAAACTTTCGTTTTTGTAGAGGTGCATGGTTTCGAGAGAGACATTGCGACGATATGCCACTCGCAGGTCAGAGACAAATACAAATGGAACGGAGTTTGACTCCAGTGAGTGAGAGGGTGGAGGTTGGAGGAGTAAGAGACATGCACAGCTATCATTGCGAGCCACAATGTGCTCGTGAGTTACATTTTCGCCACGGCTGCCGTAGGGAAATGGCAATTACCTCCATTCTCATAGAGACTGGAAAAAGTGTGCGCTCCTTGCCTTCTGCTCTGTCCTTCCTTATGATCACGTTACTGCTCGTTGATAACCGTTGCACAAGTACGAAATGAGCCATGCAACCATGATTACGCTTCGTAAAATGTGGGTCTGTCGTTACAATAGTCTCACAGTCCAGAACGTCTGACTGTGATTATGAAGTAAATATGTAGCCCAACGTAGGATATCCTGGCAGTGATGTTCATGAATAAGTGACTGAATTCAGGGGCGGACTCATCTACTCAAGTGAATGAGGGGAGCAATTAATAATAATCTAATAAACGGATTCTCCTACAATATTCGATATCGAAGTTGCTCAAGAGAGTTCAGTTGGCAGTTAATTAAGGAATCGTATACTGCAGAGCCTGTAAAGTCTTTCAACTCTTGCGAAGTGATCCGTGAGCCCAGTCTCTCTCTCTCTCTTTTTTTTTTAGTAAGTTATTTTACGACGCTTTATCAACAGCTTAGGTTATTTAGCGTCTGAATGAGATGAAGGTGATAATGCCGGTGAAATGAATCCGGGGTCCAACACCGAAAGTTACCCAGCATTTGCTCATATTGGGTTAAGGGAAAACCCCGGAAAAAACCTCAACCAGGTAACTTGCCCCGACCGGGATTCGAACCCGGGCCACCTGGTTAGACTCGCTAACCGTTACTCCACAGGTGTGGACCCCAGTCTCTCAGGTTCGTGATGTTGGTAAGAGCGAATTCGGAAGTAAAATAAGAATGGCAGATGTTTGGAATCTCCGAATTAGGTGCGTTCGTACATACACGAGAGTGCACTATACATGAATGGGTTATTTATGAAAGGGCCTAAGTCTTGAATACTAAATCGTTGGAAATTTAAGAAAAACTGCTTACAGGCCGAAATTTTGAAATTAAGGCTGAAATAAAAATTGTATCATAAATTCTACTAAGCATTAGAGAGTTAAACTTAGTCCTCTTCATATCTAAATCGATATATCTACACCCAAAGAGAAGTATTACATTACAAACTCGTTTTCAAAAAATTAGCGACTTAGGCCCTTTCATAAATAAATCCATTCACATAAGGAAAGAACGTTAGTTGTCGTAGAGTAGTTATTAGTAGGCTTCGTATTCCAGCTACCTGAAGACTCAAGTTAAAGACACATTGAGTATATAGTACGCCGAACACAGGTAATGCAACGGATAAGGATATAAACAAACAGGTTGTCGCTGCGTGTTCGTGGAGTACAGTCAACTCCCGACATTCTGAAGCTATACTAGTAAACATATGCTTGAGCTGTGATGTACATTTTCTTCGTGATCTTTGCAGTGAATAATAACGTGCATTCGTAAGTTACGGAACTAGAACATATGCGGGTGCCACTTGAAATGGTTTTGTATTGAAATAAATTCTTTTAATAACACATGACGTTATTGGTGCATGATGTAGTACAAGATATTCCTATTGAATGATATTTTTTCGTGTTTCATTAGAATACTGCATATGTTGCTCATCACTGAAAACCCACTAATTTTCTATGTATTTTTCTCGAAATCCCCTGAAATATATATTATTTAATTTATTAATTGGGATGTTGGCACTGAACATCATGATAGGCTACACAAATCCATGCTAAACGTCAAGTTAATATCCTAATAATTTTCAGATTTTAATGGTACTGGTTCTTTTGGATTATGTTCAACACAATTTCGTGCCTTTTGACAAAATTGCAGTACACTGTTTTGTTTTGTCACTTTGAGGTTTATTTTACACAATGTATATATAATGTTGTCTATAATGACAGTAAAAATATTAGTTAAAATATCCTCAAGTATGCCCTGCAATATTACACGCTTGAGCGTCTTACCTAAGGCATTTTACCTCTGCAATGAACCTTCAATCAGCCACAAAGATGCAGTTATTTAAATAATACGACTAGTAAGAGCAGTGATCGATAAGACTACTCACTATGACTGCGTCCCGGCTTTGACTTGTTATAGCGAAAGGCAGAGGATAACTATTTTGTATACGAACATACCTATACCTGCGCTGTGACGTCACATATACTTCGAATCAAGCAACTTCATTCCAGCTTATAGGTAGCTGAATTACGAAGCCTAGTTGTCAGTATTATCACTAGGCTTCGGATTTTTAGGCTGTAAAAATTAAATTTTAGATGCCTAAAATAAACTTTATGAAATAGGTTCTAAAAACATACCATCTAAAATGACCTCCCACCACACCTTATTCAAAATAAATACCTCACATATCTACTAATTATAATTAGTTGATTGACTGTCCTATAAAGATCTTATCCTGTCTTAAACAACAGACTATTTCCATAGCTGTCTCTACACGGGTATACTACTGTAAAACGGAATGGGAGTGCGCAATGATATTGAAAAACTGAACCATTTTTTTGTCCCTAAATTTAGATTAAGATTCATTCATTTTATCACATAATATACAGGGTGTCCACCATGAATCTGACACATTTGAAATTGCTGTATAATTCATACTGCTTGGGATAAAAAGAAAAGAATGCATGCAATATCAAGAGTAACTCACCAAGTTTTATTTAAAAAATCAGTACACCTCAACATGGAGATCCTCTCGTTGCACGAAGAACATCTAGCCTGAATTCAATTTCCTGCCAGGTCTTCTAGAGCATCTCGGGCGTAACGGAATTGACGGCATCTTTTATGCGGCTGCGTAGCTGTTGAAGATCACGAATTTTGTGGCCTGTATACACTTTGTTCTTGACATATCCCCACAATAAAAAGTCTAGAGGGGTAATATCCGGTGATCGAGGTGGCTATCTTGTCGGTCCATCACGCCCAATCCAGCGACCGGGAAATTATGTGTCGAGAAATTCTCGAACGATCAGGCTCCAATGTGGTGGGGCGCCGTCCTGTTGAAAGATGACGTTCGGCTGCAAATGCATTAACTGAGGCACAACAAATTGATCCAGCATGTCGAGGTAGGTATTGCGCGTAACTGCAAAGAAAAAGGGGCCGATGATCAAATTTTGCATCAATCCGCACCACACATTTAATTTCGGGCTGTCACGAATGTGTTCCACAATGCAGCGTGGGTTTTCTGACCCCCAAATACGCGCATTATGTGTGTTGACTTTGCCCGATAAATGAAAAGTGGCCTCATCAGAAAAAGCAATGCGAGTTAAAGATGTTGGGTCTTCATCAATGTGCTGTAACATGTCGATAGCAAATGCCTGCCTCTTATTACCGTCATCTGGTTTCAGTTCATGAACCAACTGCAATTTGTATGCATGAAACCCAAGAGAGCGATGCAGTATCTTATGTACCGTGGACTTCGGCATCTGCAGTTCTCGTCCCGCTTGTCGAACTGACTTGCGTGGACTTCGTTCATAGCCTGTCTCACTGCTGCTACACGCTTCTCTGATACGCGCACATTGCAATTTCACCACACTTCCCGTTGCTGTTTCCATGTCTTAATGGTGGTCCGTGATGGTGGGTCCTTCTGGAACACGCGCCGAAAGTTGCGTTGAACTTGAATCACCGAATTTGTTTCAGCATACCACCAGATCGCTTGTGCTCGCTCTTGCGCTGTCGCCATTTTGACTTAAGCTCAGTGTTGTCAGATCTTGGAAAAATATTTCCGGAGGTGGTAATGAAAAAAATCCTGAGATTTGTCCACAATTTCCGGAGGCACTTTCGAAAATCACATAAAATGTTATTATAACCTTCTAACTATTACAATACATGAACCTGTAATAAAAAGATTTCTACTTTAATTTTTCTACTCACCAATTTGATTAGTAGTCACCACCTTCCTCTTATAGATATTTCTCCAGACCAGATTACGTTCGTTTTTATGCGTTACATATTTTATATTTAGGGAAGCGTTATTAGTGAAGTTATAAAATATTAACAAAACTTTAACTATATAATATTCATTTACCAGTTTTAATGTATGCCAGAGATTGGTTTTTCTAAAAAAAAAAAAAAATAAATAATTTCCTACATCAAAAAATCCGGACATTACAACTTTATTTCCTATTTTTCCGGGAAGTTAAAAATTCCGAAGATCTCCGGAGACCTGGCAACATTGCTTAAGCTACCGCACTAGTCCATAATTGTTCAATTTCTCCATGGATAATATATAAATTATATATAATTTGAACTGGTAATGGAACTTGTGGGAAAACGGCTGAACGGATTTTAATGAATGACCCGTCATTTTGAAGCTTGGCATCCGAGGATTTTCAGAAAAATAGTAACTTTCAGTGAAGCGTTAGTTTTCCTACATAATTTTCCTATTTTCCAAAATCCATCTTTCGTCAGTTTAAAAACGAATTACATTTCAGTACAAAACAAAACACACACTACAATATTATTACACGAAGGCCATGATCTGCAGGATTGCTGACATATTAAATTTAGAGCTCAAATTCAATATTGGTTATTAAAAACTTCTAAAAATAATTTACAGATCTGATTCTGCGGTGTGTAATTTTCTGAGTACAGCTGTGTACTGGATATTAAAATCTACAAAACTTGAGGTGGTTTGATGGCATTATTATCATTAGAAATGAAATATTATTATAGTTAATGCCATGATGTGACTATTTTTCATTAATTATACATATTAATGCTGTACTGATGATATGAAAGTGAAACGTTTTGGGGTTATGTCAGTACATGTAGAGAATATCTTAAATTAGATCTTCATTTATATAATTTACTGAGTGGCGGCTTCTATAGTATAACTACAAAACTTATATAAGATAATATTGTTATTAAAAATGAAATATTTTTATAGTTATTAATCAAGTGGGATTGGGTCTTTTTCACATACTTAATAGCGGTGTGGTGTAGATATTTATATGCGTCATTCTCTTGAGTACTGGCTCGAGAGAGCGTAAAAATTACAGTTCCTAATGAAAGACCAAAAAGTATTACTTACTGATAAAATAAGAGGCCTACAAAATTATGTAGTCTCCCAATCATTTCAGCAAGACCTCTTTGCAGAATAAAATGATTTTACCCTCTACATTTCAAGCTCTACATGCAGCAGCTATATCAAGATGCTATGTCTATTGTTCGAAAGCATAGCAAACCTGACTTTTTTTTAACTTTCACCTACAGTACAATCCACAATGACCTGAAATAGCTATTGCTTTACTCCCACATGAAAAACCCACTGATCGTCCTGACATTGTTACTTGCGTTTTCGCGTTGAAACTAAAAAACTGAAGGTGGATAGGTTCAAGAAAATGTATCTGGCATAAAAAAAACCATTCAGAGGGAGTATGTTTCATTATTACGAAAGCAAATAACTTTCAAAATGTCTGGTAGGTTTATTCTTAATTGAAAATAAATGAGAAAACATTTTATTTGAACGTCTAATGAACTTAGTTTGCAGCATTTGCTGCACAAGTCACTAGTATTATGTAATAAGTCCATTATACCTTTGCGGGCCTAAAAAAAACTTTTATGCCATCTTGCATTATAAACAGGTTGTTACTACATCGAAAATCGTGCGTAATTGGCTTATTACAGCACACGTGCCGATAAAAGCAATGACGTATTTACTATGACGTAATACCGGAACGCTTGCTATCTTGGTTATCGCTTCTACGCGCGATGTAACAAGAAATGAAATGGACAGAAGGTAACGTATAATTTATTTCCAATCTTTAACAATTTTGTATCACATTTCTTATATCACATAAAACAATTCCTTGGTTCAAAGAAACTATATTAACAAAATAAAGGAACATTTGCAACATAACCTGCAAGGTCATCCATTGCTCAATGTCAATCCAGGCGCAACTAATCGATACGAACATATGAAGACAATTTGTCAGCTATGGATCCCGAATTGAATTTCATTCATAATTTCTTTCCTACAATTTATAATGCTAAGATGCTATAAAGTGTTGTATCCAACTCGTGGATAATCTTATTATGACACTCATAACATGATCATCAAGATTATCCACTTGTTGCATAAATAACTTATAGGCCCTAGGGCCAAAAAATATGTCGTTTGTTTACATATACTTATATCTCTTAACAATTCCAACAACTGACAAATGCTTTAATAACAACTCCAGAAGGAATTTCGGTTTCAAAAGATCCCAACATCATTTCCAACATAACAGAACATGGGAAACGGCACTTTTAGTGGCCGCCACCAGCAGCGGAGCCAACCACTCAGACCGTCTGCAGCGCCACTATTCTGTGGCTATGGCTGCGTCTCAAAGCCCTCATTTATATCCATTATTCAGAAGCGACAGCGCTTTTAAAAATGGTCTCGTCTGAAGGGGCTCTTAATGTCATGAGACCACATAAGTCCTCAATGTGCTCATCATTGTGTACCCAACACAATTCATGTAGCAAGGCTAATTTCTAATGTAAATCCAACATCTCAATGGTATTATTTTAAAGCTGAAACAATTTTCCTTTGAGATAATCAATGTCCCTGAGTCGCAATAGGGGAGACTCGGCTAATTCCGCAATATTAAGAAGTAAATTTATCATACATCACATATTCATTATATATGAGGTCTCGCCCACCTCATTGAATATTACACGACTACTCTGAAGTAGCCAATGTGTATTATCACCATTTAATACGAGAAAAATTAATTGATGAACTACTGGACTTACTCGTGTTAAATATGTAATATTTGTCCTGCTTACAGCTGTTTCAGTGCAAGATTCAAAATGGATTATCAAGACCTTTCTACAAGTCAACTAGTACGCAAATACAGGTCAGAGCGCATCGAAGCACTGAAACAGCTGTAAGCCGGACAAATATTACATATTTAACACGAGTAAGTCCACTAGTTCATCAATTAATTATATTAAAGTGTTAAAAGTGGTGTACGCAAGATTCAAAATGGAGAAAAATTCGTTCCGGCACCGGGAATCGAACCTAGGACCTCTCAGCTCAACGCGCTGAGTGCTCTTTCCAACTGAGCTATGCCGGGACACGATCCACGGTGCCGGCCGAACTCCTCTCGTAATGCTTTACGGCCTTACTAGACAATGTAAGTCATACATGCAGGAGCGCATATTTAAATGACTTTATGGCCATATTCAACATCAGTTTGTGACAACTGCTAACAGTTAATACATCACATATTCATTATATATGAGGTCTCCCCCACATATATGTTTATGTTGATGTTGAATATGGCCATAAAGCCATTTAAATATGCGCTCCTGCATGTATGACTTACATTGTCTAGTAAGGCCGTAAAGCATTACGAGAGGAGTTCGGCCGGCACCGTGGATCGTGTCCCGGCATAGCTCAGTTGGAAAGAGCACTCAGCGCGTAGAGCTGAGAGGTCCTGGGTTCGATTCCCGGTGCCGGAACGAATTTTTCTCGTATTAAATGGTGATAATAAATCTAACATATTTTTATCAAAATCTTCATTGAAAAATATTATCAAGTATGTAGACATGGACGAAATCTTTCATTACCAAATGAAATAAAGAGACCTATTAAAATGCAAATATATTTAGTTGTAGATATATTACAGTTGAAAAAGAATAACTCGGCTAATTCCGCAACAGTGCGGATAAATCCGCAATATGACTTGGCTAATTCCGCAGTAGTAAATAATTATGAAATACATTATGAAAGTAACAAAAAAGGAACAATTTATATGTAACAGTGCTC
Source organism: Periplaneta americana (assembly GCA_025594305.2). NCBI lineage: Eukaryota > Metazoa > Arthropoda > Insecta > Blattodea > Blattidae > Periplaneta > Periplaneta americana. The sequence goes on along the minus strand of JAJSOF020000039.1, from coordinate 12,181,149 downwards.
ATTTTCTTCACAGCTGTGTAGCAAAACACGAAAAACAGCAAACTTTCGATGTTTCACAGTATTGCCGACAGAGGTGTCGACCAATATCCTTGATTTTTTTCTATAGCACTGCAGAGGACATGCCTCTCTCAAAACTTACGTTCACGCTATTGTAAAGCCGCAGTAAAATCATATATGCACTACTGCGGAATTAGCCGAGTTTCCCCTATATAAATAACATTATTCGTATAAAACCCCAAACAAAGAAATCTGGTAACATCAGGTCTGGAAAAGGGATTTTAAATAACGATAAAGTCCTCTTAATTGAATCGCTGGACAAAACTCCATCCTTTCAGAATGTATTTACGGATTACTAAAAGATAAATAGCAACCGTTCTCATGATAGTTTTTATTTTACGTCTTCCCAAACGGATCACCCTGTATGTTTCAGTGTCATATAACATATAACGAAATCTCCAGACATGTTGCTGAAAGAATATGGGGTTAACAAGAGAAAAGTTCTGTTTACACAGCGGTAACTACTTCAATCTTCTGTTCCATACTCCAAGATTAAATCCCGCGCGGCTATTCCCTGTAACGTTCTTTATGGATTCCCATCGTCACAAGTCGCAGAGAGGATGTACCTTAAAATACGGTACAGCAGCAGTTGTCAACACTAATTCCTCGATTCCTCCTCTTTCAGAGGTCGTCAAATCAAAACCAGAACACATCAAAATTAACTCAAAACTCAATAACGGACGTGAAAAAATTATAGTATTCGGCGAGTGATATCAAAACAGAGTTTCTCAACTTTCATTAAGAAACAAAGATTTCTGTCTGTGGATGATTACAAAAGTCAATCAAACAAATAATAAGCCGTAAAATGAATAATGTAGAGAGTGTTTTATGCAAAGTTTACCCGGATTACATTTCAACTTAACCCTAACAGCAATTTGCAACACAGACACAGAGCAACGCTTCCGTGTGGCGCTGCTATCTGGCTCAAACTCACCAAAGATTAGCATTACTTCAATTGACTTATTTTTCTTTCCTGAAACTTGCAACACCGATGAACTACTAACTACTGGTGGCAGGGTTCGACCACAGACCACCACAGTGGCTTGGTTGCGCTTTATGTGCAAAGGAGTCAATTTAAACATGTTTTACTAGCAGTGGCGGCTGAAATTAGATAGAAAATTTTAATCCAACCCTTCTGTATAATTGGTTTAGTTAATGAGTCAAAATCCGATACCTTACACCGGTGATGTCAAAGCAAGCGCATTTTTCTGACCTTGACGTCGTGCGCGGGCATTAAGCGCTAGGTATGCTAGGAGGAATAAGCAGCCTGTTGGATTAAGAAAACAGTGGTGCACAAACTTCAAACGGAACGTGAAATTTTATGTCGTTATTTTTATATGGCTTCTTTCTGTTTGATATTATCTATATTGTCTGTAAAACAAAAGTACTAACACCTATTTCTTAGCCTAATATTGCAGTTGTGTTTTAAACGTTAATAACATAATAAAGAGTAAAGAAGGAATATTCACACAAATTCCATAATAACTACAAGTATGCTGTACTGAGTGAATTAAACACATCATTCATAGAGAAAGGTGTTATCCCAAAGAAAGATACTGAATATGACATGATAAGTTGAAATTGATGGTATCTTTAGCCTTATAAAATTAATCAAACAATATTATAGTACAAAGCAAAGTTGTATAGGTATATGTTATAACTGTAACTAATATTAGATAATAAAACTCTTATCGCATTATGCTTTTAGGTGATATTGGTGCGCAACTTTCTGTTATCAGAATATTAAATTATCTCGAAATCTGTTGAAGCTATAGAACTGACGTTTTACCAACATATACGCACATATCTTTTTTTTTTTAGTGATGTACCAGTATTTGCTTTGTTAATTCACTTCCTTACAAACATTTTGCATTCGAATATTTTCAAACATTTTGATACACTATCTTCAGTAATACGTATTTACGATATATTAGATTTACGAAAACATTGTTTTAATACCTGCAAGGCTACTAAACAAACATATCTGAAAATTTCACTTTTCTGTAAAAAAAAGTTGAGAAAATATTCCTTTTGAATAAAAAAGCAAACTTGTAAAAAATGAGCATTAAAATTAAAACTTACATTCTTATAATGCACTTATACTTCTCAGGCAAATCTAAAAATTAACATGGATACAGTTTTAATAAGTTCTCTTCTCTTTATCTATTGAATCAGTGCTGGCCATCCCTGTATATAGCTCGACCAAGCGGCATATAGCCTACTAACTCTTTCGTCTGTCTCTTTCCTTTCCGCTGTAAAGAGCTCAGGCTCTCCTTGGCTCTAAAGCGCGCGCTTGTTCCTGTGGGCATCAGTTGACATCACTGCCTTACACGACGACATACGCCTATCATCATCATCATCATCATCATCATCATCATCATCATCATCATCATCACTAAATCACGGACTAAGACGGTTTACCGTTCCGTTACAAATATCCTATTTTATATTCCTCGCGAATAAAATACAGTTTTAGAATAATATACACACATCTACGGCTGACCACTAGGATCCAGAATACAAAGCAGAGGCTAAATTAAAAATAAAATACAGTATGATTTGCGGAGAGAAAACGGAACAATGATAAATTTAAAAATAAAGAATAATTTGATTTCGGAGAAACATGAGATGAAAATACATTGAAGAGTAATTAAATGAAGTAAAAAAAAATATTACGTAGTGTTATACAAGTGATTGTGTAAAATGGATAATGAATCTCTCAATACCATTTAGATATAAATTCATTGTCGCTGTTATTTTAATTTTTATTTCGTATTTTTTTTCATTTCATTTCCTATATTCCTCTTATATTAATATAGACCTATTATATTATATAATTTCACTGTAGCTGTAATTTTAATTTTAGTTCCTATTTTATTTTACTTTGTATATTCTCTTATATGTTTATAATAATATATTTGAACTGCGACCGAACACGAGCGCTGCTCATTCGGTCCTCAAATTTTGTTAATATTACTGTATCTCCTTTTTTATATTGATTGTATTATATTCTGTATTCTGTCTATTTAAATTTAAATAATTTAATTTAATTTAAACATATTTTGTTAATGTCCTCATTAGAAAATTTAAGAGAAAGGAGAATGGTTTTGGTTAACTTAAATGAAGTTCCCCTAGCGCCAAAAAGAAGTCCTTTCCCTTCCCATGTATTAACATTCATTTTGTATCTCTCACTGAAGTGAGGAATACATGGGTTGTAAATAGACTTCTTTTCATCGTTAACGTTATTGGCTTGTCGATCATCCTTCTCACTGTACAACTAAAAATCATAAACAGGCCAATATTTTTTAAATAACAAAATAGAAGTTAGATCAATGTTTCACATTTATAGAATGGCGTTCAATTCCTAATAATACAACATAAAGAATTACAAAAAAATAAACGGGTGTACAATGCTTGTATTTCGCATTCTCTCCTATGAAATTGATATTTATTAGGGAAGCTATAATTCGTAATAACGATGCATAATACCTCTGAGAATAACAGGCTAATCGGAAATAATAAAACGGAACCCGATATCATAATTATGTTCTAATTTTGTATGCACTGTAGCTACAACCTTCGTAAATCAAAAGCACGCATACATGATGCTCTCACGTAAAACAACGCAGTATCGCTTGATGTACGTCGTAAAGCCTAAATAATTATTTCATCCAAGTTTCAAATAAGTTTCCACCAAATGTTTCACTTTAGTCATCTCCATATAGTAGTAAAGCTTCTCATCTACACTCCCATCAAAATAAAACGAGACTTTCAACGCAAAAATGGCGTAACTCTCAAACACATGAAGTAGGCCTATAGTTAGCACATAGAACTAATCTTTTTTTTTTTTTCTTTGGGCTAATCATCATATAATTCCTGCGCGTTAAAATAACTAACCAGATATAATTATGCCACTATACAGAGTGTTTCCGAGCTGGTGTTACAAACTTTCAGGGATGATGGCGAAGGGCACATGTATCAATTTGAGATAAGGAACCATGGTCCGGAAATGACTGAGTCGGAAGTTACAAGCAAAAATAGTTCTGTGGAAATGAAATAATTTTATTCCTCTGTACACCTTATTTATGTGTATTTATCTGTACATCTTACACATACTGTATTCATCTGACGTTGTTTACGTTGTCTACTTACAGTATTCCATTCAGTGCGCTGTCTGAGGGATGGGGACAGGAAACTACACTAAAGCAATGCAGATAGCGTAATGTGTAACGGACATGGTCGGTCCTGATATGCACGTCTGTAGACAGCAGTGTATGTGTACAAGTTGCAGTGTCCAGTCGATCAGTCCTAGTTAAATGGAGGAGTACACGAGAGCGGAATATGCAGACCTGATTTTCGAATACGGATGAGCCAATGGGAACAGTAGACAAGCTCACAGATTGTATCGGGTACAAGTACCCACGTAGGAGACATCCGGCCCATACCATCTTTCCACGACTGTTCCAAAGGTTAAGAGAAGGAGGGCACGTGGTGCCAAATTACAATTCCATTTCCACACAACTATTTTTGCTTATAACTTTCGACTCAGTCATTTCCGGACCACGGTTCCTTATCTCAAATTGATACATGTGCCCTTCGCCATCATCCCTGAAAGTTCGTAACACCACCTCGGAAACACCCTGTATACTTCCTTCTGAGATACACATGTAACATAACACATTGTAACCATATTACAATAAATTAATGCCTTGTTTATGCATTGAATGTTAATAATAATAATAATAATAATAATAATAATAATAATTGTATATATATATTTTTTTTTTCAACAAGAAATTATCAATTTTGTTTACTTTGTATTTTTACTAAGAGACTTTGAGTATTTTTTGGCTTTTGTCATGGTTTACAACCTAGTTGTTGGCTGTTAAATCCTTAGAGGAGAGCATTAAAGTTTTGTTTCCGAACATTTTTAAAACTTGTCATAAAGTGTATTAACTTGCTATTAAAAAGGTAAGTTATAGGCGGAACAGGTAACATAATAATAATAATAATAATAATAATAATAATAATAATAACAATAATTAGTGTAATATGTACCTAGACGGCAATGTATGAAAAGGAGAGGAAAGGAATTGTACAGGACATCATTTTATTTTTACCTCAATTTTTATTTTACCTGAATTGTTTAATGTACTTCACTCCTACCCACTCTACTAGTAAACTTTCAACCATTCTCTACACAGAACGAAGGCCGCGTATGCAGTGAAAGTCGCCTTACGGTTATAGTAAGCAGTACTGAGTTAGTGAGTATAGTACGTTCCAGAAATATGTTCGCGTTTTCCAGTGACGAAAGAGCTTTCAATATTGAATCATTTTCGCACAGGTACTGTCTCCGTTTGCCTACGTCGCATCCCGGTTTCTCCCACCCGCTTCTGCTCGCCCCTCTGTAAAGGCTAGTGGCTGGGCTGTCTTAGCTCTTTTCTGAAAGCATTAGTTTCTGTTAGGAATTGGACGTCTACGTAATATTATATAACTGTTTAAAATAACTTAAAAAGGGCCTCGTTAAGTAATTAACTGTCACGTGATTTCCTCCCTTTCTACGACCCTGCGGCATAACCACTTGGACGGACAGTAGATAGCATGTCTGAGTAATTTTATCTTTTCGGATCGGGCAGAAGTGAAGATTGAATTTACAGTACGTAAGATACTCTTTTATAGAGTAGGTACAGAATTATTTCAACATGAATTCTGTAGTGCTCGGGAAAAGTGATACAAGTCAGTTTCCACAAACCTTTTTGATAATTTATTGACAACTTACGGAACATCTGTTCGCTTGGAAAAAATACATAGGTATTCCTCCAATTACAATAATTCATACAGAAAAAATCAAATCGACATAAACCAGTGTAAGTTGTCAATAAATTATCAAAAAGGTTTGTGCAAACTGACTTATGCCACTTTTCCCAAGCACTGCAGAATTACTAGTACGAAGGCTGAAACTGATAATTGGAATTAGGTACAATAGTCTATAGTGCACAAAGGAACTGAAGTCTGTATCGAAATGAACGGTCACCATTTTCAAAAATGTGTTTAAATATCCATATTATGATTATTTTTCAATTTAACTTCATTCTCTATATTGTACGCTAATGTGCTGTAGACAGTATAATATACACTGCATAATGAATACGTCCGAATGGATAGCTCAGTTCGTGAGTAAAAATACTTATTGTTAATACAGTACTGTATTTTGATTAAACGAAAATCTAATGAAAATTACCGAACTCAAAATCGCGATATATCCTAGTTTACGTAAATGGATGAACTACTTTTCTTCCATCCTATACCTAGTAAAGTGCTTTGTTTGTATTTTACGCCAGTATCATCGAAGTCCAGTCGTGGAAGGGGATAGCAAACGGTGTTTCCGGTTCTCAAACGTTAATCCAAAGATATAGCCAGGTTAATATTAAAAATGTTAGTACAAATAAAATGATGTCCCTGTACATCCTATTATCTCCTGGCCTAGTTGTCTTATAAGTAGGGCTGAAAAAAGTATTGGTTAGTTATAGGTTACGCTGCATCGTACGTACAGACCGATTTAGTTCTGATAGCTCATCGACGCGAAAGAGGGGAAGTAATAGGAGTGGGGAGAGTTCCGGAGTAGAGATAAGGGCGAGCAGTCGATAAAGGAATGCAGTACAGCTTAATTTGTGCTGGAAACATACCGCTCTACCGTACGCATGACATCCGATCGCTGCGAAGGCAAGCGAGTGAATAACCCAAACACCCCTTGGCGTAACAAAATGGACTCGCCTGACCCAGGCGCAGATCACAGGCGATTATCAGGACTAAATAATCGTACTTACAAAAGGCTTGTGTATACGCACTACTACTGTCCTCCAACCAGGAGATTAATCGTGAAAGGAATGTGCTTACTATTGCGTCATCTATTGGAGCGAAGTAGATAGATAATACTACCGTTATAACGTCAGTTTAAAAAACATGCGCTCTCCTGCATATATTATTTCCTGTATGGAGGGATTGAAAAAAAAAAGGAGATTAACAGTGATCTAATTTTGTAACTAGGGTAGTATAAATGTGTGTGTTTCAGTGTTATCGTTTGTGCTTTGAGAGTTAGCCAATGGAGATGCGTGTACCCACGTGTGTGACCTTATGACATCAACGTTCATTCACAGCATTACCCCGCTGCGTCTCATTCCCCTGAGACTTTCTCCTGGTTGGAGTACAGTGGTTACTGTACCGACTGTTTGTATAGTCAGCTCCATATGAATGAAACCATAATAGAATTTACATTAACATGATTACTTGTGTTTGGAATTAACTCGAAACAAATATTAAATTTACAAAAAAAAAAACATCATTATCAATTACGTCAAACACAATTTAAGAGGTTACTGAATCTTTTTAGTGTACCCTGGTACGATTTCGACGAAGGTTAAACTTCTCTTACTTCCCCAAGTCGCGTCTCGTTAGCGATGACACCAAAGAACAGGAACTTTCGTGACACTTAGTTTCGCTTAT